>OZ008370.1:1359547-1687146 GCA_963931995.1 Phaonia tiefii | reverse complement strand
CGGATTCATACAGTTCCGTGTGATCTTATGAACAATTAATCTCACCTCCGGTACTCCTTGTGCATAATTATTCACCTGATGAACATCCAGATACTCAGTCAACGCTGAAAAATGTGGCCATGGCGCATCTGCACCATCCAACGATGACACTGGATTCACCTGAACATTGTCTTTTTTCGCCGAATTTTGATTCGTTCCATTACTAGCCTGAGTATTGCCACATGGTTTTGCTGGTATGGGTGGTGGTTTCTGTTGCCTTCGTGGCATCAGGCGGGGACTATTAGGAGTCGACTGTGCTGTGGCCTGAGTGCGCTGGAATGCAGCAGCGGTACTATTATTGACACTCTCCATTTGTTGCCGCGCCAGGGGAATGTTGCCACTAAAGGATGTTGCCCTTTTCGCTAGCAAAGGAGATGAATTTAAAGAATGCGAGGTGGCATATAGGGGAGGGAGCGAAAGTTGCTGCTGTTGCGTGTGCTGCAAATATGGCGACATCAAATGTTGTTGCGGATATTGTTGTTGTTGATACTGAGTATACTGCTGCTGGAGGTAGTGACTTTGATTGGCAGCTGAGGGAAAGGTATGTAGATAATTCGGGGATCCGTCAGTGCCATCTTGGGAGCGTTGAAAATAGTTATGGGTTTGCGTAACATATTGGTAGCCCTGCTGAGCTTGTGGAAGATGGTGATGATGCGACTGTTGTGGCTGCTGATGATGGTGGTGAGAACTACTACTGCTGCATGCGCTACTGCCCGCGCTAGCTGCTCCCGCTGAGGCTGGTGTGGCCCTACCCGATGTTGAAGGTGATGGCGAGGAGGAGGTAGATCTTGGTCTTGCAGGGGGCAGCTGGTGCTGTTGTTGCTGGCGATGACGATGTTGCTGGTGTTGATGTTGAGTGGAACTAGGCTGCTGTAAATTGGTGAGAGGATTAAAGATTTGAGATAATCTCCCCGAAGGCACTTCGTCGGACATTTAGGTGGTTTTTGAAGTTACACTTTCGATATCAAAACTGGTGTATTTAGTAAATTAGCAACTATGATTAATCGGTCTTACGTCGGAGTTTCCATTTTTGGTTTATCTGAAATTAAAGAAAAAAACATTAATTAGTGTCTTAGAAATATAATGTAATGATGTTTAGAATGTTTAGAATAGTTTAGAATATAATTTAAAATATTAAAGACAGTCATTAATGCAAGATATAAACCCATTTCAAATGTCCTTAAAATAAAACACGTTTGAGAGTGAGCAGTGAAGTGGGTGACGAAATTTAATAAAATTAATTTAAATAAGCTTCTCCTGAAACTCACAATGGGCCTGCTGAGCTATCAGGGAAGCGATTATAACGCAGTCATCGGCTGTTTCTTCTTATTGTGTGGCCTAACCTAACCCAACAAAAAATTATGGTACGAATTGTGTGAAAATTAAAATAATTGTTCTTCTGTGTTTTATAAATTTAAAAATCTTTATAAAACTGAATGTCTGTATACGACTACTGCCATATACACATACGACTTAATGCTAATAACATAGGTCAGTTAACATTCCGATATTCGTTTTGTGGGCGGAGTGGGCGTGGCTAAAATATGAAAACAAATAAATCACGGCACAAATATTTTTAACGCAGAACGAAGTTTGCCGGGTCAGCTAATTTATTTTTAAAATATGTATTCACTAAATGAATTCCGCGGCGTATTATTAATATTGTTAAGAGCGTATGATAAATATTACTTATACTATAGGAAAAAAATCAGTGTGCCATGACTCATGGGATACCCAGCAAAAATATAATACTCCAACGAAGTACTATGTGCGGATTTGCGGCATACAAGAATCCAAAATTGTTCTTCCAAGAACAACGTCTTCAATAGCTCGATCGTGACACGCAATGCTGTCAATCAAGGCGCTTGAGTTCGAATCCAGGAAATTGTTAAAGGAAACCTCTTGCTATAAACACCACGTAATTTGTATGGAATACTTTCAGGCGAATACAATTTAGTTCCGGAAATTTTGGCAACTAAATGTTCGTTCGCTGTACTTTACAAACTTAAATGAAACGTCTTGATAAAAAAAAAAACAAAAACACAAAATATTTCTTTGAAGGGATTCGAACCAGGACCTTCGCTAAGGAGAAACATTTATTGTACTTAAAAGTGTCCAAATTAGGAGTACTGCTATCCAAGGCCCACACAATGTAAAAAGCTACGGTACAGTCACCAAATTTACACTACTTCTTACTGCATAGTTCTTGTGGAATTTCTGGTGATTGGTACACAAAATGTTTGCTGGGATACTCGACAGAAGTGAAGCTTCCAATAAGTAGTTGATATTATTTCAACATTTCGTCCGATGGCTGTGAATATACGATCGTAAGTAAAGATGTGTGTGTAGGGATGTATAAATATGAGTACGTTGGTTTTTCTGTTTTTGCCTGTAGTTTTTTCGTTGATATCGAAATTAAATCGATAGGGTTAGTCTTGTACAGTCAGTGAGTTTATATGTGGGCAGACAGTTATTATGGTAGAGTGTAATAGAATATATTTTTATTTTTGTTTGTGTACGGGAGGTGTGGAAACTTCATTGATAGCAGTGGTCGTCTCGTTGATATGCAAGATTCACCATAAGGGTGGTTATGTACTTTTTACTAACCGGAAAAAACATGATGTATTAGCCTAAAAGGAATTAAAATTTTCTAAGTTCAACAGTTCAACCTTTATTTGCGCAAACTATTCGCAATTACTCAACTCTCTACTATTCATACTTTTAACCATTTGAAATCAGACTGACTTAAGATTCGCTCCAATCGGTTATTGCAACCCCATCTGAACTTGTTTGTTTCAGAGAATTCGGCAGTTAGTGGTGAAATTCCATAGTGGCGCCATCTGTTCTCCATTGTTCCAGAGATTTTGGCGAAAACGACGAATATTAGTGGTGAGTTGGTATGATGTAGCGACGACATATTTTTAGGCGTAATTGATATTAGGATTCAAACTGTTAAACAATCAAACCGCAAGCTGTTGATATTCTACTTTAATGCTAATTTGAGAAATTGTTGATTCAAATGTTAGTCAAGCCAGATATGTATACAATAATGATAGTGATAAATTGAATGTGTTAAACGCCGCTTGCGGGAAGTATTCTGACAACATTTCAAGAACTAGATTATCAATTCTAATTCTTTCAAACAAACAAATATCGCCTGCCAATATTTCAAAATCTATTTAATCTCTTATTTGGCTAGTCTGCCCATTGTCTTTCGACAACATGTCTTCTCAATGGTCTTTCCCAATAAATACGTTATTTTGTGAATTGACATTTCCGCTTAAGATTATGGCTAACAAAGCTCTTAGTATTTTTTCCATAACTGCTTAACTACTGGCAGTCTATGAGCAACGTTGCATGCAACATGTACAGACATATGTATGTACATTTATACATGGGCTTCCTGAACATTTTGCATAAATTTCTTGGACGCACGTACTTGAAAGTTGCATGAATACGGAGACGTGCGGCAATAAATTTATATGTTGTACATAATTTACTACATATCATTGTGACCACTGGACAAATGTCAAGTTAACCAAAAATGAAGTATCTCCATTACTTAATATGTGATCAAACAGTGGTGGGTCTTAAAGGGAAGAGAAACAACAATTACACATTATAGCTAGGAAAATGCCAATGAGGCCATGAAAAATATCTCAGAACCAGTGTAAAACCGGCGGTCCCAATCAGTGAGTGCGAAACTAGAAAGCGCACAGCTCACTGACTGTGAGTAGCTCTTCCCTGTCCCTTCGTGGGATGTAATGGCGGAAAAATTGTTAATTTTGAGCACAAACAGCATTATCGTAGCTAAAGTTTTCTACACATTAACTTGCTGTCATTCCTAAATCCAACACTCTTTTGCTGAACTAACAAGTCCTTTTTACTGTGTTTTTGCGCTAATAGTTTAACCCCACTCTGACTGCTAGTTACTTATAAGCGATTTTCTGTATAATTTAAAGTACATTGTTGAAGCTCTTTTCCCAAGCAGCAGCAATCACTATGACAACATAGTATATGTATATATTCCTTGCTACTTGTAAGTACTGCCTGCAACAATATAAGCGACAACAGCAACTGCGTCTTGTTTAAATTCATGTAAAATATGCGCACATGTGTCGCGCATTTTAATTAGATTTCATCGATATGACACCACAACACACACGTCAACTAACAATAGTCTACTCTTAGTATCCCTAAGGGTAAAATTCAAAGGACTCCTCCTAACAGGCCTTTGTAAATGAGTACGATCTAGGTTCCTCATACAGGCTTTTCAGCAGATTATCTCTACATTCTATACACGTCCACATCATTTGTTCAGGTTCCCTTCTCGATATCTTTTTAGAGGTATGTGTGACTATGGAATACGAGTTACTATACGGCGAGATTGTATATCCAACATCCAGCATTGATATTGTCAGGCGTGTAGTTTCCCTAAAATGTTGAAAGCTACACCTCCAACTCCGCATTGTCTATAAACTCCAAATACAATTTCATCTCCGAATCCAACTCCACGTCCAAACCCAACGAATATATTAATAATTAATAACTAGTTATTCACAAGGGCCCGTTTGGTGCAAAAGACTTCAGGGTCAATAATGGGCCTAACTAGAATGATTGTACGTGGTAAAACTTTTATATAGTAAGATCTCTCCAGAAAAATGTATATGTTTCTCTACCTCGTACTAATTACAACAAATATTTAGAAAAGTTTACCAAGATATCTCTACACGCTGAAAAAGCGGACCCAGCAACACATTTCACGAACCATGTAGATGTTTGAAATCATTGTGTTCATGAATTGAAGATCTGCTGCTATTTTGTTACATTGTTGTGTGTCACGTTGTTGTTTTCAAAAGCCACATTTGGGTCAAAAAATGTTTTCGGACAAGTTTTTGCGACAAGTTAAAAATGTTATGATCCAAACATCAAAAAAATTAAAAATAAAATTTTCAGGCATAGAACTAAAAGAAAACAGTGGAATGCTTATATTCAAAAAAAAAGAGTTGCCCAAAATTACCAGTATTCATTATCATTATCTTCTCAGAAACACTAAACAACAGCTTGTAATTTTTCCTACAAAAATATCAATTGTCAAAAATTTTCCTAAACTAACTTATCCAACACAGAAGGTTTGTAAATATCAGGTAACTTAATTTGTCAAATGTTAAATAATTTTAGTCCGAGTAGGCAATTTTGAGTCACACTCGGACTGAAAAACAATCAGCTACGACTCCGGGTAAACTTCTTGCATTCCGACTCCTAAACCCCGAGTCCGACTCCACACTCCTGGATACTGTGCAGTTTATTGGAACAACTCTATCTCGTCATTAAAACGGCTTACCACAGGGCCTTCTCAAAAAATTCGATTCTGACACTGGCTACGGATAAAATTCAAAATACACTCACACATATCCACTAAACACTCAGTTATATGTATAATCACACACGCAGCCAAACACTTACACACACACGTATAATATTCAATAGTATCCAACGTTACCAAACTAATACTCCCGTTGCACACTGGAATCGAAGAGATCAAAAGCGAAATAAAAACATATTCGTCAAAAACGCAGGTATGAAAATAACTTATTATACTCGGTGGTCCAAAACCACTCACTCGATACTGTGTAGCTATATCTGTAAATCGTCGGTGGTGCAATGGAGACTGTGCGTGACTCTTGTAAGTGACAACGGGGGTTCGATCTCTGCTATGACCACCTTACATACACTATAGTGTACTTAGCCATGAAAAAGCTTCTCAAAATACCGTTCGGAATCGGTGTAAAACTATAGGTCCCAATCAGTGGGTGTAAAACCAGAAAGCGTTAACATTCAACCACACAACTTTCCACGCAATTGACCATTACACAATCATCTTTTGGTGAAAGATGTTCCCCTACAAAGTGCAGGTAGTTCATCAGCTACTGCATACGGGCCGTTAGTCGCGTCTAATCTATGCTTATGCTATCCTATGCGGAAGTTTTTAATTTGATCAATTGTCGCGAATTTGAATTAGGACTGGGGGAAATGTGGTTCCATCTGGACGGTGTCACTGTAGACACAGCTCGGGCGACAATTGACATTTTGAACGATGGGTTTCCGGTTCACCTAATGCCCCCTGTTTTTGAAGTGACCTGAAAGATCGCCCGATTCGAACGCTCAAGTTTTCATTCTGTGGGGGTTTTTGAAGTCACGGGTCTATGATAGCAAGCCACAAGCTCTGGAAGCAGTCAGAGAGAATATGCGATAAAAGTGCGAGGACTTATCGCCCGAAATTCTCGCCAATAGAATTGCAACAGCGGTAAAAGGAGCTGAAATGGTCATGAACAATGGTGGCACCCACTTGACCGATAAAGGTAAAAAGTAATGAAAAAAATTAATATCCAAATAAACATTAAAAATATATACACTTCTATTTACAAGGTGTTTCAAAAAAAGTCATCCGATGTTGTTTGGCTCTAATTTTTTTTTTCTAAATGAAAAACTTCGATTCTGTTTCTTGATTATGTTTATTTGAACCTTTGGAATTTTATTGGTTAAGTTGAGGAGATGATATCGGTTAAATGAGCGCCGTCACAATTGATTACCATACGGGCTCGTTTTATGGCATTTTTCATCACTTCGGCGGCGAGAACTTCGGGCGACAGATTCTCGCACTCGTGTCAAATGTTGAAATGATATGTCTCGGGCTTGTTCACGTAAACACGGGACTTCAAATAACCCCACAAAAGAAGTCTGGAATGGTTAAATTGGCCGATCTTGCGGGCCAGTGCAAATTGCCAAAACGAGAGATGAGGCGACACGGGAACGCCGCCTTCCGAATATCGGTTGTGGCTCGCGCAGTTTGTTTCATTGCTCCCTCCTGTTGGAACCACATGTCCTCCAGTCCTAATTCGTCGAATTACGGCAGAAAAAAATCGGTTAACATCGCCCTATAGCGCGCACCGTCCACTGTTGTCGTTTAACCAGCGGCGTTCTCGAAAAAAAACGGCCCGATGACTCCCCCAGCGTGAACAGCGCACCATGCAGTCACTTTGAGCGGGTGTAATGGCTCATCGTGCATGACTCGTGGATTTTCGGTGCCCCAGAAGCGATAGTTTTGCTTGTTCACGTACCCGCTGAGGTGGAAATGAGCCTCATAGCTCATTATGATTTTGGTGGAAAAATCGTCCACTTCGTCAACGAGATTGAGCATGGCTTGGGCGTAGGTTACACGCGTTTGGCGGTCGACAGGCAGCAGCTGATGTACGGACTGGGACGACCGGCTGATGGCTAATTGCGAGGCACGGCGTCTGGTCGATTTTTCCGTCGACAGCTCGACATCCTCGGAAACAGCGGCGATATTCTCGGCAGAACGGGCGCTCCGGGGCCGGACACTCCTGGCAACGTCTCGTGTGGTCCCATACTCTTCAAGGTTAGTGGCCAAACGGCGCAGTGTTTTCGCAGCACATGTTATCACGTACAAGCACACTGACCATTGCACCACCGACGGGGATATAAATAGACTTCAGTTCACATAATATCAATTTATAGAGTACATCGTTTAAGTGATACTAAATAAAACAACGCTGAAAAGAAATGTATATCATAACCATATGATTGACGCTTCTAAATAACCTATCGCTACAGTCCGTTTTCTACAGCATTGTTAAAAATAATAATTATTATTTGAAGAGCGTAAAAATTAAACCAAAAAATATGGAAGGAAACCACGGTCTGATCTGGTTTTGAAGTAATTGATTTTCACTGTGGGTTGGTATTTGGGGATCTTCGATATCTACTTATTCGCATATATAATTCTCATATAACGGTTTGTGTATATACGATTGATGATCTACAGATGGTATCAATTCAGGCATAGTAGTTGGCCATCTGATGACGAACTTGTCACGGCGTTCGAAAGTAGTCGTGCTAGTGAGTGTGCTTTCGTTAACTGTCTGTAATTCCCAAAAAAAAAAAATTTTTCACTTAGATAAATGTTTCTTACCTTGTAGTATGAACTTGCTTACGAAATATAGTTATTAAACCACTGTGCACATTCACTTTTTTCATTTTCGTCATGATATGACACCGCGTATATTAATGGGTAAGTGCCACAACCCTCGTAACATGATCTCTCGATGACGTTGAGATACTTTATTAAAAACATATAATACTGCTGATATTACCACACACACATAGACGCAAACGCACACTTACTCACATCCACACACACACACACATGCACCAACGCTCCCTCAATGGAAAAATACAGTGTGACAACTATCGCAACCATAAGCAACTATCACAAATTTGTGATTGTGTGTATATAAGTAGTAAATGAATACTTATGTGGGTGTATGTCAATATGTATTTGTGTGTGAGCTCCCTTTTGGATGGGAGAGTTTTACAAGGAACTGTTGTAAATGCGCGCTCACGTTCCCTATTAACATACAATTCATATAAATATTTCAGTGTCTCGGGCTCCCCTTTAGAGTCTTGAATTTTGAGCAGAGCTGTTAATGATTGACTGAGAATGGAGTGGCCTGGGAGGATGTGGTAGTGAAGAAGAGGTTTTGTTCGTATCAGGTTCTAATTTTTGAAGGAGTTTACTGCGATGGCTTGGCTTATTGTGTCTAGTAAATTGTTAATAAATTTATTTAATTTAATTTAGTTTTTGAATTGATAATACGGGTTTCGTGAAAATGAAACAGACAAAAATGTTAGGTCTTTTTGAAAGGGAGTGGCAAATAATGTGGAGCAAACATTTAAACTGGATTCAATATTAGGTAAAATTCGATATAAAATATATTTTTGGAAATTATGTATTCTAATCGAATCTAACCTCGGTATTCATAACGAAAAGCTAGCCACCAGTTATCATCTGACTAACGAGTTTTAATTCATATCACATCAAGCAGACTGTGGCCCACGAGTGGCTACGAAGCGAACGAATGCTTGCTAACTTTTGAGGACCAGCTATCGTTTTACCAACAACAGCGAAGATTTGGCTAAAACAGGCATGTTCATATAAGCGTTAAACATTACGTAGCCAACTGTTATGAATCAACCCTTCACTAACGAGGGACGATGTCTTTTAGTTAGATAGTCGTTATACGGCGAGTACATCCAAAGACTATCTTTTCGTTATGAAATATTTGAATGCTTTATCACACGTGGTGACCCAATCGCTAGGAAACCTTGACCGAGTGAATTGCCATAAACGATGCTTGTTCGCCTACCTGGCCAATAAAATAATCTCTCAAAGTAGCATAATGAAATACTGCAACATTTTGTTGCAAACTGCGGCAAAAAATTACCAACAATAAAATTGAATCCTGGCAGCAAAGTGTAAAGCCACGGGTGCATATTGATGATTGTTTCCAGCAAATGGTGGTTTTATTAAATAAATCAGGATATACAGCGATGGCAGAGATGTTAGGGAGACTTGTGAAGTTAAGCTGTACCCTTAACCACCCACTTTAACCCACCATCGCACAGATGCAAATTGCACATTATAGGTTATTTACATGCATATACATATATGTAAATGTATATGGAAGTGGGTAGTCATACAGTCAGGTGCATACACATTATGGAAATAATAAGTGTGTCATTTTGGCTCAAATCCTTTATTTCAGCTCGATGCAGCTGCGGCCAACAGCAAAAGCAAATATATAACGAGGATCAACAGAGAACTTGTGGCAACGAAAGCTGACGCTGGGGAATGACACCGTCATATGACAAAATGCAAATAAATCCTTACAAATGTTAGTCATAAAACAACAACAAAATATCACATACCCCTACTTATATATCCCCATCGCCATATGTACGTGTACGTATGTGTGTTTATTTATTCATCTGCACAGAATCACAATCATGCAGATGTCCCTTCTTTCATACATTGACATCACAGCCAAAGGATTTGTCAGAAATGCATATGTAAGCCAAAATCAGGCAATGCTATTTTATCACTGTTGGAGCTTAGAAACAGCAGGGGTGGTACAGGAGCTGTTGCATATGCAACACAGTGGTGTTGCAAATTAATTTACAGTATTTGTTGACTAAACTGAACAGTAGAGAAAAAAAGGTCAATATAAAAATTACTAAGTACATTTGATCATTCTAAACTATTTTGAATTAAAGTGAAATGCCTGAATGTATCCTGCCTTATTATTTATTTGATATTTCGCCTTTCATCGAAAGCCATCATCGGGATTATAAACTTACAAATAAAACTCGAAAATGATATTAGAGTGTCGACAGTTTTTGCTCGCTTCCAACACCACATCGCCTCGCTTTTATCAACACCGCATATAAAATGAAATAACAGAAAAATTCAAATACCATCGCGGGTCACCCTGTACGACCACCAGCTTATAGGTAGGGGTAAGAAAAATGAATCTGCTATGGAAGCATGCCGTCTTAGGTCGCTAACAAATACAGGTGTAAAGTGTGTGGCTGAAAAATCCTTGTTTTTTCCCTAAAGTCCTTTTTGTTGTCCTGTGAGTTCGTGCTGTTTTTCTGGAGACAAAGTGAGTGTACCGTGATAGGTCAATCTATATCATTCGAATCCTGGCTAATGTCATGCTAGTCTTTTCTGATATCCTGCAAACCAAGTGAGTGTACCATGTACATCCTGCGAGTACTTGATATTGTACTGGAGAACCAAGAGACTGTAAATCCTCCCGAGTTCCTGTATATCATGCGTTATTCTGTGAACCAAGAGAGTGTGCCCTATAAGGTCACTCCATATCATCCGAGTCATGGTCGTTTACGCTGTGAACCAAGAGAGTGTGACATGTGAGGTCGCTCTATATTCTGCGATCCCTCCCCTTATCCTGTGATCCAAGAGAGTGCCGTGTAAGGTCACTCTATGTCCTGTCAGTCCTTTTAAATATCCTGTAAGGCAAAAGAATTTTACCATGTAAGGTCACTATATGTCTTGCGAGTCCTTGTTGATATCCTGCGAGTCCTTTTGACGTATTGTGAATAAAGTGAGTGCGCGGACTGAGTCTCTCTATATCCTAGGTTTTTGCCTTTATCATGTGAACCAAGAGTGTGCCGTATGGATGCTTGCTGATGTCCTTCGAGTCCTTTCTGATATTCTGTGAGCCAAGATAGTGATTCAGGTAAGGTCACTATATATCCTGCGAGTCCTTGTTGTTATCCTGGAGAACCAAAAGGATGCGCCTTGTGATATCCTGAGAGTCCTTGCTGCTATCCTGAGTACCAAGTGAGAGCTCCGTGTGAGGTCTGATCCCTGGTAAGTGCCATTTGTGCATACCTGGTCCGTGCGTTCCATACCAGCTAGTCCGGCCTTTTAGTGTGTCCGGTAGTATTATAGTTTTTATTTGTAGCATTTACTCTGAGTTAATAAAACTCAATAAATTTTTGTGATGACCCCTGGCTACTGCGAGCTTATTCCAGACTTATTTCGTATCATCATTAAATATAGAAAAACTACTCGACAGTGCCTACATACCTTCCTGACTGTCATCTACTAAGAATACAATAAAACAATGGAAAAATTATATTCGTGAAAACTAATAAATACTTCATAGACTCTACGAATTCAGTCACTAATTTTCAAACAATGGAACATATAATAGGTTTTTTGAAACATTTTCAAGGATTCTATACAAATGAATGTATAAAATTGGCTAATAACATTTACGAAACATTTTCAAAGATTCTCTGAAATTAAATTTATAAAATTTGTTCACATCTTTGACGATGCTTTTTAGATTCTATAAAACGAAATCTATGAAATTGTTCATCGTATCTATGAAACAATTTTAACGATTTTATGAAACCAGACATAAAAATATAATGCATCTATGTACATATAAATATTATGACTGGCGAGGCGTGTAGTTATTTCAGATCTAATCACAGACTGACATCAGCGATTGTTCTGAACGATGCTATTATAAAATTAATCACGCTATATATAATAAAATCTCTGCATGCAATGAGAATTCTTAAGGACAAAATTATTCGGAATGAAAGTTTATCTTTGTATATGTAACGAAAAATCTAAACGCAATGAGAATTATTTAGTAAAAAATTTCTTGAAAGACAATGCTAGCATCTAAACACAAAATGCAAATATTCCATTCAATCAATGAATACTATTTTAATGAATCATTTTATGAATAAAAAAAATATGGTCCATTACATCAGATGAAGGGATTGAGGAGAGCTTCTCACAATCACCGAGATGTGCGCTTTCTAGTTTTTACATTCACTGATTGTGACCTACAGTGTTACACCGATTCCAAACGGTATTTTGAGAAGCATTTTACTCGATAGTGTCGCATCACTAAGCGAGCAGGGATCGAACCCACGATCTCATATACAAAAGCCGCGCACACTAACCATTGCACCACCGACGGCCACTCATTTTATGATTACGTTTCGTAAATTCATAAACAATTTATGAACGTTTTCTATAATATCTAAGAAACCTTACGAAAAACTTAAACTTAATGATAAATTTGTCATGTAGAATGTTTGATCAGTATTACGAAGAATATGTTTTCAGTGGTATGTACAAAAAATACTTAAAATTGACTTTCATATCCTGATCCCTTTCACAACCCCGCTCCTGATACTTGTTTATTTTCACTACTCAGGTGCAAAGTTCAAAAGAGTTTTCAATTTTGGATTGTAGCCAGGCCATGAGTGGTTGCCATTTATTGATGGGAATTTGTTTGGAAGCTCTGGTAGTTGTTATCTTTTGATGTCCATTTGAGGTTGTTTGTACACCCGGTGGTTTACAACATTATTTTTTTATTAATAGGAGTGGCAGCAGTTCAAGGACCATGAATCTCACTGTGTTTGATAATGAACATTTAATTGCAATAGGAGCAACTGCATTTATTTGCACAAATACGTTGATTGAAATAGAAAAACGCTTAAACTGCAACCGTTTAACATCAATTTTTTTTGTGTCTACAGGTTAAACAAATGTAGGAAACTGTTTGTTGGTAAACAGTATAGGGGTGTGTTTTGTAACTTGTTTGCATTAGGACTGTAAATTACGTTAACGTGCTATTTGCATGTCCTCATATTTCGTTTTCAGCAAAACAAAACACAAAAATTATAAATGAGTAAAGAAAATTTAAAAAATTATGCCTGCTATTAAAATTTCTTGCGCAAAACATGTTTCGTACAGTTTCAGCAGAAAATTTACAACTTTCAAGGATTTGGTGTCACTTTTTAAAAAAAAAATCACTAAAAGACGTATGAAAGTAAAGATAAAGAACATTTGCGTTCGACAAGGCTTCTCCCTTGGTTTTTTCGGAAGGTTGTCGCTCTGTTTCTGTGAAGTCTTGGCTCTTTATCTCTTCGAAGGTGGTTAGCCTTTGTTCCTACAGAGGCTCGTCCCTCTTATGCTACGAAGGGTTGTCCCTCTGTTCCTACGAAGGGTCGTCCCTTTGTTACGAAGGCTTTATCCCTTTATTCCGCCGGTGAGTCGTTCCCCTGTAACTAGGGAAGTTGTGACCCTTTGTTAGTACGGAGGCTCCACACTGTCCCTCAGGAGACTTTTCAATCTGCCCCCACGAATGTCTTTACCAATGTGGCCTCGAAGACTTACGATTCTTCGTTGTTACTCAATAATCTTGGAGTATATTCGGTACATCCATGGGGTATCGTGTTATTTCCCGTTGATACCCAACATAAAACCACATAAATTTTTATAAGAACCTGGTACATACCGGCATATATCAAAACCAAAGAACTCATCCTATCAAATGTCAGTTAGATTTGGCCAATGCTGGACACGTGCACAGATGATGTCCAGCGGATTCTTCCTCCTCCTCATTGCTACAGATTGAACAGAAGTCCTTTGTCTTTACCTTTGGTTTTGGCACATGCCAATCAATCACACAGTGACTCGTCAAATCTCTCACAAAACTATATGGAAACTGAAGGTTTATAGATATCCCCCTATCCAGTTTCGATCAGATGAATAGCGTAGTGCTGAGCCATCTCGTATCAGATCTGCGGTAGTCCTGGGTAAATTTTGAGAATCCAGGGATTTGATAGCCGTCTGGCGGTCAGAAAAACAATTTAACCCCATTAATGCTGGTTTATAATCCGTCAGCCAACCGGTAATTTCCCTAATTGCCACATTTTCTACCTGATAAACGCTACAATTATCAGGTAGTCTACGAGAAAGACACCATCCTAGATGCCTAGACTACACCACATAGTCCACGTGATCATTCATTTTCGAATTATTTGTGCAGAAATGCACATACCCCTTCTACACCAGGAACTCGTTTGTGCCAGGAACCTATTTCCGACTTGAGAGTGTGATAAACCCGATTGAACGTTCGTTCCGATTTCCTGTAGTCGTCAAATGAAGGAATACCATTCTCTTAACCCTAGTTAGCAGTGCACCAGAGGTGGGGTTCTCTTGTCGCCACATGCTTAACTCCATACAGTATTATCGGTCTCACCAACGCTATGCGGATCCAGTGAGCAATCTACGGGGAAGTTCACAGGGCCATCGTCGCTTTTTTGGCTTCCCTTATGTGGGGTCTGAAATTAAACTTGTTGTCCTAAATATCAGCAAGGTATGTTGTGTACAGTGGCTGCCGGTGGTGCAATGGGTAAATGGTAAAATGGTATTTAGGGTAAAAAAGACCAGCTCGGTATTGGCCGGGAGGCAAGACCACTCCTGATTCGGCCGCGACACGTCTGCTGGTGAGGACGTCGTATACTAGTCCCTTAAGATGCACGGTCACACCAATGCCGCATTTAGACCGCAGTATATTGCAGGTAGGTTGACGATATCCTGTTGATTAAACTTTGCTCTTTTGCACCTCTCAAAATCTAAATATCAGGTGGCAACTCCGCGTTTCTTGTGTTTATATGTCATCTTAAAAACAGTTATTGCGGACACAAAGGAGAAATAGAAAGTCAAATTGAAAAATATTTATCAGTGTTTTACTAAATTTGCATGCGCAATTAGAAAAAAATACAGCTTCTTCAAAGCAATAAAGCCGAACAAAAAAGAGCAGTGACAGATAAGAGAACAATGTCAGAAATTGTTCCCATAATGTGAAAACCACATTGAGCAACCTTACATACTTGCAATCATTTATCGCTATTTCTCTTTCTTACTCTATTCTGTATGATTTCCCAAATCTAAGGTTGATCAGCTGTGGCATTGAACCCCCTGGTTGCTATTGTTGCCATTGTTATTGTGGCAATCAAATCGATGAAAAACGTGAAAAAAAACATAGGTAAGGAACAGTAAGTGTACAATTATTTATATAGTTATAGATTCAATTTTCTAAAACTAAATATTTTTCCAAGTCTCCTTGAAACACGAACACATCCAGCGTCTTTTCAAGGTTTCCGGTGAAAGTTGTACCAAATGTTGCACACTCTTATTGTATTACTCTATGGTCTTGTAGAATTCGCACGACTCTCTGATTTAGAGAAGCCAGCCCCTTTCTCATCATCATCATCATCATCATTGTCTCATCATTTCGTAAAATCTTTTGCAACATTTTATCCTTTGCTGTCATATAAATAATCGGAATATAAATTGTATACCCATACTTGATACAAATCTTGCCGTAATTGAATCTGTCAACTGCAGTTTGGAGCAGCCGATGGAAACTAATATCACCTTTCAGTTCACTTCATATGCTTTTGGTATTATTTTGTAAACGTGTGCCCTGTCTCATATTTAAAGTCTTAAATTAAGAGAGCTACGTGTTGACTCCCGGCTGATGGTGGTGGTAATATGTAGTTGGTGGCACCTTAACGAGTGTGCCACCAACCAACCATTATGGAATTCCCAGGCGACTAATGTTACCTCAATGAACAAACAAACAGGTGTAATTGTTAAATTGTATGTCTGGTTAGTCTGAATGGAATGGAATGAATTGAAATAAATTCAACAGAAAAATGAGAAACTGCCAGAGTTGAGGCCACAAAAAACTTGTTGCGAGTAAAACGAATTCAGTAATGCAGTTTATAGTTTTCATATTGTGACTCTACAGTAAGGGTGATGGTCATATGAGGTAGGTGGACTAATATGTGGGAAAATAGTATCTGCTTTTTCAATCGATATGACGTACAAAATCAACTGTTGAACATGAAATGGCACTCGTTGCTGCAGTAGTGAATGAGTCCAACTATTGTGAATAAAACCGCAGGTTTGTACTCCTCTCTAGCTGTGTGTATACTATTTCTTGAAACAGCGGCCAGAAGACACTGTATATTAAATAGCGATATAGGAATCTTCTCAAAGCATTTGCGTCCGCAACTGTAGGTGCGAATCTAAAGAAATTCTCCTGTTTACTGACTGTGGTCCTTTGAAGGTATGCAATATTTTTGTTCTTCAACTTTTTTTGGTGCACTACCAGCATCTTCCGTTTATATACTTGTCCTTCAGTAGTTTATGCATTTACGCTGTCATTTAGTAGCGCCTTATTGAAATGACATTTAGCCCACCTTTTACTTTCCTCTCCACTTTATGTTCGCTCTGTTATTATTGTTTATTTCAATTACAAATGTATTGTAAATATAACAAAAGTTTAGACACATTGGGTTTTTGTTTTATCGTCGTAATAACTACAACGATAATTGGAATACATTGACCCCAATATTACGCTGTTGCGGCCAAACTTGTTGAATTGCCGCAGGTACTTTATGTAGTTTTTTTTTTTTTTTGTTGATTCCCAGTTCGCTGTTGTTGTTTTAAACGATCAATTGTTAAATATATATATACATATATATGTTTATATTTGTTTTTGTTGGCAACAGGTGTTGTTAGTTGTAAAATAAATGCAATCAAAATTGAATGTAAAAGTGTTGTACGACAAAAATTGTACAGTGGGCCAAAAAATAACATACAAATTAGACAAATTAGGTAGGTCATCTAACGAACGATTTTTAATTAATAACACTTCACCTAAACTATGTCTAACGAGTAGCTACGAAGATATCAAATACATACTAAGTTTTGACGAACAGCAGTCGCTTCAGTAACAATAATCATTACCAACAGGGTTGCATTTAAGAAAAATAGTCATCTTCATACTAGAGTTAGACAGTAGATAGGAAAGGCAACAGGAATAGGAAACAACTCTTGACTAACGAGTGTCATAGACAGTCATTGTGCAGAGTGTACATCCAGTGACTAACTTTATAAATTCGGCGGTAAATGTTAATTGCACTATCAAGCCCAGAATTCTGTCAGGTATCAACATTGTCGGAGAATTAAAAATATGAGCATTGCGCTTGTTTTTGATGCTGCGTACCAGCATTTTCCTAAGTTTCTACTACTTGGTGCCAACATTTCATTTCGAATCCCCTAGCATCCAACAACTTATTGTAGTCAATTCTGTAAATTCATAAACGCTTTAAAACAAAATTTCCACACAACAATTTATGCTCCGCATATGTGTGATAAAGTAGCGGAAACCCCGGAAGACTTGCGAACTATACAATTTCACACCCTGGGTCAATGGCAGTGTAAACACAGCAACAAATCTTAATTAAAAGCATTTTATTATTCTCAACAACTTCATTGGAGTGCACAACAAACTATGGTAATGAAGACAAAGAAAATAAACCTTAATTCTCAAGAAGAGAGAGAGTTAATATCTTCGTCATCCTCATACATAAGTACACAGTTTAATATTTGTGAATTCTTGTATTTAGATATTTCTTAAATCAATTAGTCTCTCAAATCTTAAAGTATACACTCAGAAAAATGTTAATATTAAAATTTATATTCAATTGTAGCAAAGTTTTCCGTAAAAATCTTAAAATTATCTAAATGTTAATGCATTATAATTAATTCAAACCCCTGGCAAATATCGGGTTTTTCAATAGGGACATAATATATTTGTGTTTAATGCAAACGAACCCTTCAATTTTTTTTTATGATCCGTCAATATTTAAATTTTTATCATGGTGGAGTTCACGAATGAGTAACGTAATTTTGAGTCGGTTGTGGCAACTGTAAGAACTCTGTCTCCACTTTTTGATACACGAGGAAAAATCGGTCTTTTGTTGTTGTTTGGATGCAAATATAACGTGTTTGTAGCGCTTCGAAAATATAGTGTACTTCTGTCCAAACACATTGTGTTTGCATTTCAATATTACACATTGATTAATACGTTATAATATATGATTTAGTGACCCAAATATAGATGTGTTTGTTGAAAACTGCTGAAAACAAAAACGTGGCAGACAACAAAGAAACAAAAAAGCAGTAGATGTTCAATTCATGAAACCAATGCTTACAAACTTACAGTGGTGTGCGATGAAATAGAGTCACACACTCGTCAAAACTTTTATTCTCTGCAAATCAGTGGTACAAGATGTTTCATGTCAAGAAATTCGGAACCTGATTGACCAGTCCTCTGCTGAATATAATGCCGTCATTTTTATTAAATTTTGTACACTACTGTTTTCCAGGTCAGTGTCAGTATTTTAAAGGCTATGTAATGACGTGTGCTATAAAATAGAGTCAATTACAAAAAAATATCTTTTTTTTTTGAAATGGTTAATGGTAGTTTGGATTTGAATTTGAAAACAAAGTGTAGCTTCTAAATATGATTAATGTTTATTAGTAGCATTAATAAATTGTCATTATTGACGTTCCAAAATGGGCCGATGTAAATATTGCAATCATGAGCGCCAAGAAAGAATAAAAGAGAATATAAAAGAATTCAGAAGCTACATAGAAATTACTGACATAATTGGATGCTCAAAGAAAATGTTGGAGACCGGAATAAAATATAACCCCAATCCAGGAAACAGACGGTAAAATCCTGAAAATTACAGAACATTTGGAACCAAAAAATTACGCCACGTAGAGTTCGACTTTTGTTACCTCTTCCGCCCTTAAAAGGCAATACGATCGGGATGTTTACACCTCTACATTAAGAAAAATGCTAACTAAAAACAATTTAAAGGCAAAAAGTGTCCCAAAAGTTCCATTTCTAGCCAAACGGAACGTTCAAAAAACGTAGCATTTTGCCAAGGAGCATGTGAAATAGTCCGTACGCAAATGGCGAAATATTTTGAGGACAGCTGAAACTAAAGTGAGATTGGGTAATTATGATAAGAGTAATCTTCCTGTACGAAGACCTTCCAACACCGAATTCAGGCCCCAGAACACAATCCAAACAGTTAAACGTGGTAGCGGAAACATAATGGTACGGGGTTGTTACTCTTACATTGGGACAGAACCTTTATTCCAAATTGAACAGACAATGGACGCTGCATATTATACCACTGTATTAAAAAAACATCATGATGCCTTGTGCTAAATGGGAAATGCCGCTTCGATGGGTGTTTCAACATAATATCGACCCCAAACACACATCGAAGCGAGCAAAAGCTTCGTTTGAAAATAATAGTGTCATAGTTTTAAGATGGTCTATGCAGTCGCCGGGCTTAAGTCCTATTCAGAATTTGTGGCGGGACATTAAAGTGTCTGTCAAAGGAATAAACCAATTTAATAAAGATGAGCTTATGACACTGGTACAATCGGCGTGGAAACATGACTTGTGGAGGCTTGATTATTCAATGTCAAGGAGATGCTTAGCTGTGATAAAAAATAATAGTTATTTCATAAAGTACTGAGATAATATAAAGGATTAATGAAACATACATTTTATTTGACACAGCTATTTATTCTAGTTCAGATGATGAATCGCGATGACTCTATTTTAATTCACAGGCAAAACGGGGCATTTTGAACTATTTTGAATTAATTTTAAATTACGACATTGATGTTCTAATATGTTATATCTATTTCTTAATTGAACAATTAAAAATAAAAGTTATAAACAAAATTAAATTTTTCTCCATTTGGTTTTGTTTTGAAAATGTTGATTAGTGTTGACTCTATTTCATCGCACACCACTGTATATATACATGGTTCCTGAAATATGTTGCTGGGGCTGTTTTTTTTCAGCGTGTAGTACTAATCAACTTCAGGGAACAAAAAGTGACCATGTGGTGCGGATTTCATGACGCAGGTGATTTGTTGTTGCTTGTTGATTAAAATGATCGCCATGTTATGGTCAATGGCGTCCGATATCGAGCCATGATGGAAGACTACTTTCGCCAGAATTAAATGGACTTGACATCAGTGATATATGATGTCAGATACCACAGATTTTTCTGTCATATGTTGGCCGTACTGCGTCTAACTGTGAGGTTCCAATATTCGATGACGCGTTAAAGCATTCCGAATGGTGTTTGGCGAATGACGAGAGTTATGGTTTCAGTCAAATCAACTTGCAAGGCAATACCTTGCTTTGTAGCTAGAATATATCTATACAGACCCTCAAGCCTTTTATACAAATCTCCAGGTCCCGATGGGATTCTACCTGTAATGCTACCGAATAAATAGAAGCAGGCATTGGTTGGCTTTATTCCCAAGTCGGGTAGGACTAGTCGTGCCTCTCCTGACGACTATATATTAATCAGCCTCTTGTATTTCTGTTTAAAGTATTGAACGGAATAATTCGCTTGCATATTAGAAACTGAATTAGCCCGCGACACTCGAGTGACAGTCAGCACGCCAAACTCTACAGGAAAACTGTGGTGAGTGCTCTGCACGATGTTTTGGGTTATGTTTAGCGCAATTTAGGGTTTGGGGATTTCACTTCGGCAGCCTTCTTGGATATAGAAGGTCCCTTGACAATGTGACGTCTAGCACCGTTATGAATTCTCTGGAAACCGCATGAATGGCATCGCTCCTTGTCAGGTGGAGGTGCTTGGGATCGTGCATATTACCAATTCAACATTGGGTATGAGCTGGTCAACGGCATACGTAGGGTCTTTGAATTGGGAGGACTTAAAATTGTTCTCTATGCAGATGACGTGGTCATTCTAGTATCTGGTAAATCTCTGTCTAAAATCAGATGCCTAATACAAACTACTTTTGGTGAGCTATCGACTTGAACTAAGGGATGTAGATTGGGCGTTAATCCCCTGAAATGGGAACTAGTTCTATTCACTCGTATGCTAGACTTGGAAATTTTGCTTAGACAATGCAGAGCTATCGTTATCTTCTGCCTTGTCCTTGCCCAGAAACTAAACTGGACACGGAATACTGAGGATCGGATGAATAAGGGATTGATTGTTCCCTAAGCTGGTCGAAATTCGATTGGTAAAAGTTGTAGAATATGTCCAAAAATATACACTAGAAATTTCTTGTCAAGCTTACGGCGAAACACACTCCTCATAGAATGCTGATTTTTGTAAAATTATCTAAACAATTTGTAGACGTTGTGCCAGGCTAATTCTTTCCCTGATGAAATGTCAAATTATTGCCGGAACCATGCATATGTTTGTAACATAGTTTTCATGAATTGAAGATCTGCTGCTTTTGGTTTATTTGCTGTCTGCCACGTTTTTGTTTTCAGCAGTTTGCACCAAACAAAGTTAAATTTGGGTCACCAGCACATATGATATGACATATTAATCATTGTGTCCCAAGCATGTAATATTGAATAGCGAACAAAATGTGTTTGGACACAAGTATAGCCACAAGCGACAAACACGTTATATTTGCATCCAAACAACAACAAAAAAAAAACAGATTTGTCATCGTGTACTCATCAAAAATACCATGACAGTTTGATCTGTCATAAAATCCCTAACAGGAAAAGTACCTCTAAATGAATCACTCAGTACTATCGCCTGCAAACATGTATTTGCCTTTGTTAATTTATAAATTTATCAGTTTCCAAAATTTCTTAAAAAAATATTACTTTAGTTATATAATCAAACATACAATTAATAGAATGACAAACAAGTCCAAATCGTGTCCAATACAATATAAACTTCATATGAAGACAAATTCCTTTAGAGCCGTAGGACTTCCAATTTTTATTAAGATTATTTAAGTTTTACTCATGTTGGAGTTCACTATTCTCTGGGTGTACTTATGGAATGGTACTGATCTGATGTGTGAACTTTCTTTGTGAGTCAACTTAATCCTTTTGATCCTAGAGATCTTGCAAGTCATATGCTTAGTTGTTTACCGGTGGAGTGGCAACGATAACATTTCTAAAGTATGTGCAATAAAGATGAGAAACCGCATCAAATAGTCGGTATTTATAACTGCACGATATAATTTTATATGTGTAACGCATAACCACTCATGTAGGCACATTACTTGCGGCAGTACAGTGGGCTGGTTTCACAAAATTAACTCACTGACACTTCCAATATCACATTGGAAAGTCTTTATAATGAACGCAGCAGGCTACAGTTAGTTTTTAAACTCAAAAATGCAATACTATTTTACGAAACGAGTTAAGATTAGGAACATTCTCTCCTTCAGCAATGGATTTTTGCTATAAAATTCGCTTATTAGCAGCTGAACAAAAAAACGGTTTATATTCATTGTAGTATTTTATAAACTGCCCCACTGTCCATCGCATGGGTACTTCATACTGTGCATTAATATGTATTTTTAACTAGTTATTAATTAAGATTAATTTAAAACAACTCAATGACTAACTGCAGTTCACAGAATACCGCACAATCGCTGGACAGTTAAGAGGGTGTGTAGGATTATAGTAAAATTATAATTGCAATGTCATTTGTCGGAAAATAATAATTGAAAAAGGGCAAATATATAATAGTGGAAACCACATGAGATTTGTACAAGTGTTTTCTTCCTTGGCACTTTCAGTCAAAGCAGCTCGGACCAGACAAAAACAACTGATAAACTTTTAGACGTGAAAATGGTTATCCAAATGCCATTTGAAACCGGTGTGAAACTGTAGTGTAAAACTAGAAAGCACACAGCTTACTGATTGCTAAAGTTTTGCGTAATCCTTCATGGGAAGCCATGTGAAATTATTTATTTATTTTCTTAAGTATTCTTGTACAGTCGCGTTTTTCCGATCAATAGGCGAAAATATGCCACTAAGGATTCATTTCCTGTATTTGCATATATTGTATATAAAGTTATTTTAAAAGATATAACTCCCAATAAAATCAAATTTAAAGCCAGTTTTTTCAATTCGCCTATCGCTCATTCTACATCCCATTCTATCCAGTATCAAATTTGCAACTAGGAGGTCGATCAGTAGTTTCATCGAAACCACCTGATGTAATGCGCATGGAATGATATCACATGAATAGATATTTTTATTCAAATCATTTATTTGCAGAATGTAATCGCCCAGTCCAATTTTTAGATTTAATCCGTATTATGCCAGATTTCTGTGCGCCGTGTACATACAAGTTTTTGACATTTCCTAACGACTAAAATGTAAACAAACCCAATGGAATGCAAATAATCATCTACAAAGTGTTAATGCCACAAATACGCTCTTATGCTGATAATTATCATACATACATAAATGTATTTCCAATTCCTTTATGCCTCTCTCAAATTGCTATCACAAAAACATTTTAACAGAACAGCTGTTTTCCACCTAAAAGTTGTATCAAAACATGTGTGAAAACAAAACCTGATTTAACAGTACTGAGTCTAATATAAAACCATCTCTCTTCCATTTTAAATATTATGAAATAAGTGCAAGTAAACTTTAAGAGATAATAACAAGTACGCTGTTGACGTCGTTACCGCTGTCTGTACAGTAACATCGTTGAGATATGTTGCAAATGTTAAACTCTTCTCTAATGTACAAATTATTGTCTCTCTACAGATGTTGTAGGTATTTAGTTTCTAGTGATTATGTTAATGATTGTGGAAATTTGTTGTTGCTGTCATGCTTGAATGATGAGAGTCATGTTGTTGTTGCAAAAATTTGTTTGCTGATTGACTCAGCCAGTAGTGCAACGAACTTTTGTTCCAATTTAAGCGATTTAGATTCTCACTCTTCTATTTGAGATGTATGACAGATTTCTGTTTAACTTTAGAATGGGAGTTTAGGGGAGATACATAGCTAAAATTTGTAATGCGAGTTATGTAGATGGAAAGTAAAACACTTTATAAGGTGTCGAATAGTGTGAGGTGTATCTTGCAATAATTGATTTGCTTTTAGCGCGTCCCACTTTATGGTTCATACTGTGGGATTACTACAGATGGCACAGTGGAATAGTCTAAGTAATAGTCGAAATAGACTGCTCGTGTTTGAGTGACCCAAAATGTATTACCCTATCAGAAGATGAGATAATATTTGCAAACGGCGGCAGCTGTCAGATTTATTTCGATATTTGTGAAGTACACAGATACGGAATACACGACGACAAGCCATTGAACTCTATATTCTAATTCGCCAACTGGCAGACTCAAACAACACGAGACAGAAGAGCCTCCTGAAGGCCTCTTCGTGCTCGTTCTGGCGAGAATATCGCCCCTGTGGCTGAATATGTCGAGAATGAGCCATCAACGGCGTTTCACACAAGGTTCGTCACAGACGTTCGTCTCTGCAGAGAATTTTGGCGAAAGACTGAAGATGTGCGGGCAGTCCAACACCTACTACTCCTGAATATAAACGATGATCTTGGTCGAAATTGGTCAGACTAGATGGTTTTCGGACGAAAGTGATCACTAGCGATGGGGTCTATTTTCATCTGAAAGGATACGTAAATTTGCACCTCTGAGAATTTTCATTGAGAAACACCATGTCGTTCACGAAGAGTCGTAACATCCACTCAGTCACTGCATGGTACGCCATTTACGCCGGAGATGTCATCGCGCGGTAGGTAGTGTGGCTAATGAGCGTTAGACAATCATGAAAAGTGCTCTTACCGCAAATTGATGAACTGGGACTGAAGGACACGTGGTTCCAACATAACGGTTCAATTGCTCACACAGCCCACTGACATGGACTTTTTGAGGAAGTGTTTCGGGTCGCCTAACGTCTCGTTTTGGCGATTTGCAGTGGCCGTCAAGATCACCCGATTTGACAGCAGCAGACTTCATTTGTTTGGGCTCACTGACGCCACGAGCCTGTATATGTGAACAAGCCACAGATATTGGAAGCTATTTTAAAGAATATGTAACAAGAGTGCGATAATGTATTACCCGAAGTTCTCGCCAAAACGATGGAAAATGCGGAGAAAAAGACCCCAAATGATCCATTACATTCCATAGAGGAATTCGGAAGAGCATCTCACAACCTATAAGATGTGCGCGTTCTAGTTTTACACTCACTGATTGGGACCTACAGTTTTACACCGGTTCCGAGCGGTATTTTGGATAGTGTATAACCGAGGTGATCGCCGTCGAAAGAAATGTAAAGTTGCCCTGAACAGGTATTGAACCCACGTACTCATGTACAAGAGCCTCGCACCCTACCATTGCACCACCGATGGACACACACTGTACAATAAGAAAATATGAAACAATCATGTTTGGTCTTAGTAACATAATAAATCTACATATAGTAAAGGGCAGGGGTTTCGATATCACAGATGATCGACCATGAAGTTGAAAAATCGTGGAGGAGAAAGTGGATGGAGGAATGAGCGATATGCCAACTAAGATATCACATTATGTTTGATTGAGGATACTGGCTTTTCAATTGTTTGATGCTAGTGCTGTTATCTGTAACTCGCACTCTATGACATTGAAACTTGTTCGGTGAAACCTGCTGTTGCACGCTCTTTCTTAATTTTGTTTTGGGATATTATGACTTTATTGGAAAGAACAAAGATTACCATTATTATTAGAACACGATTTCAGTTATGTGGCTGCCTCGATTGGCTTTACAGTAGCGTATACTGTCAACCCAATTTTCCGTAGCTTTAACGATATTCGCCTTAAGGATCAGGATCGTTTCTGGATTATCCGCAAACCATTGATCTTTAAACGTAACCCACAAAAAATGTTTTCCAGAGTCAAATGGTGGTTCTGAGGCAGTTTGACATTTCCAAAATAGGTGCTAACATGATTACCGATGGTTTGTGCGACATAGTGCGCCATCATGGTAAAACCAAACATCGCCCAAGTTCATACCCTCAATTTCAGTTCACAAAAAGTGGGTAATCATGGCTGTCTCGTTCACCCAACAAAAAATTTTTTACCGGAATCACATCGCAACTCCAAGGCGACATCGTCAAATCCCTTGAAAACACTGTTGCGCGAAATGCAGCTCCCAACAATAGCACACTTACACAGCGGTGGCATTCTCGTCGGTACGCACCGTACGATGACGAGAACCGTGAGCATTGAGTACTAGCAAGGCAGTCTCTCAAACTTCCATCTACCACGCACGGTGCGTGCTTCATTCCAGCAACATTTTTTTCCAATATACGCACACTTTGGACAACACCGCAGTTACTTTGGAAAAAAATGGTTCCTTTTACATCCCATGAAGGGAATGGGGATGGGAGCCGCGCACACTACCATTGCACCACGGACGGGCACACACTTTGGAAATTAACATACAATATTTCAGGACTGGCTGGCAAGATGTTGAGCGGTAAAAGCTGTTAGTGTCAAAATAACATATGATTCAAAACCTATATTCCTTTATAGTCTACGTCTTATCTGAACTATATGAACCATTTCCATCTTACACCATTTCCTGAATCAGAAAGGGTACGGGCTAAAACTTCATCACTAAAGCAGTCTTGCAAACGGTTGTTGGCTATTGTAGGCCTGTTGAAAGAAGGGAAATGTGTATATCTACGAGCATCCATTCTGTCTTCCACCTGTAGGCCTGCATAAAGAAGGCCAGCATCTATAAGTACTTTGCCTTCCACTAAGAGGATTGACCTGCTTAATTGCATGTATGGATAGCGGATATTTTAGAGTACTTAGAGGAGTTCTTTTTCCAGGCCTCTTTTAAGAAGTGAGATGGGAATGTTTCTGAATTTTTCGTCTTTCTTGGAGAACAAGTAAGAAATATGCCTGCCAACAGAAGGAATAGCTGGTCGTGAAGTTATATGTGCAGGCATATTTTAGAACGCGTCGGTTTTTATGCCGATGTTTGGGCCTAAAAATAAACATCATACAGCTCAGTGATTTTGAGAAGCTCTTCTCAATCTGTTCATGGCATTTAGTGGGAAAAGAAGTAGATTTTTAAGTCCGCTCTTACATTCACTACCACTGTGATTAATACTACTTTCATTGTGTGTTCACCACTCTCGTGCAAATTCATTGAACTTATCTTTCTCTTTTTTGTATTTCTTTGATTTCTTTATGTGTGGTGTTTGTACTTGTTTGACTTGAAGGCGATATCTCATAAATTCATTGTTAGTTTGTCTTATTACATATTTTGGTTTTATTTCTTGTTCGTTTCTCTGACTAAAGCGAAATGTTACAACCAAAACAGACACAACGAATTGTTGGTGTAAACAATTGAGTCATGCACTGGCAGCCAGTCATGTCACATTCTCTGGAGATTTGTAATTTTTGCTGCTGCCGCTTTTCTGATCTGCATAATATTTCATATTACACTTTGTTGGCGATATGAGACTCGTCAAGGTCATGTTTGTTTATTCAATAAATTTCTGGTTTATATTCTCTGCGATTTTGATTTTGGCGTGCGCTGGCTGGAATGGGTTTGGCCTCAATAGAGTTGCCGCTTGTCATAAATCTGACGGATTTTCAACTGTCGAGAGTACAAATAAGTACATACATGTACCAGCTGTAGGCATAATAAATGACAACATTGCCCACGATATGGACCCTGCTAAACTCTATTGTGTTGTTACTTTACTGTGTATGATTGATTGATTTTGTTGCCTCTGCGCTTGAGTGGTTTTTTCGGTTTTAATGTCATTTGAAATTCAAATTCCGCCAGCAGCTTTGCATAAAAGCGGATTTACATTTGTTTATTTTGTGTTTTGCTTATAAATAATACATAAATTAAATATTTAGGTAACAAGAAAAACACACGTGACAGCCGAAATAAAACTTAAAACCAAAATTTGTAAGTACCACCACATTTCTTGTTTAGACATATTTAAGATCAAGGTGCGACATTTTTAACATATAACAAAGAATTGACATCAAACCAACATGTTAAATGATGGAGTACAAAAAATTGTCCAACACATAGTTGCGCTAACTGCTACTTACATATGTTATGAAAAAAAAAACAAATATATATGGCTCAGTGGCTTTACTGTCCATGAAGGTCAATACACTTTTACAAGGTTTTAAACCAATTTTTCTGACTGTCAGAGTCTACATTGACCCCAATGATTGCTGGATTATTATCCATCAACCAGCAGGCCACTTTCGTTATCGCTAAAATTGCCATCAGATCAAGTGGTATTCGAGAGAGATACAACTCTAGTTCCCTAAAGTAGGCATTAGCATTCGATCAATCCGTGTAGAAATTCGCATATCCCTCTCTGCCAGGAAAACCTTTTTCCCCGAAATCCCTTTGCGCTGTGAGATTGTGATATTTCGGATCGGATAGGAAATGGGTGTTCATGAGGAAATTGAGCAAATATCAGATTGAAGACTGTCCAGAAGACAGCTTGAGGCAACCCATTGTCTCGTTGCAAGACGCGAGTACTTTTCTTCTATTCGTTTACGGAAAACCATATATAAGTTCCCTTAGCCCGGTTGATCGCATTCTTGTATCACCTTAGCTCTAGTTAGTAATTATACCAGTCCTCCGAATCTATCGATGGGTTGGATTTACTAAAAAGTCGTCGGCAATTTATCCATTCCACTGGGGATGCTTACTATTCCACCTTGGCTTCGTTTTTGCGGTGACATGGTGATAGCACTCGTGACCCTGTCTGCTACATTATCGATCTCCACAGATAATTCTGATCCCAAAGAATCTTTGAACGTCTTTTCGTAGTCCAGTCAATCCTCCT
Organism: Phaonia tiefii; assembly: GCA_963931995.1. NCBI lineage: Eukaryota > Metazoa > Arthropoda > Insecta > Diptera > Muscidae > Phaonia > Phaonia tiefii. Next base: position 1,658,352 of record OZ008370.1, on the reverse strand, counting down.
AAAATGACGACGAACTATTTAAGGCTGAGTCATGTTCCAATCCAACTGGAATCCGATGAATTTATGATGAGAGAACGAAATGTTCCCCACGACATTCCACTCCCAAATCATTCCATACAGGCCAACCTTTAAAAAGGTGATATCTAGCACTCGTACCTCTTGTCAGAAACTGGTGACGAAGTCGGCTCATTACCTATATTACATACAGCAAGGTCAGTACCTAGCAAGTAGGGCTCATTAGTGCCATTGAATGGTGTGCGTTTGAGTTCCTGCTTTTAAATTTCAATTGATTTGTTTTAAATACCACTTGATGTTTAAATATCAGTTGATTTCTGTTAAATTCAATTGATGTTTTTAAATTTAATTTGATGTATTTTAGTCTTTAATTGATGAATTTTAAGTGTAACGCAAAGAGCAGGAGCGAAAGCTTACGTTTGACAGAAATGGTATAAAGTTCCTTAATTTTTAACTTCATCATTTATACCAAAATATATCGTTCTTTGGTGTATGCAATTATAAATAAAAGACATATTACAACACGACCTAGAGTATCTTTATTTCCATGGCAGTAAATTTGTTCATTAACAAGAGTTTTCTCTGTTAATAAACTCTTTCGTCATCTCCGCTTTATAGCGCTTACCCCCGGTCATTTTGTCCCCTCATTCGTTTGAATAAAAACATCAAAAGTTTCAAGTGAATTGTTCTATAAGCTACTTCACATTTTGTCGCCTTTATGTATGCAACAATTGGCACTTGGAATACAAAAACCCTTTTAATTTACGCCCTTTTAAATGCTTTGTTGGATCTTTCTTGTTCCTCTCATTCGCACTCGGTGTTAAAACAAGCTGAGGAAGAAAATAAAGTATGAAAACAACAAAAACACCAAAAGCGAATGTCTACAGAACATTGATTAGTACTTAATGGTTCTTTATACTCTTTCTTAAACACAAAAACGCCAACAAACAATTGTGAATTTTAAGGCACAAATATTGAAGTATACTTTCAGGCTATTGACACACAGGCTAAACTGAAGCATAAGCAAGAGGAGGTTTGAAAGTAAATGTGTGCACAGAAGAGAGCTAAGAATAAAAATATGACGTGATATGCACGTTGTGGAAGGTAAAGGTTGGGACCAGTATAGCCTTCCTCTATGGGCGGCTTTCTCTTTTGTCTAGAGTTTTTCATTGGCAAATAAAGAGCTACTTGAGAGTAAAGCATTCTCTCTAGGAGCATATCGTTCTTGAAATTAGCTCAATAAGAGTAAAGTAAATTAGAGTTTTTGTTTTCATTTAATTTCTTTGATGTTTTAAAGAGAAATTATGAGGAAAACTTTGTGGAATATAGCGTCGGGTTGATTGTGGTTTATCGTATCTAACACTATATAAAACTCTCGGCACTGTATTGCATGTGTCATATACAATTTTCACCTACTACGTTTACCTCTGTCAATTCATTAATATTTAATGCAGCATTGGTTTCCAGGTGCCAGACGAGAGATGTCTGTGTTATGGAGCCACTGGCCCGTCTGTCTGTTTGTTTGTTTGTTGGTGTTACGTGTTGCATCACTTGTTTGTGGTTCTGGGAACACCTACAATCTTGCTCTCCTCTTCTCCGTTGTAAGGCCATATATTTTCACCTGCTTCCTTGCACGTAAAGGGTATTTATTGCAATGGCATCATGAAACCCCACTTAACAAGTTGGCAGACATGCGAATATTTAAGGAGAGAAGTAGAATGTGAAGTTCCTTGAAAACCTCGGGATTCCATATTGTGGGGGTTTCACAGTTTGCGAAAGGCACTTGGGCATAATTGATTAAATGGCTGCCTATAACGAATTCCACATACTCTGTATGTATTTGTAAGTCCTTTCCAGCATCTTGGATAACTGGGTGGCCATAAAGATCCACAACTTTTGGTAACATGAAATCCTTGCCGGACCATAGGATCCTCTTCTTTACTCCTTAAGCACTTTCAATTTAACTCGTAATTCTGCTGCTGCCACTGATTACCTTTGGCGCAAATTGAGAATGATTCTAATGAATTATTAAGATGATGCTCCTCCGTCACCTCACATAATCACAGTGATAAACGTAATGGTTACAGTAAATGCGATTTTGAGGAACTTCCATGAGGTTGGCGCTTACTGTTGTGTAAGGCGCTGACGTAACTGAGCTATAAACATAAATATTTTACGAGAAATGTAGGATAAGTGTCTATAAACAGGTGTTAACGTCAAATGTAGAGGAGTGATTTTTAATATGTGGATAAATTAAAAAGCTCTGTCAAGCAGCAAGCGCTGGAATAGAGCCAGTCCAATGTGACGTGGCTCTGTCAAGCAGCAAGCGCTGGAATAGAGCCAGTCCAATGTGACGTGGCAGACGGGTGTGTGCGAAAACACATTTGAAGTGTCAAGCGCATCCATCACGTAATATTGATTTATCTTTCGTGGACATGTATTCTCTAATTATTCATAAAGGCTCTACAGAACTAGGTAGCTTCGGAAAGGTTAAGAAAATCTTAATTGCAGCTGAATGTTATACATTCATAAGCCTACAATTTTCTTAACCGAGCGAGACAATCTTGCAGTTTGTCAGTTTCAATAAAGGAAACTTTTAGCAATATCGCAGAATTACGAACACAAATCTGCCTAAATCGATACACTAAACAACCTGGCCTTCTCTTTTACCGCATCTCCATCCACTTCAAAGCCCTTCGAGACAATGACAGTGTTGATATAACTGGGTCACTGCTTTGCTGCTTACAAATGAACATTCCTTAATACTATTTTTGGCATAACTATGTCACTCACAATCCCAAATGACAATCGTCGTCATCAGCAATTGCAGCTATAAGTCATTCATGACTTCGTCGCAAAGCAACCCGACAGACGGCAACAGCAATAACACCAACACAACACCAGCAACCGTTACGGCTACAGCACCCAGCGTTGCTATTGTTTTGCAGTAAAACAATGAAATATCCCCAATATTAACTACAGCCCAGCACGGCGAATCTCTCCCCGGTGCCAACAACAATCAAGTCTATCGAAACTAATGAAATTCGTTGAATAAACAACAGCACTGACGGGAGCGACTCAATTCTCAAGACTGCGATGTTAAGATGTCTCCGACATAAAAGTGATGGCAACCGGAATTGTACACTTGCACATACATACATCCGAACATTTGGCTAGTACAACTACTGGTAGCTGCCTATGCATTTCCTCTTTTTCCTTAACTAGCGCAAGGTATTAAACAGTTTTGCCATTGATTTTTCCCCAGCGTATAGTTGAGGAATGGAAGAACAGAGAAGAGAGCACCGATGTTGGATGTACGTCACCAACCAAACGCCCATCGAACGAACAACCCAACGGAAAGGCTCTTCATGTAGTTAGCAATATTTATACGGTTGTTGTGTGCCTCTTGTCGTTCTTGTTGGCAGTGACGTTGGCTTCTATTACGATTCAGTTTTTGAAATTTATTCCAGCTAGGCGGTACTGTGGTACAGAAGTCTACAATTACAAGAGGTAGCTCTTAATGGAAAATCACAATTTGATGAAAATTGTCGTAGATTTGGCTGCAATGAAATGTTCATAAATTCGATGAAAGCCGACCTCATTTAAACGAACATTGATGAAGAGTTTTGTCATATAGTACAAGGTGGCCCAAAATGTATCACCCTATCGGAAGATGCTATAGCTTTTGCAAATGGCGGCAACTGTCAGTTTTGTTTTGAAGTAAATAAATCTACGCAACGTGAATTCTGCGTAGATTTTCCGGCCGTCCTATACCAACTGGTCAAACATTAAAGGGTTTATCAAATTTAGTTGTTGTTTATCCGAGTTATTTCTAGAAAGCGCTAACAAATCATGTTTTTCCCGGTTATGGGGGAAAAATATAAATGCCGCGGGGGCTAAGCCGCTCGCCAGAAAGACACTGGCAGAGCACGTGACAGAGGAGGTGAGGGAAGGGGTCGCAGTACTTGTGCAGACAAGAACATCGCCACAGAGCTAAAGATGTCGCGAATGAACTGTCAAAGTCAACCAGACAACGTTCCACGCAAATGTCCATTACACGTTCGCCTTGCAGCGTATTTTGGTTAACGGCTTCAAGATATTCCCCTACAAGGCAGTAGCTGATAGACTACCTGCAGATCTTCAATTGCATCTCAACTACTCTCACGTTCTCCTGGCATCATTTTTATCCGAACGGATACGTAATCAGTTAGGTCTGCGTTCTGTGGCATTGAGAATCCAAGTATCATTTACGAAGAGCCATTACATTCACTCTAATTCCATTTACAGCGGAATCGTCATCGGACCTTACTTTTCCGAGACCGCCGTGGGCAACAGAGTGACTGTGACTGGTGTGCAATACAGAACCATGACCAACAAGATTTTATATCTACAGGACATGTGGTTCAAAAAGGCATGTGCAACTGCTCAGGCGAGAGTGGGCTTTTTTAAGGATGCGTTTCTGGATCTCCAAATGTTTCGTTTTGCCGAGTTGCAGTAGCCTGCAATATCCCACAATTTGATAGCTCCAGCTCTCTTTGGGGTTTTTTGATGTCACGGGTCTGTGCCCTCCAGAGTTCTCAAAGAGAATATCCCATAACTTTTCGCCCGACGTTCTCGCCAGAACAATTGACAATGCGGTAAAAAGGAACCCAAATGGTCAGCAACAATTGCGGAGACCTCCTAACAGATATCATCTTCAAAAGATAATGGAAACAAATCAAAGGGTCAAACGAAATATGAAATTATGTTTTATTTTTTACGCAATTGAAACGTTTCCCCTAAATAAAACAACTTCATCGTAAAAGCTATTTCTATTGTTGTAAACGAAATTTTATTTGCGCCAAATGGTTATTACTTATAGTTTCCCACAAATATAGAAATGTTTTATGAATATGTGTGTCGTGGTCAGGCATGTACGCAGGGGGGTGCACGGGCCCCCCGAAATTATTTCCTTAACTGGTGATTTTTGAATGTAGTGCTATTTGTTATCCTAAATTTCAAGTTAGGACCCCCCGCGACAAAAACCCTACGTACGGTATTGGCTGCAAACCTTGACGGATAGATGCGCGGACTTGCAATAGTGGTGTCTCATTTCACGGAAAGTGCAAGTACTAAAATAAAAGCATCCAAACCATAACAATAATTTAATCATAGACTAGTTAATTATAAAGATTTTGGGGTGATCGAAGGGCCGTTTACAACAATAGAAACGACTTTTACGATAAATGTTTTTTTACGCTGGGTCTACTAAGCAAACGAAATATTTTTGCGATAAACCACCTCCAAACATACTTCTGTACATTACTTCATACTTCGTGTTCAATAAAAACGTTTAAAAAAACTACGCGGAGTGGCCCGGCAGCATCCGTTTTCTAGTTGAATGTGCACAGCCATGACACGATTTTCGTTTCTCATAAAATTGGAAATTCCGTCTGCTGCATCTAACCAAACGAAGTTTATGTTTCCAAAATTTCGTGTTTTGCCATACGACTTTTAGAAAAAAATTTGATATATCTGTTGGATTTCTGTTATTTTTTTCTAAAAATTACGCGATCAGGGCTGCCTTTGAAATGAAACTAACAACGACAATGAACTCAATAATACAAAATTTTGATTTTTGTGTTCCCATTTTCCTTTTTACATATATTCTTTATTAATTCGCAGCAGTTGTTTTGCTTTGCAAACATATTTTTCCGCATTTTCTCAGAACATTTTCTTTAATTTTCCAAAACTGATAGAATAAATCGGAAGCAGACTGAAACAATATTTTCAGCTGGAAGAGTTTCATTCCAATTCTCTTTGCGCAGTTCGTTCTATCTACACTTCATGGAAAGAATTTACGACTTTGTGACCTCCAAAGCTTGTTGTTATGCAGGAAGCATCTATATGTTTGGAACATCTATGTACTTACGTGTAAGCATTACTTTCATGAATTGAAGATCAGCCGCTTTTTTGTTTATTTGTTGTCTGTCACGTTTTTGTTTTGACCAGTTCTCGACAAGAAAAGCCACACGTAGGTCACAAAAAAGTATATTATAGCATACGATGTTAATAACTGTGTCTCCAACATGTAATACTGAATAGCAACCACTATGTGTTTGGGCACAAGAATACTATATTTACTACAATCTACAAATAAGGTATATATGCATCCAAACAACAACAAAAAGACAGATTTTTCAGTGTGTCTATATCCGTTACATTATTAATTTACATTTATAGTCTAACTGAACTTGTAATATTTAATCTAACGTTTGCCAACATTTTATTTGGAAAAATAAATGGATTTGCTTCACCGACAATTATGAGATCGCACTGTAGTTACCGCAATACATTAGTCGTGTTTTGGTTACAAGCAAGCGATTGTCGCTTGCTAAGTTGCAAAGAAAACGGCAATTTAGCGATAAGTCATTTTATTAAAAAAAAACTTAGCGAAAATGATTCTCGTCGCTAACTTCTCGCTAAGTCTACACTAAGTGCTTCATACAAAACAAGCGAATATATAACCAAGCGGTGTAACCAAAACATAGCATACTGTCTTTCCTGTTCCTGTGCTGTCTTGCCGTGAAACCGGAATTTACTGTAAACAGTTTTCGCTCTGTATTTGTAGCTGATGCTTGGATCCCTTAAGTAACTTCTCTTGGTGTTTTCTGCTATACACTTCATGGGATGGGTACTCAGTAAAGTTGTCGGCAGTTGTCAGTGAAATCAACGGTGCATCGCTGATGCAAACAGAAATGCGGTTTCTGTTGTTGCTCCTGTTGTTGCTGATGTCTTTGTTTTGTGGAGCATCCCTTGACAATAGATGGCGCTGGTTTGTATTGTTGTAGCTTGCATAAATTACTAGCTATTTAAGAAGTGTGCAAGTTGTTGCCAGTTCAGCCTCATATTCCTGCAAGCGTTTTAGGTTTAGATTAGTTTACTGTTTCCATAGCTGGGTGTGTTTGTGTGCGCGTGTGTGAGTATTTGTATCACATTGTATTAAGCCGCCTTTTGGTCTGTCAGCTGCTCAGAGTTTTATTCTTTGCTGTCATTCATTCAAGCTTTTGTGTATTCATCTGTCGTCTGTCCATTCATCTGTCCTTTGCATTTATGCTAATAAGCTTGTGAATATTTTGCTGTTGTGTTGCTGCTCTGCCCCTTCTGCATTCAGTGGCAAAGGCTTTAATCTGCTGCTGTATGGTAATTGTATCTGTATTTCCGTTTTGTTGTGTTTGTCTTGTTTTGCTGAATATTAACACCTTGTTCATAAAGTTATTGTGTCGTCTTCACCAGTTTCTTGAACGTGACTGTTACGCGTTTTCTTAACGCGCTCCGTCCTTCATCCGGTTGGTTGGCGGCTGCTTCATTAGAAATGCGCGTACATTTTATGAACGTCCTAGTTGTCTTCTTTAAGGGATGCAAATGAATTCATCTCATGTCACCAGTCGCCATGGAAAACACGTTGTGAATACCTTTCACAATGAACAAACAGAAAATATGCCTTAAGAGAACATGGCTGGCATTTAGAGGCGTCACTGGAGATGTGTACAATTTGAAGGCTTCAACCTAAAAACTCGCATGACGCTTTTCTATGTCTTATGTTTCTAAAAATACATCCGATGTCAACAAAAGTTTCGAGATGTTTTTTATAACAAACAATCGATTGTAAAATCGTTTACATTTGCAATCGAATTACAATCTTTACAACGTAATCGCTGTAAATGACCATTATTATTATCATGATTATTGTAATAACGATAGCAGACACGGTGGGGTTACAACCTTTATATCTAAAATCTGTGATACCAACGTCATTATTGGCGTCATCGTCATGATCAGCTTTGTCGTCGCCAGTTCTTTCAGATGTTCTATACATATTCATTTCCCGATATACAAACATATACTCGTATAGATGTGCAAACATATACATATGTATAGTTCTATATTCACCTAGAGATGTAAATCGATAAAAATGCATGTGGGTATTTTTTCTAAGGAAAAAACTTGACAATTTTATATAAGAAACACGACATTACATACAGTTGCGGTCAAAATAATAGTAGTGCTACTACTAAATACACTTTTCAGCTACAGTTGACAAGAAAAATTGGACAAATATGGCATCTTTACAATGTGTGTGAATGTATTTAATTAGCCACGACACATACCAATCATAGAGTAAATCTTAGTAGAGAAAATATTTGGCTCATCTGACGTTTTCTTTCACACCCTTCGTGATGCGGTCGGTGTGATAGAGAGATGTTTGACGAAAAGTGGCATACACCAGGTGGAATTACAATAACTTTTTGCTTTAATTTTTCATGTCGTATTGGTGAAAAGCTGTGAAATTTAAATGTGGTTTAAACTTTTTTATTGACTGTTATTGTTAGAATACATTTGTGTTGTATTTAACACAATAATTTTAACACACAAAACGAAATGCCGTTGTTGTTATTTTGTTCGTTGTTTCGAACCATGGCCTCTATCTTGTATTTGTAAAGCAATTCTTTTCAACATCAAACGTAAATATCACACCAGGCCAAATGTCATAAATAATACTATAATATTAATACTATAAGTATTAATCTATGATACCAATTATGTTAGCAGAGCTGTGTTGCTACATTAACAGATCTATGTTACACAGCTAAATTATGAAAAATTAACATAAATTACCGATTATCTGCGACCCGACACACTTTTATAACCAAAATTCATAATTTATATTACCATCATACAAAAAATATATATCAGAAATTCAAATTTAACTATTCTATGGCAAGTCATAATAATATAGTTACGATACATATGCTCTACATTTTTGTTGGTATAACTACTATGTACATATGTATGTCAGAATAACGTAGGAATGGCAAGAAGCAGTTTGTGGTGTATATGGCAACTTGATTGCATAATGTTAGTTACGCCTAACCATATGCAATCGCTACCACATACCAACTCACCACGAATATTTGGTGATGCTACCCGATCTCACCACCAGCTAATAAGTTGATGCAGAATTGAAGGGAACAAGTGAAAACAGATGACGTTACTAGGAGTTGGTTCTGGTAACGACTGAACTGATACAAACCGATTTGGAGCAAATCTGAGGCTCATTTCAAATGGGTAAAGGTATACATCGTAGAGGTGTGAGTGAGGAATTGTAAAGGTTTAAGTTTGCACTGTACAAGAAAAATAAAGAAAATTTCTTGTACTTATCGAAATTTAAAAATAACCTTGTTTTATTAACGGAAAATAAAATAGCCCCAAAATGGTCTTTTACAAAATTCGTAACTATATAATAGTTAAATTAATATAAATTCTTGGAAAGATTTGAGGCTATACCAGATCATCGGGAAAAGTTTACCGATTGGCACCTGTTGTTATTATACTCTCAATTTAAAACATTTGCAAAACCATCTTCAGAATATCAAATGTGTCAACGAATTTAGGAACGTATCTGGAATTTATGAAAGAAGGTTCTGTTAAGTAAATTATAGTAAGGATAGATCCCGAAAATATTATTTTTCCAATGAAAAATCAGTGCACAAATTCATAAGAAAAATTCATTCCAGGTTAATTATATAAAAAAAAGCTCAGCTTACAGCTGATGAACAGCTGTGACCTGTTGAAGTCAGCATATGTTTCTGCAAGTGTTGTGCAAAATATTTCCGCCTTTTTGATCATCGTTTTGCTATTCGTGTTAAACTTGCAAATTTTATTATTTTCATTAAAAGTTTTGTTATATACTAACGCCAAGGTATGGATTATATAAAAAAAACTGTGGTTGTGATCTGTGTATACTTATGTTATTTATAAAACGTAATCGTGTTTAAGTGTATTAGCAACTCGCCCATTGTAACGTACACCTGTCTTTCGTGGAGTAGAACTTACAAAATTCACCTGCATTCAGTGTAATTTTAAATTTTCCTATATGTGTAAACCATTGTGTGTCCAAAATGTCCAAAATGAACTGCAAGTACCTGCGAGCCTTCAATTTATTGTACTTTTTGCTTGCTTATAATGCATCATTTTGAAGATGATTTCTCTGAATCTGATACTGAAGAATCTGATTAATATTTCTTTTATAATATGGTTTCTCTTTGAGTTGACAATTTTTTTCTTATTTTATATATGGTGGAAAATGTTTATTGAATTAAAAACAAAATAAAAAATTAAAAATAAAAAATTAAAAATTAAAAAAAAAATTAAAAATTAACAAAAAAAAAAATATTTAATTTTTTTTCCAAAAATTATTTGATTTTTTTCTGAATTGAGAAAAAAAATTTTTTGAAGATATCTTCTTTACTTTGGAAGCTATGAATAAAATGCCGCTAGCGGAGCCAAATTGGCCACTGTGCAGTGTCTAGAATTCTAGAAAATTTTGAATTTCCCAAGGACTGTCGGAGGTCAGCATTTGGGGGTTCGTGTGTTAGGAGCTTTTGCAGAGAGTTCCACTAATCAAATATATGCCAGCCGATAGTCCTTAAGAAATAAATTTTCCTGTCCGGTCCATAAAACACGTTCTTTGAGTTTTTATTCCGATATGTCACCGAAATAACTGTATAAAATACAATTACTCATAATACCCTGCCATCACAGTGTGGTGTAGGGTATAAATATTGCAGGATGGAATGAGATATATGTAAGTGTCGGTGACGATATACAACTAATGTGTTCCCCAATAAATCTCATATTTCACATTTGTTTAAATTTATAAATTTTGCCCAACTTTATATTTTTACTGCGAGCGCTGCTATTATTTTGACCCCAGTTGTATACATGCGTTGTGATTTCTCGTCTCATTTAGTTTTGTAGTTTTCAAATGAAATTTCATGGAATAGAAAAAATACTTGAAGACACCCTACGTGTGTTCACTCTGATTTTCAGCATTATATCATCCACAGGGTCAATGTTTTGCTTCGACAAATCTTTCCTAAACAGAACACGGGAAGGGTTGAAAAGTTGTATATATCCTCACTTCTTTCTAATTTACCCATTATACTCTCCATGAAGATATTGAAGAGAGCTGCTCACAATCAGTGAGCTGTACGCGTTTATTTCGTAATCCAGCTGATTGGGAGCTATACCTTTACTCAGACTCCAAACTAGTTGCCTCTTTAGAATGTAGTGCCTACTATTGAACTTGGGACTTGGAAAAGGGAGTAGCGCTTGTTGATGTTCGACTAAAGTTGATATCATAAGTAATAGCTGATTCCACATACGGAGTGTTATGTGAAAACTTCATACTGTTCGATCTACTGGTGATACTTACAATGGAAATGTCGATAGAACAATAATAAACAGCTTATATGTCATACCTATAATATATGTTATATGATCTTACCTATAAGCATCATCGCTCTCTTTTGTACACGGTCTAGCATCTCCAAGGTTGGCTTAGAGACACGAGCCCACATAACGGGTTTTTCAATACGAGCGCTACATAAGTTTTTTTTTAAATAAAACAAAACAAATTATGTATGGAACTCGATTTCTTTCGCATGGCCACCACGGGCACGCTTGCAGAAGTCCAGACGCTGAACCCAATTTTCGACGGTTTTCAAGCATAAATCGGCCGATACTGCTGCAATTTCACATTCGATATTCGTACGAAGTTCATCAATCGTCGCTGGCGTGTTGGCATAGACCATAGACTTGACGTAGCCCCACAGGAAATAATCTAACGGCGTCAAATCGCACGACTGAGGCGGCCAATCGACTGGGCCATTTCGTGAGATTACACGTTCACCAAACTTGGTTTCCAATAAATTGATTGTGGCATTCGCTGTGTGGCTTGTGGCACCGTCCTGTTGGAACCACATGTCCTCCAAGTCCATATTATCCAATTGGGGCCAAAAATATTCGGTTATCATTGAACGGTAGCGATTCGCATTCACAGTAATGTGCCGGTCTTGATCATCACGGAAGAAGTACGGCCCAATGACGCCACCGGCCCATAAACCGCACCAAACCGTAATTTTTTCGGGATGCAATGATGACTCATGGATTACGTGTGGATTGCTGTCTGACCAATAACGCATATTTTGCTTATTGACGAAGCCATTCAGCCAGAAATGAGCCTCATCGCTGAAGACCATAAATTGGACGTAGCGCTCTTAAACTTGAGGCCACTGACTCCAAATTTCGGTAGTAAGTTTTAATAATTTGGCTCGTATATCTTTCCATGATAAAATGGCAAACCTTACTGAAGAGAAATGTCAAAAGAGCGGGAAAAGATATGGCGTCGTTTGCTGTCCCTATCGATTTACTTTTGTAGCGTCCCTTTATAAGAGTTATATTCCATCTTCGGCCGAATATTCGTGATGTAAATGTTGGGGAGGTCAGATGGAGTGAAGAAACTCCTACACCGCATTTGAAAGTTTCTTTCGACACATTACATGCACATTACATCCAGAGCTTCCACCCATACAGATCTAAGACAGAGACGGGTCAATGTTCGAATGTATGCAACACTGGGTCTAACTTGTATTAAACTCGTTTGGATTCACTTGATCCCACACAGAATCCAAATGCATATTAGGTTCATTCCTTGTACATCAAAAAGACTAGGCCGATGATCAATCAAATAGGAATGACATACATTGTTGTCATCTGCACTGAAAGAATAACCCTTTGTCGCATGCATGAAACATTTTCGTTAATGTTTTTACGTTGCTACAGTGAAAAGTCTCGTATATCCGACAATTTGGTAGTCGCTGCAACGAAAAATATCATACATGATTTTGTTGACAATTTTTCATTTCGTTGCTGGAACAACTTAATTTTCGTTACTGCAGCAATTGTATTTAATTTCAGTTTTGTAGAAAACTGGGTTAAACATTTACTAAAAGTAAAAGCATAAACAAATTCATTGCAGCAATGAAACAAATTCATTGCAAGAACGATACTTATTCATTACAACTATGAAGCAAATTCATTGCAGCTACGAAACAAATTCGTTGGAATAATGAATCAAATTCATTGCAGTAACAACCACGCTTTCATCGCAGTGATTTTTATTTGAGCTAGAATGAAACTGTACGTTATTAGCTCGCTCTCGATGACAAAAGTTGTTGGGGTGATGAAATTGTTCATCCCCGTGACGATACTTTTCCCTTCAGTGTGCAAAAAGAGTATATAGGGTTAGTTGTCCAATCAAGTAGTTCGTTAATGAGAATAAGTTCCTTGTGATACCCTCGCAATAACTTTATACTCATCGGATGAGATACCATCTTTTAGAATACGATTAGAACGATCCCTGACAAAGCTCGCAATAAATCGAGATAAGTTCGTACCCAAGTCAAAGGCGTTTACCTTCGATATGAGTGTGCCGCGAGATGCTCTATCAAACGTCTTGGAAATATCCAGAGCCGCTACCATAGTCTCTCCCAGTCTTTGTGCGGATCGACTCCACTGTTCCGAGAGGAATGTCATCAGATCACCTGTATAACGGGTTATGTGTAAGCTATACCGTCGATCACTAAGTAGACCTTCGAAGTCGAGATATTTCACCATTCATATATCGTCATTGCTTCAGAGGTCGATGCAGCAATTTTGTTATCTTGATCAAAATGTAGATCATGTATTGACTATTAGCAATAAATCCAGCAAGTGGCTGCAGTTCAGTATGTCGGTATTTCAAGAATTACGGTATAGCACCATACTTAATATCGGTTAAGATCAACCTCAATATTTTCGTGTGGTTGTTCCGCAAACATAGTAGTCTACAGTATTATTTGTTGCTCCCATGGAGGATATTTGTATTTGAGCATAGTTCTTGCATCAAACTTACCCTCTGCCGTCTGTAAACCACCGTAAATATTTGCCAATCCGTCTACCGATCCGTCCATTCGTTGTTAGTGTTTAGATGGTGTTGGCATTTGTATTTTCTTTTTCTTCTACGTCTAAAGTCAACACTCGTCTGAACTGTATTCATTATGATCATTATTTGCTTCTTTACTATAATGGGTGTAAAAGTAACAACACCAAGAACAACTCCAACAACCACAACACTGGTTACGAGGTTTGCTGGGGGTGGCAATTGCAAACTGCAGTGCCAGCCAAGGCGTGTACTACTTCGGACGTATGTAGTGCTACAACAAACAGTTCTTGGACCATTTTGAACCTTTTTGGATAGATACTCCACAACGCGTGGCACTACATTAGTAAACACACTCTGACACTTCGGAACACTGGCTGCACACGTTGTAACTTCAATGTATGATGGTCCTCTGTCACAAACACCCAGGGAAGTGCATCAAACAACAACATCCTATACTTTATCCACTTCCAGGCTACTTGTTTGTACGACTAGTATGACCATGATAATCTCTTTAGTGCAGCAGTGTGATTCATATTACTCTGCAGCAAACCAATGTAAAGCAAATGGCCGTCCGTCCATTTGCCATAAAGTGTTCGGCTGCACGTCTGTCTATTTGACCGTTCGTTCATCTATTTGTCGGTGGGTATGCACGTCTGTCCTTGGCTCTATCAGTCAGCCGTGTCATGCATCTATGCAACCATGTATAGCCACCCATTTGGTATAGATAGACATGCATTGCCAATGTCTCCACCCACATCTGCAAATACTTTTAGTCCGTTCAAAGACTTTGCAATGACTACATATGGCAACAGAGAGTCAGACTGACAGGCTGGCGGGAAGGCAATAAACTTGGTCAACTTTTGCTAGAGCTACAAGCGAACATGCACACATTTTTTGTATTGGCGAAAACAGAAAAAGTCACCCAAACTGTCTGCATTTTAGCCAAACAAACTATACAATAAAATTATATACGTAACAACAAACCGAATTACGACGGCATACGTAGAGAGACGATAACCCAGCGAACAACTTGAAGAATGATACCAGATGACAATGGTACATATGTACATATTTAAAGTAAAATCTGTTCTTTTCAGGACAAATAATTGAAGTACTTGTCCAATCTTGATGAAGTCTTGTTTTTTAAATAAATTAACGATTTTATAGTTAATACATTTTAATGGGAAACAAAAGCCCTCTGCAGATTATCCTAGGTCCTGAAAACACTTGCCAAATTACAATTTTTATGATACAGTAGGTTAGGAAACACATCAAACAGATATGACGATTATCATTTTTAATACCACACTTGGAGGTCGGTTGGCGTGTAAGGGGGAAAATCTAGACAATAAGTCTAGAGATTAGAAGAGAGAATTGTCAAATAGCAAGATATTGAAATATGTACATATATACATGTATGTATGTCGGATCAACTGACACACAATAAATAAAAATTGGACATCAGATATACACAGTTCATAGCTGACAAATATTGAAAATCCATACTAAATGTGATAACAAAGGGGAGAGAGGGAGGGCACGTGATCCCGTATTTTACCGATTGACCACTAAGCCACGTTAGTTCTCTCTCGAATTCCATATTCTGTCTAGAATTCCCCCTTTCCACATTACGAAAAAACTACAAAACATCAATAAAGTGGCACTAAGAGCAGCATTTCCTGCCGTATCGCAGAACTGGGCATTGTCAGAGCAAGTGTTCGATGATCCCGAATTCCACTTCATCTGCACAAAAGCAACAGTAATCGCTCCTCTCAATACTCCACTTCATTCCCGTGGAATACTGAAGTCTATCCTCGCCACCTAGGCGGAATTGATCGTAGGACTTGCCCAACGATCAGTCTATCCATACAAGTAGCAAATCGGTGTACTAACAGCGGTGTACGAGTCTACGGATTCGTTCCCTGCAATATTGAGTGTTTAAGTTTGTGGGCGTCTATGCTATTTACAACTCGCTCATATTCCTTAACCAGTATCGCTTTACAAGTTTTCGACTGGATTGCATTGAGTGCCGCTTTACTATGAAAGCATATGATACACTACTGGGTACAGGTGCACTTAATTTAATCAGAGGGGCTGAGGGCCCTCATATTGTCGAGGGTACTACAGTTGTCACCCACTCTCAGGAACAAGTTGAGTTGGAGATCGTCACTGAAGATCTCAGGTCCCTACCTATACTCATTTCAGTAAAGATCCATTGTCCCTCAAGTGGGCACTTAATCGATCTATTTCCATTCTATATATACCTGAAAATCTTGTCTCCGAGAATTTGGGTTAATAATTTTCCTACGTTGATTACTTAAGAATTATATTCAGCTAATGTATTCACACATATGAACATTTTTTAAATCCCTATGTATTTCTCTCGACCCAAATATTATACTGGGTTAGCCCAACCAACTACATCAACCCGAACGTGCAGCAATCTTTATTTCCAAATATTACCCATCTGTTTTGGTTTTTAGAATGGTGACATCCTTCGACATCCCACTTACACTAAATAAGAAAACTAGTCTAGCAATGTGAGGTCCCCTTATCGCCCTTTCTTTATTGGTGTTGTTATTGTCAATTATTCTCTTAGATGGCATATTTTTCGGGTTATGTCAGTGCAATAAATTTGCATTTCTCAACGTTTTTCTGTAGTTATGTTGTTTGGCCTTTGGTAAAAGATTCTAGCGTGATTGCTGTCAACTGTCTCATAGGGTTATTGGCCTATTGCAGGACAAATAGTGCTCGGTTGATGTGGAAAACGTGATGAAAAAGTCTCTTTTCTGCTGTAGACTTACGAATTTTTAATTTTGTGTTTCATATTTAACCACCATTCTTAGTTTGTCTGGATTTCGATCTTAGAATTTCAACATGCATCATGAATCTGACCTTAATTAAGATGGACTCTAAGATTTTCACATTAAAATCCATTTTGGTCATATCTTACGTTACAAATGTATGGTAAATGTATGTATGGTGGTTGTAGTTCTTTCTGTGCCAAAAAAAAATCGAACTGATGTTGCCAGATCGTCATGTGACTTATCGTGAAATTAAGTTCTGCTTGGGTGTAAAACTAGAAAACGCTCTGATTGTGAGAAGCTCTTTTCTGCCCCTTCATAGGATAAAAGGGGATTTTTTTACTTTGTTGATTTAGTTCGGCTAGAAATAAGAGAATAAAAATAACAGTGGAAAGATTTATTAGATATTCCCAATATTTCGATTAGCATCGCTAATCATCCTCTGTTCTGTCTGTTCTTGTTGTTAGAATTATAGGCCTTTCAGTGATGTTGATACTTAGGGATCTTCGATCGATACTAATTCGCAAATGTGAATTGCAGAATTGAGTTTGTATACATACGATTGATGATCAACCGATGGTATCCATTCAGGCACCGTAGTTAGGCATCTGATGATGAACTTGTCACGGAGTTCGAAACTAGTCATGCCAGTGAGTGTGTGTTGAACTGAATTGTCTATTATTTCCAACAAAAAACCAACCATTTTTCAATTCTAAAAATGTACATGACTTGTAAGCTTGTAGTATGAATTTCTCATACATTAACCAAAAAAATCCTGAAGGATATGTATTAAAAATCACAAAAAAAGAAAGTAGTCCAAATTAGTCTGCAAGATTGTTCAACAAGATGCAAGCTCGCTTAAATTTTATTTAGTCTTGGGTTGAAGCCACGTCTATAAGAATGTATGTTGTTGCTATGTCATTGCTTCATTGCGTGATCTTAAATTGACATTCGTATGCCTGACAGCCGAATTTAGCGACCTAGTGGGTATGCCCAGTTCCGCTTGAAAAAGTTAGTATCCCTGGGAGCGACAGGGTAGACTTCCCATATTTAGAGAGTGGCGACTTTTTATGGTTAAAACCTACTGTTTTGCGCTAACTGTGTAAGCAACTATCAACCTCTTTTTAAACTATAAATCTAATACAAACACAAACGAATCAAGCATTTTAAGTTTAACATTATTAAAGCATTTCATGTAGATCTTTCTTATTCTTAATGACATACCTGGTTTAACTGCTGCAGAATATCATATTTCCGTGAACAATGGTACCCTTAAAATCCTGCTGCACTTTTCACAAAGACACGGAACTGCATTTTGTCTCAATTATAAAACAGCGGAAGCTAAGCAACCGATGCCTGAGTAGGGAGGAAGAAGGTTTCCAACGGTAAGTGTAGTAGTATAGCCAACACGTACACACTTCAAGTCCATACGGGAAAGGTTTTTCCTTTTTCCTCCCGCCGTTAACAAATGGAAGTTTAAGTAAAACTTTTGAGCACAACAAACACGTCACATTTAAGGGACGAACCGACAAGAAAAACGCATAAAATTAACGGGTTACACGGTTATGCGGACTCTGCAGTTTCGTTGTAAACTTTTCGTCGTTTCTTAGTTAGACATTCGCACTGAACATATGTTTAGGATTTGTTTTTTTCTTTGTTTATTTTCGCGATAGTTAAGGTATTTTTATTTGTTTTGGTTTTCACATTCTTGGTTTGGGTGTTATTCTCACTTGCAATTGAAGAGAATGAGAGCACTTGTTTTCCGGCTTTTCGTATCACTCACTGTTGTTATTATTGTTGTTTGCTACTCTTTAGGGACTCTTAGGAGCTCTTTGGCGCATGTTAAAGTTTTATTTTGACATTTGTCGTTGCTGCTGATGTTTTTTAAGCCAAACCCGAAGTAACAGCAACAACAACGACGACGACGACGACATGAAAAGTGCTCCAATGGAAGAGGGAACAATGTGCGTGTGTGTATGTTGTGTAAAAGAAGACTAAAAAAGGAAAGAATTGCAAAAGGGAGTTGGTTTTTTCTTTCACAACATAGAATTAAGAAAATTTACAACATTTTTCACAAAATTACCACATAACCACTCCAGCGAAGTATTTAATTGTTAAAAATCACCCATTTGATCATAAAATTGCAATTATTCTTATAATTTTCATTAATTTCCTTAAATATGTTTAGCTTTTTTCACAATTTATTAAATTTTTATCAATTTTAACTTAAAAATTGTGTATTTAAATATTTTCATTTCTTTCTAACACAATAGCGACATTTGCCTTATAAAATTTAACTTTAGTATTCGTCTGAATTTAATTAATTTCCCTTAAACTCTGTATTATTTTCTTTATTTTTCTATGTAGAATTACAGATAAAAGCAACACAAACACTGTTTTGTTTTAATATTCAAATCACATGCACATAAACACACGAACACGACACAAAAAAAAAACATACACAAGTAACGTCAGCGAACGCGTTCACCCGTTTTCGCGTTTAGGCTGTGTTTATCCTAAGATGTCGTACGAAAAACTACTCTTACTCAATAAAAAAATTACGCCAGCAACTGCGACGGCCGCAAACGAAACAACAGGCAGGCAATAAATACCAACAACAACCTAAAGTACTCACAGCAGAGCAATACAACAATTAACCCCATCTACGATAGAGTGCGAGCCAAGTATGGTATCACTCTCCATAACTGTTGCTCTCTTACAATTCTCTTTAGTGATGTGTTAATAACACAAAATGTAAAAGTGCACTCACTCTACATGTATCATTCATTAGCACTTAACATACGGAACAGCAGTAGCTGTTATTCTACACTCGCTGTTACAATATTAGCACAGGAAAATGTTAAGAGACTCAATAACCCTGAGTTCTGTTGATGCTACTGCTTGTAAACAAAGTTGTAACCAAGTATTTTAAAAAATGGAACTGTTATGCATATTGCTATGAGATTTAAAAATTCTCTGCCTTCATTTTGTTTACATTGTGTTCTCAATGTTTGCCCACATCTACTGTTGGTGGTCGCTCGTTTATTTGTAAACAGGTGGTTGGTTATGTAAAGTTACATGGCGGGTGTGTGTGACGTCCAGCATATGGCAACAGGGT
This sequence comes from Phaonia tiefii, assembly GCA_963931995.1. NCBI lineage: Eukaryota > Metazoa > Arthropoda > Insecta > Diptera > Muscidae > Phaonia > Phaonia tiefii. The sequence continues at coordinate 1,638,608 of OZ008370.1, read as the reverse complement.
GATTCTGAGAAAATATTATGACGTAGTCTGAAGGAACATTGTATTGCCACAGACTGAAATAAATAAAATCGATGAAATTAAATGAAAATTGGCCGCAAAAAACTTCAGATGTGTCTTGAATATTTTCAAATTATGTCTTCATTAAAATAAAAACGCTACATTGCAAGGACGAAACGTGTTCGTCAATGTGTGTACCATGCTGCAATTAACGATTCGTACAACCGACGATTTTCTCGTTACTGCAACCAAATATGACAGTCAATATATTCTTAACAGTTCGTCGTTAGTTGCTGCTAATCTGAATTATGGCCAAAGACTTAAAGTTAACATAATTTAATGTAGAAAACTCAGTTATTTTGTCGAAGTCATAATTAGCCAGAAAGGATATTTGTATTGAAATTGGGTTAAAAAAAGTGGGAACGCCCACATGCATTCTGAGTAATCAACTTTGACGAAACTTCCAAAGTTTGATTCATTTATGGTGTCGAAATCCTACTTTCCTCCATTTTTAAAAAGGGTATTTAAAAAAAACTGAATATGAACATGATTTGTGTTGTCTGTTCACATTCAGTTTGATAAATGCCCTATTTAATGTAGAAGGAAAGGTAAAAGCAAAAAGAATGGAAAACAAGCAGAAAAATTAATTAAGAATAAGGGTGGTGAGAACAAGAACCACAGTTTTCAGAAGAAACGGCAGCTAAATCCGATTAGTAACTGTTGAAATGATTGGTGTTTTTCATAAAAAATGGGAGTGGTGTTTTCCGTCTTGTATATACATATATAATTCTACTGCACGGGTGTTTGTGACTGAACTCCTCCTAAACTTCTGGACCGATTTGAATAAATTTTTTTGTATGCGTTTGGGTGGCGCCCTGGGTGGTTTAGATTTACTATTCGTTCCAGTTGGATAAAGGGGCGTGGTACCTCCCATACAAATCGCTTGAATTATTATGCAGGACAACGTCTGTCGGGTCAGCTAGTATTTATGAAAATATGATTATCTGATTTCAGATCCGGAATTGTTTTGCGGAATTGTAATTGTAATGCTCTAACCAAGATGATTATTTGTAAAACACTTTATAATGCTGCTCCTTTTTTTAATTATATCCTATGACAGGTTTAAGGTAATATAGTTATTATTATGACAAATATTTTACAATAACGTGTGATTGTATTAAAAAAACACCATTTCAAAATTTAAAAAAAAAACAAAATTTTTTAATGATATAAAATTTGTTTTCCTAGTTTGTTTTCCTTTGGTAGTTTTATTCTAGGATACTGAACTGGTCATATGTAACAGGAGAAAATTAAAATAAGAGAAATGTGCAAAACAGCTGTGAATAATTAGTCTCATCTCCATGTGTACTGAAAAAGTATAAAAACAGGTTTCTAATACGATTGGACAGATTTTGTCTGTTCACGGCGCACGCTAAAAAATCTCTCTTGTTTGTTGTTTGGATGCAAATATAACGTCTTTGTAGTTCGTCGCATATGTATACAGTATACCTGTGTCCAAACACATTGTGTTTGCTCTCCAATATTTCATGTTGGAGACACAAATGTGGCTTTGTTTGCTGAAAACTATTGGAAACAGAAACGTGACAGACAACAAAGGAACAAAAAAGCAGCAAATTTTCAATTCATGAAAAAAATGTTCGCAAACATATATGCAATATTGTGCTGGGGCTGTTTTTTTTTTTTTGAGCGTACGGTTATGTTGTTTTATCTTTTGGAAATTTCCCTGCTTTTTTTTTTCAAATCCCAAAGACCAATCACCATGGCAAGTTACAGCGTCGAGCGACACGTAAAACAAATGTTTCCCATTACATCCCAAGAAGGGATTCGGGAGAGCTTGTCACAACTAGTGAGCTGAGCGCTTTCTAGTTTTAATTGTTTTTGAGCGGGACCTATACTTTTACGCCGGTTCCGAACGGTATTTTGAAAAGATTTTTCCCGGCTAGGTACTTGTAAGGTGGTCTGAGCAGGGATAGAACCCACGTTCTCATGTACAAGAGCCGCGCACACTAACCATTGCACCACCGGCGGCCATGTCACACAGTTAATCAAATAATCGATCTTTTTCGCACTAAATTCGGAGCTTTGATTTGACCCCTTTCGACTTCATCTTCATCGATGCTATGCATATAATCCAGAAACGATCCACAGCCATAAGGCTAATATCGTAAGAGTCATTCGTGAGATAGAACCAGAAACCGTCTACAAAGTCTTGTGAAATTGGACTGACAGATTGGGCTACTGATAACTCGGCTGCGGAAGACACATGAATGAAATAGTGTTCAATAAATAATGGGAGTATTTGTTATCTATATATATATTATTTTTAATAAAGCCATAACATGCCAAAAGAAATTAAGTTTAGTTCATTAAAAAGATACTTGTATTTGGATCACCTTGTATACTCTCGACCAGGAATCCAATTAAAATGGTATTAATGAGTTTAATGATTTTTAATGCGTTTTTAAAGGGGAGTGGCACCGCCATCTTCTCATAAAAAAAATTCTTCCGATGTTCTTTTTATTTTATCGATCTTTTCATTCATTATCCGGTTCTAGATCATTTTCCCCATTCAAAATAATTTTCAACAGAAAAAGTTTGTAGGGAAGAAATGAAACTGATTATTTCGGTGGATGGTTGGGAAATCATCAATATTCAAGAAGTTGTAAATATTGATGATTTCGGTAGAGTCGTGGTTTGGATGTTTTCGCACTAGTAGGTGTTGTGGAAACAATTCTCGTTAATTTGAGAATTGTTTATCTCTATAATGTGTGATGATATACATAAATACTTGTAGAGAGGGGAGCTGATGAGCATCGAAATATCTATAATCCCATCTAAAAAAAAAAAATAAATGGTTTCCCATTACTTCCAACGAAGGGACTGGGGAGAACTTCTCACAATCACTGAGCTGTGCGCTTTCCAGTTTTCACTCACTGATTGGGACCTACAGTTTTACACCGATTCCGAACGGTAATTTGAGAAGCTTTTTCATGGCCAGATACTCGATAGTGTCTAGAGGTGACCGCCGCCGAAAGAAAATTTGAAGGTGGTCAGAGCCGGGTTCGAACCCAGGATCTCATGTACAAGAGCCGCGCACACTAACCATTGCACCACCGACGGCCCCATCTATCCACCGAAATAATCAATTCCACTTCTTCTTTACAAACTTTTTGTGTTAAAAAATATTTTAATATTTTTAACCGGATAATGATTGAAAAACATAAATTTATTTCTTCACTAATGACATACGATCCAATTGTCATCCTCATACCTCATATAATACCCGAGAAGTTATAAGTAATATTTTCTGGTCTATGGGCGACGCCACTTTTCTCTACAAAAATGAATCATTCACCAAACATCATTCTCATACATAAAATAATGCCAGAAATGTGATTAAACGCCCCTTCCAGGACAATAGGTACAATGCAAATATGATTATAATATTTAATATATAAATTATGCCAAAATTTCGATTAACCCGTTGAAATACAACTCGGGCCCAGCGGCTGAGTTAGGGTGAGAGTAGTTCCAGTCGGCTCACACGACTGACAATTCTGTACTAGTTTTTTGCAATGCACCAAAGGAAAAGGAACTAATTAAGCCCTGAAACACATCCATCGCAGTAACGAAGCATGATCAACGAAGGAATATACAAAATTCGTTACAGAGTCGAACCAATTTCAATTAGTTAAATAAGTTTCATTGTGGCGATGAATAATGATTACACTTAAAGATGTATTCGTCAAGACGACGAAAATGTTCACTCGTAGGGCATACCTGGGCGCCTATGTATAACCCTCACTACTTATATACTTTATATAAAAGTCCCAGGACCACTAGTTCAAAGGCTAGTAACAATAGTACTAGTATTTGAACAATTTTGAACTGGTACACAACTAGTTTCTCCAAATACAATGAATTAGCAATGTTCGTGTATACTTATACAGTTGTTTGTAAGAACAAGAAACTGCTCTTTCTGTGGTACAGAAATGCTAGTACCAAGCAAATATTTGTGGGCAAATGTGGTATTCCTAATGATGAAATGAATTTCTAGCAGTTTAAATGTAGAAACCCATAAGTATCAGGCAAAGGAAATTAATAAAGAACCCGACAAAGTGGAATATGTGTTTATGATATTCTTGCATCACTAGTAACATATACTCGTAGCAATAAGGTAATATGTATTGTAGAACTGACCACTTGCCTTTTCAGAATTTTTTCATCTTTATAAGATTTTAAATTTAAAAACTGTTTTTTTTAAAGAAGATTTAAAAACTTATTCATGAATTTTCTCATGCTGCTACTTCGGCGCTTCAGGTACATCATTTCTCCATACTCCCGTTTACATCCCGACAAATCTCAGCTCATAAACAACACAAAATACAAAAACGTTTCCATTCCAAGCAATGAATGACGACTGCGTCGTGTCATCTAATTAAATTTGTTCCATCATAATGCTGGTAAAGTCTACGTGGATGCGTGTGAGGTCCTTTTTCTTACACCCAACCCTAAGGAGCAGGAAGGAGTACGTTTTATAGCCCGAACACGTTCAAATTAATTTTCTACACTATTACCACAAAAACACACAAAAAGTTTGTTTCTGCTTAAGGATGTGAAACATATGAGTGGCAAAATATGTAATTGGAATATGTTGAAGTAGGTTTTCAAGGAGCGCAGGCAGAGCAACGAAAAAACCATGGATTTTAGCACCTTTTGCGGTGCAGGAGGCAAAGTAAATATGTTGATGGCGTTTTCTCGGTGGGCAGGGGGGAACAAATCCTATAAACACAACGATCACGCATAAAGCATAAACAAGTAAGCAACATAATATATGTATGGTCGGGTAACAATTGGGCACAGTGGAACAGAACACCCAAATCAAGTTAAAGTGTATAATTCAATAACTCAGTCAAACACTACTTGGCCAATCTACCAGATTGCTGCCCAGTACACTTTTTTAAGAGGGGGGGGGGGGCTAATTTAACTTTAATTTTACCGGAGAACCAGTGGATCTTGTCAGTAGTACTACTGAATAATTTGTAAACACTGTGATGAAATTACAGCTTGATCTGGCATAAAATGTTTTCAGGGAAAAATGCATCCAAAGGAATCGCCCTTACTTGTGAGCAAGACGTTTTTGGGTTCCCTACTGAAAGTTAAATCACTGCGCGGAACAGATATTGATACCGACCACCAACTCTCAATAGGCACCTTCCGCCTCCCTGCATCTGCTGTCAACGGTAGTCAAGACAAGACCATCTGCTGAACATATTTATAACAATATTGCCTTATCAAAATCTAATATCTAATCAATCAAAATACCAGGCCGGGCATTGTTTGAACGATGAATGAAACTGTCAAGTAAATCCTTGGTGAAAACAAGGGGTACTAATAAACAATGGATTAATACAGAGTCGTGGACCAAAATTCGGAATCGTAAATGCATGCACAAACAAGCGTATTCGATCCATGACACCAACAATGAAAAGGCAGTTAAGAGCAGACTATCCGCAATCTGCAGGTAAAGCGCGATACATAGTGCATTCCGAATACAACGACTATCTGAACGATATAGCAGGACACTGTAATGTACTCTCTAATAACACAGCTGCACGCTAATCAGAAGCACAGTATATTTAAAGTTAATGATGAAACAAGTAGAGAGTACACCATATCCTGCACTTCCGAGTGATTAAAATCAAAATGCTTCTCCAGCGATCTCGTTACGCCGCAAATTTCAAATGGACCTCTGTTGCACATAGATACCAAGAATTGAAGTATCACAAATCTACTGCCCCTGATTGCCCCTGACAACGTTCCAACGGACCGGACCCATTAACATATGGTGCATTGATGATAACAAATGTCGTTACGTCTATGATTCGGAGTGCAGTGGCGAGCAAAATTGTAACAGGTTTCCCATAATGGAAGTTTAAAACTTTAGGTCCCTATTCATAAAAAGTTGTGAGATTTGAGAGACATTTTTTGTATGATAAATCGTTTCTCAAAACTCTCACAACTTTTTATGAATAAGGACGTTAATTTTTAGCAGCGTTTAACCTAAGAACTAAAACATTTTTTGGAATTTTACCTTGATATGGTCTCTTTCAAAATTAACACTTATAAATACAACAATTATACATACTCGTATATGTTACAATTACGCACTCTCTTCAATATTACAATATTGCACTCTCTTCAACTCTTTAAAGAGCCAGAAACTCAAACGTAACCATCACGTAGCTCATAAAATTACTGTTATTCTTTTCAATGCTCATTATTGCTACGCGCTGATCAAAAATGGAAGCAGTTGAAATCATGGAATTATTAAAAAATAATAATTCTGTTCGGAACATTGCAAAAAGTTGAATGTTAGCCATGTGACGATCCAGAGAATAAAACGGGTGAAAAATTTTAAAACTTCAACTGCTCCAACTGTCATTTGGCAAATATTATACGCCAATATATTGACGCCAGTGAGTAGACTGCTCGTCGAAGTCTCAAAAGATTGGGTGTTAAGGCTGCAGAGAAGAAAAACACGTTTTTATCACAAAAGAATACAAAGCTTAATAAAGAATTCGCCCTACTACATTCGACATGTTTTCAATATCAAAAATACAATTACATCTTGTGTTTAAGGTTATATGGTCTAAAATCAATCAATTTGATTCCGATGGGCCTGCTTGGTACTGGACCAAAGGTCCAAATACTACTACCCCGAATCAGAATGTAGAAACACAAACATAATGTTATGGGGATGTATTACGAAGAATGTGGTTGGTTACAATTGAAGGTATTCTGAACAAAGAACAATATCTTCCAATTCTGCAAAATAATTTTCCAGCTGCTATAAAAAAACGGGTCTTACTACTCAACGAGTGATTTTTCAGCATGACAACGAAAACCAAGATCGGCCAAGATCGTTATAAACTGGTTAAGCCATCAACAATTTACAACTATGGAATGGCCAGTGCATTCACCGGACTTAAGTCCGATCAAAAACTATTGGAGTTACATAAAATCTCAGCTCGGCAAGTACCCATATGCTTCAAAAGGGGTAAATGAGTTGTGGGATAGAATAAAAGAAACTGGGAAAAATATTGAATCAGAAAACAAATAACTTACCATAAAACCAGAGTGCAAAATTGTAACATTTGTACAACTTTACACTTTCTATATATCAACATAGAATTAAAATTGGTTTTGCCTTTATTTACGAAAGAACAATAAATAGATTTAGTTAATTATTTTTGTTGTGTTTTTAATCAATTCTATAAAATATACAAATTTATATCCAAACTGTGTCAGCCCTATTACAATTTTGTTCGTCACTGTATTTGAATAAACAACATTATAAAGTTACATATATGATTCGATAACTATATAAAGTACGGTTTAACTGGATGGAAAGGCAACCTTTCACCACATCTGCGGCCGTTGAGCAAGGATGTGACCTGCCTCCAGTGGAATGAGTATGAACATCTACACCGAAAAATGCTTTACATTTTTGGCTTACCTAACATTTGAATAATAACGAACATCTGCAGTTAACTTACTAAGATTTAAATGTTATTTTAAAGTGTGACATATGTAAAGCTAACATTGGAATGTCGACTAACAGTTTGTGGTGTGTATTGTAGCTTGCTGTACCCGTTTGTCAGATAAGTGAAGCCTTATGTTAATGGCATGTAGATTAGCACTGCGTGGCTGTCACATGAAAGTTACCATATTCGATCTCACATCGAACGGTTGTTGAACTCGCTAAGGAACTTCTGGAAGAATCGTGAAATAGATGGCGCTATTAATATCCATTATCGACACATTTCGAGTGAGTCTGTGTTAACACAAACAAACGTATGCAACGTCGAGTAATAGTAAAAGTCTTGAATATAGAGTAATTTTGAATGTGAAGGTTGTGTAAATAAAGAGCACTGTTGCCATCATTTTGTTATATAAAGAAGTGCTGGCTCCAGTGTAGTTCCAGCCATACCTGTAGAATAAGTTTTATGCTGTTTTTTATTCTTTAGCTGGACCCCAGTGTTCTAATATTTAGCACCAGGAACCACTGTGCAATGTGAGGCATTAGAGAGGCAAAGGATACCGCGCTCATGACAGATTACATGTTGACGGCGAATAAAGCAAATCATATCCCACAAAATTACAATTCGGCACCTGTATAGCCAAAAAAGATACAAGTATGTTTGTGAATTTGAGAAAAGCCGAAGAAAGAGCCGTTCAAATTGTTTGATGTGTTTGATGGTGCAAATGTTGCATGCAGTGTATAGTGTATGTGTGTGTGTGTTGAACGCAAAAAACATGCATGTATGACAACGACTCAGTACGTGAGTATTAGTGCGGGTGATAAATTCCATTACTTTGTAATACAACACACCTGGGTATGAGTGGAAACGTAATGTCCTTTCGACAACGACATGGAGCATAGCTCTTGTTATAACAAAAATCACAAAGGTATTAAAACGTACTCAAGGAAATTGTTTTCTTCTTCATCCGATTCTATATTTTTAGCAGTTTTTTTGTTTAAAAGGAGAAATGGAACAAATGGATATTTACAGGAACAGGATATGAATACATCTACATGAACAAAGATGTTCATCACCTAGTGAAATAAAATGGAAAATATGACATTTCTTTTATACATATGTGAACTTGTTGTTATTACGTGCTACAATTTAAAAAGGATATAAAATATGTTGCCATGAAATCAAACTAAAATTTAGAACAGAATATTTTGGATTCACGTTATATTTAAATGTAATAATTGATCCAAGAAGATATACAACTTCTTATAGATATTTTTAAGGAGCAGTTTAGGGTTTCGTTAAAAGAATTAGCAAAATAGAATCGAGTTCCTTGCTAATAAATTCTATATTAACAATCAGGAAATACGAAAATACTTATGATTTCCATATTTTTATGAAGCATCTAAATTCCTTCTTCCTTTATTTTTTGCTACTCGAAGGAAGAACTCTGCTCTGTTTCGACAATAAAAAAATGTCGCCAACATTTGCAAGGAACAACATAAAAGATTTGCTTAGTATGCGAAATCATAAAATTAACAAAAAGAAAATACAACATATCAGAAATAGAAACAAAACGAAAACTTGTGGGTGCCATAAAACACAGTGGGACAAAAAGTGAAAACAAGTGGCGGATGCACTCTGAAAAAGACCGGCCCCAGTAACATATTGCAGGAACCATGTACATGTTTGCAGGCACTTTTTTCATGAATTGAAGATCTGCGGCTTTTTTGTTTCTTTCTTGTTTTCAGCAGTTTTCAACAAACAACCACATTTGGGTCAAACACAACAACATATATTATAACATATTAATCATTGTCTTTCCACCAAGTTATATTGAATAGCAAACCCAATGTGTTTGGACACAAGTATACTATATTTGCGACAGGCAACAAACATTTTATATTTGCATCCAAAAAACAACCGATTTTGCAGCGTGTATCTGAACGACCTGCAGTTATTTAGGTATGCAGTCACCGACCAAGAGCATCAGAGTCCGAGGGCGTACTGTAAAAGTTTACAGATGTCCGAAAAATATTCTGTGACATACCAAAAGGATGCCGCCATTAATTCAGTATCTTCCCACAAAGGACGATCTCAAGAGAGTTGTAATTAGGAGAGTAACACCTTCTAGGTCCTATAGTCATAAAAAAAACTGTAGCGCAATCCACGTACACCTTCAAACTTCTTGAGTTGTTGATCTCGCCAACGTCAAGGACAGGCATACAGCTTCTCTCAACTAGGCAAGGAACCTAAACATCAAAGCTATTGCTTAGGTGAGAGAATCGGTTCGAGGTCATACTAGATATCGTTGTGAGACCGATGTCGCTCTAAGGGAATATTGCGTGATGGCAGGTGTTTAACAAGTCCGATATTACGCGCTGCTGACTAGAAACCTCTCACCTTGATGCACTGAGTGTCATTTTATATTTCTTGCCTGTGGGCATTATTAGGGGGCAGATTGATTCTACGTCTGCCATCAGTTTAAGGCGGAGCATATGGTCGTAGTCGGTCAGTGATAAGTGCCAGGCATTTTTCCTGCATTAGTCGACTAGTCAAAATCGAATGATCATGTAAGGTATGTGTTCTACTCCAGGAAACTATGGATGCTTTTTACTAGTAGACTGTGTGCTCAGGGAACTGAACGGCTGGCTAAGGGATAATAGTCCCGAAGGCATTGGGACTCTGACATTCCGATGGAGGAATTAGTATTCCTGAACTCAACAGCAGCCCACGACTAACATGGAACTCTTAACAAGATGGTCCCCCAGTTCGATGTTCAACTCATGTTTGTGCCAGGACGAGACCAGGAACTGATTCGACAGGAATTGGAACTTGTTGGCAAACCTCTAGCAACTTGTAAGCATATTCTGCAAGAAAATGCCTATTACGCGGTGCAGCAGAAGTGGACGTAGTCATAGATTCTTTATGCACTAGACAAATGTGGTCGATTGTGGATAGAACCATGAACTTTGCCTCTAGACAGGCTCAAGTTATCAATGTCTGTTTCAGTTTTGGCGGGATCCTCTCTGATTGATGGACAAACGGCGAGACTAGAGGTCAGGGCAAATTACTTCTGTAGAAGCTGTATCTAAGAGTAAGAGTAAGAATTCACTGAACGTATTCTGTGGACGTATCCAGATCTATCCCTCAGGGACGGTACTCAGATAGGCTGAATTAATTGTTGAAGGAAACTAAATGGGTCTAGTGTGGAGCTAGCTCTTAATCACACAATAGATTATATAGTTTCATTGAGTTGCTAATCGTCTGCCACCAACATTTTATCTAACCTGAGCTTCATAGAGAAATATATTTATCTGAAGGATAAATCACATTTGCCGGGCTCATTATAATCGCTGCAAAGGGCTTGTTGTGTTGCCCAGGAAGTCATTGATTGTATCCAAGAGTTATTTACGCGAAAGCGCATAACTTCGTTCCTGGGCCACGGTATCTTCTCGAGAATAGAGGAACCCTATCTCGACTTCCCATGAATTCAGCACTGGACAATGTCTTGCTCGAGCTGTTGAGGTCAGTTTGCAGAGTCGTAGCTTATGCAGGTTAGCTGACAATTGTAGTCCCGATGTGTTCCAGCATTGCTTTAATATACTCTCTAATTGGGCCGCGAAAACTAATCCGAAGAACACCCAACTAGTACTGTTTGCCAGATACCTACTGGTATATTGAGCCATTGTTTCAAGATGAAATAGAAATTTGCCTGAAGGATAAATCAAGACATAGACGTAATTCTCCACAGGAAACTCAACTATGGATAACATCGGATAGGATCTGTATAAAAGGGCGGAGGCGCATGTTCCAAAAGGTAGTTAACTAGATATATATAGCTGGTGTACCCACGAAATTCATTTGGTTGCCTGTACCGGTACAGCAGGTCTTATGCTTCTGTACGACCTGTTGTGCGAAAAGGAGACAATATTTGATAAATTGCTTATTTTTGCATCAAGCAGACATTCCAGGAAGCTAAATCGAATAATCTTAGGAGCTTTTTACGGAGCACAAATAGGTACGTTAGGGACTAATACACCTCCTTTTCGGTCACATCAGGGAACTCAGGAGTGAGAGAGTATCTAGCTGGAACGCCTCTTAACCACCCCAGGTCAATTTGCAGCCTCAACCATATTCCCAAAATTCAACCAAAATTTCCCGTGGTATCACAACGGTTTGCATTGGAATAAGTGTGTCATTACGACACCATCTTCTACCTAACCCTATCCTTTAAAATTTATACTAAATTGTAAACTCGCCTTTCCCTCTCTCCATTTGTCATTCTATGTGAAACCAGAACCAAGTCCTGCACACCTCTGTCCCACTGTGGAACAATTTAATACAAATACACATACAATTATTATACTGCATTACGTTTTTGGTACAAAATATGTGTGATCGTATGAAATAAGGACATATTTATAATGATTTACGGGTGTGAAGGACCTCACTGGAGTCCTTAAAATATTTCATAACAAAATGAGAAAATATGCAAATTTGAAGTAAAAGTTTTATGAAGATTTAAGATGGTGCATATTTTTACATAAATAACAGTTGGAAATAAAAGATACAATTGTGGGTTTATGACTTTCGTTTCCTGCTAGTCCTTTTTGAAAAATAGGCAGAATATTAAAATAAACGAAGTATGAGAAAAACTTTTAATTTTAATTTAAATGTTTCTTTAGCACAACAACAAGAAGAAGTGATATTCCATGTTATATTCTGGGCGCCATTATCACAATGTCTGGTTAGAGCTAACCATTAGTTATGTATTCAGATCCCATGCGAACTGACAGCTATAACTATTGGTTAGCTCTAGCTGTTGTATAGCCAGAGATGGTGAGAATGGGGGTAAATATATTGGCTACTGAAAGGTCCTTAAGAATATACAACTTAATTTATTATATTTACTTTATATTTATCTCGCAATAATTTCACTTCCCTTTCTAAACGTCCTGCGATGTTCAAGCACATACTGTCACCAAACAGACTCCTAATTTGATTAAAGACAACAAAAATTAACAAAAAATAATAAATGTTGGCTCTCCTCAACAGCTGACAACAATAACATCGTGTTCATCAACTAGGACAACAGATTCCTATACATCTATCAACCCCAACATTAACGTGTCCTTTAACATCATAGTCAGTCTGAAACATCACTATGATGGTAATCTTCACCCTCACCGTGCTCATCTTCATCCCAACTATTGGGCAATGAGCACAAAAACCGTCCGTCACAGAAGCTATCCGTTAACTGTGCGTAATTTGATTGTTCTGCTCCAGAAAGTATGCTACATAATTTTTGTGTATTCTATTGTAAAAAGAGTAACTTTTCCGGAAGTTTCAACGTCTGTTTTACAAATATTTTAATTTGGTTAATACCGCTGAATAAGATTTGTTTTAGATTGTGTTTAGTCTTCAAATTCGGCTGCGGTTAATAATGTAGTATACCTTAAGGCGTATTAAAGACTGGTGTAATATATAAAACCATAAAGAACATTTTTTTAAGCAAGAACACATACGCCAGCCTTGATTAAAGTATATCATTCTTTGTGCGCCGCAGTAATTTGATACGTCCAGTGTTTTGTCTTTGTTTCAATGCCACGTAATTTTACTCCAGTCATGTGCTTGGAAATAATTTTTGAATCATTTCCTGCACATCTTTTACATAAATTCTGTGAAATTAATATTCTATGAAATATTAAAAATTACTTTTAAATCCTGTACAACATTTGCAATTACTTTTACCCAACATCTTTGTAAATTCGTTCGCTACATCATTTTACTACACTGAATCCTTTAAAGGCGTTAAATGGGAGATTGGGTGCCCAACATGGTCGTAAAATCGTGGAAGAGACTAGATTTATTTTACACATACAAAGAACAGAAACGAAGCACACATGCATATTTACGCTTCATATAATACAAGAAATATTGATGATAACTTGAAGTTCTACACAAAGGGGTTGCAAGGATTCAAATTCTGCTTAAAAGGTAAGAAAAACTGAAATTGAACGCACACATGTGATAATACGCCATGTACCTGTATGTTAGTGTGTGTGGGGTGGTGTGCATCTTGTGGAGTATAGGACCCATTTGTAAATCCTGATAAATGTAAAGAAATTATTTATTTTCTCACATGCTTGTTATCCATTTTCTATATTTGCGTGTAGTTTTTTTTAGAGATTTCTGCAACATGTTGCAGTTTATGGTAACATTTGGAGAGCAAAAGGACTGTTAGGGTGAAAACCCCCTACTCACTCAACAAAACCGTGTCGGTGAAACTGGAAAATAGAATAAAATATATTAAACATTTTTCGCTGATGTTATTTCTGTGACTGCAAGAGAAATTGCAAACACACTTTGTCGATTAAAGGCTGATTGAGATGAGAACGAATCGAAAAAAAGAATAATTTGGTAAATACGCAGGGTGTAGGTTTAATTTATGATCTAAAGCGAAATGAAATCTAGTTTCAAAATGCAGAAACCTTACGACCAGTGCCTAGGAGTTAGATTCTGAGTCTTGGTGTCGGAGTCTGGGATATTTGCCTGGGAACGAAATACGAGTCTGGCATGTTTGCCTGGAGTCGGAGTCGCAACAATTTGGACGACTCTCCCTTCAAGGTAAGGATTTGCTTTAAAGTGGAAAGCTCTCGACAGAAATAAATTTTATAACCGTTTTTATGATTTTTCGTTAACTTTTTTAAACTCTATTAGATAAACGGAGTTTGCTTTAAGGCAGAATTTCATACAAATTTTTGCTTTCCGTGGGTTAAATTTAAAATTTTTTGATTCTCCGTGATGGTTTTACTTCAAACAACACTGTTACTGATGGGGGTTTGGAGTTTCCTCAAAATGTTAAAAACGTTCACTCCAACCCCAACTACGCAATTTTCAAATACTGAACTTCGACTCCAAGTCCTACTACTGCAACTCGGACTGCGACTAATTCAAACGTATTGCAATGATTTTTTTGTTTACTAATGCCATTCACGAAGAAACACGTGAATATACCAATTAGTAATTCTACTAGTAAATAATTTTTCAAAAATCAGCTCGTTTTTTCTCTTCTAAGGAACATTAAATGAAAGCTCATCCTTTATCCCACAAAAGAGGGCATTGTAAAAAATTAGCCCACTCTAACTGTTAGCAGAAATGTTTTAAACTGCAAGTAACTGAGCAATAAGAAGTTGGAATTTCAGGAGTTGAAAGTCTATATTCTATGGCCCAAAAAAGCGGCCAAAAAATTGTACATGACTTGTACTAATTAAAAAAATATATTTGCAAAAATTACTGTAAAGGATTTCCAAGATATCTCTAGAACTAAAACAAAAAATGTGGTTTCCCATTACATCCCATGAAGGGATTGGGGAGAGCTTCTCACAGCCAATGAGCTGTTTGGGTCCTAAAGTTTTACACCGATTCCTAATAAAATTTTTGGGCAGCTTTTTCTTGGCTAAATGCTCTAAAGTGTCGCCGTCACTAAACGAGGTGATCGGCGTCAAAAGAAACGTTAAATGGTCTGAGCAGGGATCGAACCCACGTACTCATGGGTACACCCACTATCATTGCCACAAGTCGGATCTAGAACAATACAATGGTAATACAAATTAGAGTAGCTCAAAATTACCATTTAGCTGTTTCCAAATTGCATGCATTACCTTGGAACCTATTGACAATATAACAATACTAATGACGCTTATTATAAATATCACTATACCAGACTAAATTAAAATTAGGTTTCCCAACCCTGAGGACATGAAAACGAAAGCCAATATAGAAACCCCGTTTCCAGTTAGAAACCCCGTTTGCATAACTGTTGTATTAACCCCATCAAAAAATAGTATTGAGCGCAGCTCTCCAATGTCCATAACAGTTATGTGAATAATAATGTCAAACAATAGACATCTTCGGGGTAGTATTGTATTTACCCATCGGAGTCCATTTTATTATTTTTAAAATTTGCAGTATTTTTTATCACGCAGTCGGAGTCGAGTTGAAAAAAATCGACTCCAACTTTCACTCTTGACCCCGGACAAATTTCTTTAACTCTGACTCCTAAACTCCAACTTCGAATCCGCAATACTAATTACTAACACGACAATAGAGCTTGAAACGAGCTTCTCGCAAATATAGTATACTTGTGTCCAAACACACTGTGTTTGCTATTCAATATTACACGTTTGAGACACAATGATTAATACTTTATAATATATGTGTTTGTGAAACACGTATATGGCTCCACGTAAAAGTATGCATCTTTGCAAGTAAACATGCTAATGTTTGCAAACATATATGTTCCAAACATATATGTACGTACATGGTTCTAAACATATGTGTACGTAAATGGTTCTTGCAGAATGTGTTTAGGAGAATATGTTACAGGGGCCGTTTTTTTTTTGATTCTTATAACAGTTACAGATAATTTATTCGTCTTTTGAAAAAAGTGTTGTTTTACAGGTTCCAACTCATGACCACCGATATCCTTTTCATAAATAATTATTTTATTTTTGAGGTCGGAGTAATACTTTTTCGAAATGCTGTAGTTGGAGTGGAGTGGTGCATTTTCAAAATGCTGAACGCTGAAAAATCTGTATTTTTTCTTGTTTGGATGCAAATATAACATATGTTTAAAGCTTGACGCAAAAATATAGTATACTTGTGTCCAAATACATGGTGTTTGCTACTCAATATTACCCGGTTGAGACACAATGTGGCGTTGATTGCTGAAAACAATAGCGAGACAGACAACAAAGAAACAAAAAATCAGCAGATCCTCAATTCATCAAAACAATGCTTGCAAACATATACATGTTTCTAACAGTATGTTGCTGGAGCCGTTTTTTTCAGCGTGTGTAGTTGGAGTCGCACAATTTCGACCAGACTCCACGGTCCTGCTGATAAATGTTGATTCTGGAAATTCAAAGTTAAGTATAAATCTCCTTAAAATTTACATGATTTTCTCAGTTATACCTTCAAACAATTTGCGAGTCCTTAAATTTTAGGTAGTATATCATTGTTTCACCTAAACTATAGCCATCATACAAATCTTCTCTATGCAGCATCACTACTTCATGGTTGTAAATGTTGACTACAACATCATCCTAACATAAAGTATGAAGTCCTGAAAGTACTGATTTACACAAAAACCAAGAGAAATCTCAAGATTATAGTTGTCGGCGAGAAGGATAATACATACTGGCTACATGTGTTTGCAAATTTCTCATAAACTAAATGCTGTTATTATTGGAGTCCGGGCATAAATGGAAAGGTGGTTGGATGGCAGGAAACAATGATCCTGCGGAAACTACGTACTTATTAGCTTTCATTACTAAGCATATTATCTTTAGTATCTCTTTCATCATCGTCGCCTTTTAGTTTCTTGTTGTGGTCTTGTCTAAGAAGGAATTATGTGAAGTATAAGAAACCTTATAAATATCGTTAGCTGGAGTATTAAGTTCATAATATGTGGCGTAAGGGTTAAGTGCTTCCAGATGAAATACTAGATCCGTATATGGGGAAGAGGTACCAAAAGGAGTTTGTATGTAGGATATGATATTTTAATAGAAGGTGAGTGGACAGTACTACCTATTAAAGTATTAAAGTAAATTAAAGAAAACATAATAAAGATTTACAATACAAAATATTTCGAGCTAAACTCTTGAATATCCCAAGGGTGATGTCGCCTACAGGGAAACACTCCGGGTGTTGATATAAGTCGTATACCACAAAAATAAGATGTGTGGGCCGCACCAAAAGTTGAGAAGTCTGAAGATGTCAAAAGTTGTAGCCCGTTGGAGAAGTATAATGTTTTCGTTCTGTAAGTATCAGTAAGTAAATACACTATTGACGACAATGCCATCCATCAATCTTGTTTAATATAATAATAATAATGATAAATCCATATATCACGCTGCTGCCTACAAGTATGCAACAATTTCCTTAAATTTTTTCCCCTAAAAATAGACGAATGGAATTTCACCGATTAGAGTGAATATATTTTTACATTTCATTCTCCTTTTAATTCAACACAACTATTAACAATAATCAAAGATTTCACGCAATTTATTCGCAACCTCAAAAGTTTTCATTCAAAATTCTTTTCTCAAAACTTTCTCCTTTACAAATTTTGTTATGCATTTTCCTTAGGGTTACGGAGATTGTATTTAAACCTTCAACTGGATGTTAATACTATACCTCTTTTACATCCCACCGTTTATCAACAGTTTGTAATTACAATTTCGTTGCGATTGACGAAAGTGAATTGCATACTGTCTGAGAACTCCTCCATGGCATCAAGGACAGTAGATTCGTCTGCATTAAAGAGAAGTAAGAGATACATATTATATATTTGTGGTGTTGATTTTGAAATGTCATTCTACTTAAGCTGGCACTGACAATAGATTCCTTGTAGCAATCTTCGTGGTAAAACAATTTATATTAGATTTAATTAAGCAGGATAAAGATTTTAAAGAACTTGATGTTGATATGCTACGAATATAAGCTTACAACGCTTATATCTTTATACGAAAATACTACCAGAAAAAATTTCCTTCAACTGACATTTTCGTCAGTTTTAGCCCAGCGACTTGTGTCATATTTCACTTAACCTGACAACTAAGCAAGGAAAATACATCCTCAAATTATTCTCCTGAAAAGTAAGAAATTACACTGGTATGTACAGAACTGTAGAACAGTTTGCCAAAACCGAAATTATTGTAAATATTAGTTAGCCACTTAAAACCCCGTTGCGAACCGGTGTAAAACTGTATGTCACAATCAGTGACTGTATAACTAGAAATCGCACAGGCCACTAATTGTGAGAAGCTCTTGCTGGTTGTTCTTGGGATTTTCAATGGAAAATATTTATGTATTGATTTAGTTAGTCATGTCCTCAAATCTATTGATTCGATTGCTATGGCAGAGATGTAAAAATCTAAAGATTCTAAATATTACTGGTGGTTTGCCGGGTCAATGTATAGTTAATATGTTTTAGTCAAATCCATAAACCTCACAGTTACCTTTAGATCTGCTGCTGACAAAAATAACCTAAAATTTATGTATTTGTTAATAAAATAAATTCTATAGTATACTTTTAGGGAGCACTTTCATTAAGACTGTTATTGGAATTATTGAATGCAAAAACCAATTACAACCAGCTTTATTCATGTCAATCACATTACTTTAAATGGTCGTTTCGATGCTGTTCCGCCCATTGATAAACTATTGTCAACGTTTGGCCATAGCAAACCCGGTATTGAGCGTTGTTTTTATTTCTTGCCACTAAGGTCTATTAAACATTTTCCTTAAAACGCTATTACGTGATATTACAATGAAACCAATTCAATTATTTAAATGGTACAATATATTTTCATTTTACAGTTTATTTGGTAGCACCGACATGAAACACAAAACATTGATGCATACTTTCAGGCCTGAACACATTTTATGTTATTTTCTTTTGTAGGTAATGGAACAAATATCTTTAAAATAAATTCTTACTGTTATTAGTCCAAGTAGTTAACAATATTTCTTTGGCAAATAAATCTAAAGTGATTTGTATTTGTCAGAGATTGTTTTTTTTTCAAAAACTATTTAGATTTGCTATAAAATTGTTGGACAAAACAACCAGAAGAGCAATAGCAATCTTTATGGGTTTGTTAGAACGACAAAGAGCGAGCACAACAAATATAAAATGAATACAATACATAAATCAAATAACGGGTGAGCTAATGAAATTGACATAATTCGAATGTTATAATGTTATATTGAAACTTCATAAAAGTTAGTATGAAGAAAGTCCACAGCAGGATTAAGTTCCCATCATATACATCAGTTGAATGCGAAATGTGTCCTATACATTTGCGCCATACATTCATAAAATGAGACACCCGGTAGTATTCAAAGAATAAAAATAAATGTTAATGTAACTATAAAGTCTGTTACCGACGTAGACACAAACAATTGCCAAAGAGAAACATAAATATGTACATGATCACATAGTTGGTGTATACGAGGGTTACTGCAAAAATATACTAAATCCCGTAACAACAAAAGGCAAGTTATTGGGTGTACGCTTCGTACAACGAGTGTCTAACTAAAATGTTGTTGAATGTCCACAACAATTTCTTTCCACTGTCTAACTTACACACGAACATGTCTGCTTTAGTCAAAGTCATCCCTGAAAGTCATGATTGTTGTGAGTAAAGCAACAGCTATTCGTCAAAAGTTATTACTTATGTGATCGATTCGTATTCATTCGGTGGTCTCAGCCGACAATTTATATGATGATAGCCGGTGGCTAACCTTTCCTTATGATTGCTGGGATAAATGTTAATAGTAGCTTCAAAGCTGATTCCAAACCGGTAAATCAATAGACCTGTTCTAGCTTTCATTGTGTTTTCAAATCACCTGCGTTTTTGACATCACTTAGGTGGAAGTAGTTTGTTCCACATGTAAACACAATGGAGCATAGCCGGAGTCAGTCATGTAACAGTGCTGAAAGGTGTTCCCAAAATTCCTTAATTTATCGACTACTCCAACTATTCGTTCGGAATATAACACTCTACTACCGAAAAGGGATCAAAGGAGTTCCTAGTATAGAGGGATATTTGCAACTGAATGATCAGGTAGTGTATGGTGTCAGCTCTAGGGAACTAGGGTTTAATCTTTATTGTAGACTACCTGATCACTGTACAGTGTATCAGGCAGAGTTTTTGGTGATGAGGGAAGTGACCTGGTGGCACAGGGATGATACTCCAGCAATCATTGGGGTCAATGTCCTCCCTGACAGGCGGCCGATATTCAGTTTTCCTGATCTCAATATATGATTCTTTTAACGAGATGGCCTAACAGTACGGTATTCATGTCATATGGGTGTCAAAGTACAGAGCATCCCGGTGAACTGCAGAAGGGATTAGTTGGCGAGACTAGTGATTACTGGAATTGTAACGTGTTTTACCGACTTGATAGTATATCATGCAAGAACGCTCCTAAGAGGTGACGCTGGAGTGGTGGACGTGTAGCATAGATTGTATGCGCAAGACAAATCTGACGGATAGTGGATATTAGGGGATGCATTGATCGTAATGTATTAATACTTGTTTCAGTTTTGAGAAGATACTGTCTGATTGACAGATATGCGGTGGGACTAACGGTCAGGGCAAATGGCTTCTGTGGAAGCTGTAACGATGAGGAAGAGGAAGAATCCACTCAACATCTACGCACGCAACCAGCAATAGCCGCCAAATGCACGATCTACCTATTTACGGACCTGAGAAAATAATTTTAGATAAGATAGACAGGATATTGAAATTCTTGGGACAAACTAAATGGTTTTCTGTGGAGCTCATGCTTAATCTCGTTAGCCCGTTTTAGCACAATTGGCTCATAAGTCTACCAAATCCTACCTAATCACAAAATGGACTGGGAATATCGATTTCAAATCATAAAATTCATGTAATATTAAATGTAATAGAAATGTTTCCTGGGATTGTCCTTGTCCATATCATTCAATTTAAAAAACAACAAATGGTTTCCAATACATCCCATAAAGGGATTGAGGAGAGCTTCTCGCAACCAGTGAGCTGTTCGCTGTCTGGTTCTATACTATAGTTTTACACCGGTTCCGAAAAGAAATTTTAGAAGCTTTTTCATGGCTAAATACTCGATAGTGTGGCCGTCACTTAGCGAGGTGGCCGCCGTTGAAAGAAATGTAAGGTGGTCAGAGCAGGGATCAAACCCACGCTCTCACGTACAAGAGCCACGCACAGTAACCATTGCACCACCGACGGACACATTTCGGAACAACAAAACTACATTATCATGTCGCCACAGAGCACCATTATCTGTTATTGCCAGTGTATATGATGAACCCCAAATCCAAAAATTTTGGCGATTAGCGGAGCTATCATGATGAAAATACGCCTTATCGCTGAAGATGATTTTGTTCGAAGACCCTTCATAATCTTTAAAATGTTTATCAACAATTAAAATGCGTCGGTCTTTAATTTAGAGTTCCATTTTTAATAACCCTGATCTGTCAGCTGTCACGCTGCCTTTTTTATCTTAACGACAACACTGATGATATTCGTAATGAAAACTTATGAACCTGTTATCATCCGACTAACGATTGTTGTTTATTCATAACATCCTCGCCTAAAATGTACTAACGAGTGGCTAAGAATCGAACAATAAAAAAAGACTTTGTGACGAACTGCTGTCGTTGTCTCTTCACTAACAAGTATCATGGTAGCATTTGGCTAAAACAGACATGTTCTTACTATTGTTACACAGTAGATAGAAGACTGTTACGAATCGATTCCCGCACCATTCTAGTTAGCCTCTCGTTGTATCGTGCATACTAACGTCAAAGAGCATACTAACATTTAGAATTAAAGTTATTCGCGAAGTTTTATAAATTATAATTTATAATATACACAACATTTTGACAAAAGTTTAAAATATTCTCAAATATCCGCTTTAAAGTTTTGCCTTTTCTAAAGGGAATTTTTTAGAAAACTTGACATATTTAAATTTTATTCCTTTCCCACAGTTTTACATTGAAATGGGATTCCTATTTTTAAGAATTTATACTCTGCTCAAACTTTAGCAACAGCCCATCATTATTTCTAAGATTGCGTGTGTATTGCCATGTCTGGTATGTGAACTTTTCACAATTTTTTGTTGCTCTACACATTTTCACACTAACATTCGACAAACATTGTTACTCCTTGTGGATGCAACAAAAAGTTTTCTAATGCCGGAAACGGAAATGTTGCCTGGCTTCGCAAATGTGACACACACAATCCAGAACTACAAAACAACTGAACTTGAAATAAACAAATGTTAATTCAGCATCCGAGTGACACCTTTTAGCTCTACAAAAGGGTACAAATAAGACAAAGTGAGGGAGTTACCAGCCTGATGCTCTAACCCCTTACATTTAGTTGCAACAAATATTTATGGTTATATTTCAAAGAAGTCACAGGATGCAAAGGACGAGTAGTTGGAAAAGTATAAAATAAATTGAACACTTTTAATGTAAACGACAATGGAGATTAAATGAAGCGTATTTAAATGTTTGAAAACCATAAAGATTTGTCAACGGCAACAGACATCTTTGAAATGAAGTCTTCTTTGAAATTTATGAGCAACATGCAGCTGCAATGTTATTCTGTTAAACCACAACGCATTTTGCAGGTTGAAGATCAAATGTATGTACCAGATTTAATATTCCTCTTCTTTATTCCAAATCCAACCACCACCCTGAATCCTTTTATGTTAATGCCCTCATGTGTTTAAGCAAAAAACAAGAAATCACCGTAAACAAAAGTACTACAGCATCAACAACTCACAAAGATTTGAAAGTTGTTGGTGTTTTTACCACGCGTTTGTTTACCTATCGGAAGAAAAACTTCATTATTTTGTTATTCCACCACATGTTGGTCTTGCTGAAACGCTGGTACAGCTGTAATAACATTTGTTTGACTTCAACGCCCACAAAACCTCAGACGCAGAGAGCATAACCACTCACCATAACCACTCATAAGCCACGCATAAGATGATATACTAGGAAAACTTGCAGCAGCTGATGCTGTTAGTTTATGCCCCACACGCGTATTGGGGAAACATTACGGAAGTGTCCAGGTTGGTGCTAGAGAATTAAGCAAACCTGCACCGTAGGTTACAATTGAATAGTAATATAATTGTTGGTTTGATTGCCGTCGGTGGTGCAATGGTTAGTGTGCGCGGCTCTTGTACATGAGATCCTGGGTTCGAACCCTGCTCTGACCACCTTCAAAAAAATTTCTTTCGGCGGCGGTCACCTCGCATAGTGACGGCGACACTATCGAGTATATAGCCATGAAAAGAGCTTCTCTAAATACCGTTCGGAATCGGTGTAAAACTGTAGGTCCCAATCAGTGAGTGAAAACTGGATCAGTGAGTGAAAACAAAACATCATGGGATGTAATGGGAAACCATTTTTTTTTTTTTTGATTACCAAAGATTGGGGCCAAAAGCTGTCTTCTGAAAAGTAAATCCCCAGTACCTGGCCCAGTAAATCCCCTGATACTGGGGAGCTCCTTTGTGTGTTCAATGAGTCCACACAGACAGCCAGTGGTTTCGAACGGTCCAATTTTTGCTAAACTTTAGTGTTGAAAGATATTTAGCCTGGAAATAAATGTGTTTCGATGTCCTTTTATAGGTACACTGAACGGAAAACTTTCGTCATTGTAATGAAAGTGTTCATCCGTCAGCAATTGTATTCATCGAAAGTCAATCAACGCACAGTTTCATCACCGCAATGAACACAGCTGAATTTTTATCACAAACAAAACTGTTTTGACAAACACAATGTTTGAACAGAAGTATAGTATATTTGTGACAAGATCCAAACACACGTTATATTTGCATCCAAACAAGAAAGAATACAGATTTTTCAAGTACAAGTATTTGATTTAATTTGGAAAATTTCTGAAGTTCCTAAAAAGTTGTTAATTTTCGCCACAGCTTGAAATCAGTGTTCCATGTCCCTGTGCCCTGATACCCAT
This sequence comes from Phaonia tiefii, assembly GCA_963931995.1. Classification (NCBI taxonomy): domain Eukaryota; kingdom Metazoa; phylum Arthropoda; class Insecta; order Diptera; family Muscidae; genus Phaonia; species Phaonia tiefii. The sequence continues at coordinate 1,614,490 of OZ008370.1, read as the reverse complement.
ATGAGATGCGTCTTGTATCTGCGGCAGTTCTGGGCTTATGTTGAGTTCAGGAATTCTAACTCCAGGGACTCGATTACTGCCTGTTTGTCAGAGAAGCATAAGGAGCTACTCAAGCACCAGCCACCATGCGACTACCTCATAGAGTCTTCTCGGTCTCACCACTACTTTATGTATCCAGAAAGCAATCCTCAGTGAAAGGTATACAGAACATCTTATAGGTATACAGAACTATCACACCTTCTTCACCTTTACCACTATGTTCGCTGTGCAAGTAAGCTTACTGTCCCAAATATCACCAGGAATTTGACACACTCTGCAAGCTTAATATTCAATGTGTATGTAAAAAGGACAAGCTGTGTCTTTGGCCGGGTTTACATCTAGTAGATGGCCCACTTAATACTCGACGAAGTAACAATGTTTCTGGCAACGTCGTATCTATGAGAGAGTTGTAAGAGAAATAGGAATTCATATGCGGATTGAGCGCAAACTCACCACTGCAAGTCACCCACAGCCCAGGTGAGTCCACAGCCCTGTCTGTCTGTGTTCTCTATGTCTTCTACGCACCGTATTGTATTGGTATTGGTTCTGGTCCAAACAACACTTGCTAGTCTTATCAGTGGAAACTGAGTTGAATAGTCAAAATAATTTAATATGGGATTTTTCGTCACAGGAACAACCAAATTGTGGTGTGTACGAAACACTTCATTGGAGCAACATAAAACGATAACGGAATTGTTTCATTCCTGCCACGAAGTGCGTTTATGCACATTTTAATCAATTTTTGTGTACATTTCCGTAGGAACTACACACATCTATTAACATGATAATTCGAAAGTGGACTTTCTAAAAGGTATGTCCCATATACATATATTAACATCTTTCTTCATATTTGTTCCTATCTTTTGAACAAGAGTTTATTAACCAAAAACTATAATCAAATGCATTTGATATTCTTAATACACGTGATTGCTGGAGTGTTTGAAGAAAATACGGAAAAATCAAGAATACTTAACTTTTTGTTTATACTTCCAAATCTTTTTTGACGTGACGGGTTCTGCAAGAAATGTGCCCTTTTTAGCGTTCATTCAAGATTAGACTAATATTTCAAACCCGTGATCAAAATGTTAACATTGCATGTTTTTGAATGGATGGCAATGGACATGCGTAAGAATCACGAATAACACATTTTTAAGCAGGAAAAAAGTATTGCGTTTTCGAATTATTTTCCTGTCCAGGATTTCATCCCCAAATTATTTTTCACCCAGCGAAACTGTTTGATATTCTCAAGCCATGATGCATAGTTTTTAGCTAACAGCCTAAAAGAATGCAAAATGAATAAAGGTTCTCAGTTGTTAACCCTAATTTTATTACAAAAAATGTGTCTGCGAAATGTATACTGCAAATATCCGGCAACATGTCAATTTGATTTTCAAATATACTTTTATTCATACAACAAAACAAAAGGTATGCAACAAATGAAATATTATTGTCCTTTCCCAAAAGTATGCAATTGAAAAGCCCAGCAGGTCTGCTGATAACAACACATCATTGTTACTTGCTTCACATCTCTATAAGGCAGCAAATATGTTGTAAATCCATAACTGTTTGTGACATTTCAACTTTTTTTAATTGGCTGACAGTATGGGCCATACAACGAAGTCTAAATGTAGACTTTATTTATAGCCATTACAAAGGTAATCATTTACACCGGGAAAAAATATTTCGCAATGATTTTTGTTTTGTTTTTGTATGCTTTTGTATAAAAGTCGCTAGTAGGCGTCTAGAACAGATGTTGTCGAGTCGATGGTTTAATGGTTTTATGTTTTACAATATTTTTAAACGTTAATAAGCTTCATAACGCCTTAAGGTATACTACAACCCAATTTTTGTTTAAAAAAGAAACCAAGTGACATTGCATGACAATAGGGATGGCAGAAGAAAAAGACGTATATAAAAGCCATAAAATTGAAGTGAACTTTTATAGCTTTCGACAAATGAACGACCATGAATACAGTTACAGAGACCGGCAAAACTTAAGAATGAGACAACGTGAAGAGGCAAAAGATTTATGTTGCTGAAACTGCAAGAAAATTGAAAATTTACAACTTTCGTCTAACAGCTAAAAGTTATCACAACATCTGTTGTTTTTTGGTGCGTTGAATGAATTTCATTTAATCGCTTGCGATTTACACAAATATTCTGCACTGTGGTATGGAACTTGTCGTTTGAATATCGAAATGAATTTTAAAAAATCATTTTTTAAAAAGACTAGCAAACAACTTGGGTTTTGGATTGCAGTTAAAAATGTCAGCGTTGTCATCAGCGTTTTTTGGTATAAGATAGATGGAAGAATATACAGTTATCGCTTACAACCCAATTTCAATTCAGCAACATATTAAATAGAGACGTTTCTAGCATACAATTTAATTCAAATTCAGCAACTGATGATATATTTTAAAACCAAATTTTCCATCTATCTGATATAAAGACCTGGGGGGCTAATAGTGTATGAAACCATATCGAATTCATTGTAGTTTTGTCGTAGTGAAGTTGTATATACTCATGTATTTTAAATGGTTCCAGGATCAGCATTATCGACAAATGATATCTTTTGGACGACTTTCAACATACCTGAAGTCGTAGCAATCGTGTCCTCAAAAAGGGGTGTTCCTCCAAGCGTTTCAAACCCTACAAAGTATGTAAGCAGAAGGTAAGCAGAAAGTATGAGATGAAATCATTTTTTCGGCATACATATCTGCTAAATCATAAGTAAGCAAAGGTGAATTTCTCCGTAAACTATTTGAATCCCGTAGCGTGTCTATTTGAAGATATTTGATAAAATATCAGATTTAACATTTAATTATCAATATTAAACTATTTCGCCCCTTGGTTTATCTTTTTGTTTTTAATTCAAAATCTCTTCCGGCTGCTTCCATTTATTTCGATTCTGTAGTTCTTTCAAATACTTGAATTTCCAACGAGAATAAAATTGTTGATGTGTAACTTTTAGACGTTGCCATCGAGAGTTAATGCACTGTGATGCTTCAGTAGTTTGAGTCACAATTGGAACTCATATTGGGGAGGCAACTAAAATGTGCTCTGAAGATAATGCCGAGAGGTCAGGAGTTTCCGAAACAGGAATCAAATGCCAGGAAGTGAGATTTTCCTCTACTTTGGACAGTAATTTCAAAAACTCTCGGAAGGTAAACTTGGAAATACTGGCAATCCTCCTCAGATGTTCGAAGCAGTTTACTGCTGCTTCCCGTCACCCATCCACATATGGATATCCATATGGAATTAAATACCACGTTAACTTCAGATGGGCATAGTTGGACTAATTGGTCCGCTGTGCTGTCTGAACAAACTCTTTTCATAACATTCGAGAAGCTCCGATGAAGGTAGTCCCATTGTCAAAACAACAAATGGAGTGGGCAGCCCCGTCCGGAAACAAAACATCTAAAAACAGAAAGGAAAGTGGACTTGGACGAGTCAGTACCAATATAGCCTAATACGGGTGTTTAATTCATTAACGACTCGCTAATCCTTGACTCCAAACCGGGCAACCAACATAATGGTTGGAAAAACATCCCCACCTAAAAGTATATCGATTTTCGGAAAGTGACTTAATGTGTAAATAAATATGTTCCCATTAAATTCCACGAAGGGATAAGGGAGAGCTTCTCGCATCATTCAGGGAGCTCTGAGCTTTCAAGTTTCTATACTCACTGGTTGGAGCAAACAGTTTTACACCCTTTCCGAACGAGGTATTGAGAATTTTTCAAGGGTAAATAATAGATAGTATCGCCGGAATTAAGAAAGTTAACCGCCGTCGACAAAAATCGTAGGTGGTCACAGCATAGTTCGAACCCTCGCGCGCACTAACCATTGTCTGCCTACCGTATAATAGGGGTACTATCAGGGCCGACGTAGAAACCTCGAGGCTTTCGTCATATCTGGAGCTTAATACGAATTTGTATTCTTTCTAGATCTCTGCAGATATTGTACTGTTTAGGCGAGAAATGATGGCACACATTCGTCTATAATGAAGTTTAATATCAGTGAACAGCTTCTCAGAAATGAATGTTCCTTTCAAGCCATAATCTACAAGTGATCCCGCTATGTATGATATGCTCAAGTGACCCACATCCACCAAGGGAGTTGTGAGTAGAATATCCCTTGACGAACACAATTTGAAGGATCAGCGGACTGTAAGGTTGAGGTGGATTGAGAAACAAGTGGCAAAAAGGATGCCATAAAAGGTGGAGTGATCAGCAGAAGCTTCACTGACTTTGTGCAACAGAATATTGTGCCTTTTTGCACTTATGGCAATAATATTTGCTCTAGAACTGTTGTACTATTGACAGATTCCACAGTACGCAGTATGTGAAATATCATTTAATTCGAAGGGAAATAGTTAAACTCACTTGGAGTGTTCTTTTATTGGATTTTGATTTTAAAGTTATAATTATTTTATCAGTTTTGGTTTCTTTAATACAAATGTACATCTAAACCACTGTGCCGTCGTCAAAATATGAACACTTGATTCTTAATGAAATTCAAAATGCGTATGACAAGAGCAAACATTTTACGACTATAACTTTTCAACAACCCGAATTAGCAGCATTTCGACGTCCTTCTCGGATCCGGCACAATTGTGAAATGTAAATGTATAAGGATATTAATGCATTTTATGCGAACGACAGATTCACAAGGAGCAGAGCAAATTTCACAATTTATGTCTAAGACATGTTCATATTTCACTCTATTGTGAAACGTGTCGATGCCACGAAGTAAAACATTTACCTGTCTGACATTACAATTCATTTTCAGTACCACGAGTATTAAATAATTATAGTTCTTAGCTAAATTGTCGCAATCAGCAGAAGCTGCAGCTTAAAATTTTTAGCAACGGATGTGATATTATCTGTCGGCAGCAGCAGAATCAACTAGACACCAACATAAGTGACATCACACGCCAGATATTCTGATCACAGACACACACACACTAATACGAGCACTCCAGCCTGTCATAATTTTATATTATGCAAAATCTCTTACCTGACGTTGAATGACGAACAATTATATTTTATAGCCTACAATTAGGCTGACTTATAATATGCCTGCATATATTGTGTGTTTGTTTGTGCGAACGTCTGAATGCGTCTGTTGTGTGTGCGATAGTTAATAAATATTTTGTGACTTTAACCACCTCAAATGCAATTAGTTAAAATAGCAAATTTCGGTTGAATTAGTTACGTTTTTATACACAAATTATGTAAATTTATTCATAATTGCCTAAGAACAGGCATTTTGAAAATCAACTTCCGGTAACTAAACTTGTATGCATATATTTAAAGTTAATGAGATATGTTGCATACTTCAAGGCATATAATCAAGTATCAAATTATAGCATATAGTTTGTAGCGAAGTGCTGTTTTAATCAATGATATTTTATAAGTTTCAACTATTACTGAAAAATAAATATTAACTAAAGATCCAGGAGTGCTTTGAAGGACTTGCAAACAAAGAAAATGTCTTTAAAACATCTTTATTCTACCTTGAACTCATTCGATTTCGAATGAAGACATCAAACAAAAACTAAGTCATTTACTCTGCCGCATTTTATCGTTTGACTAGACTTCAATGAATTTAAACGAAAGGTTTATCCTTTTGTTTGATTAAAACTGTATCTCTTTTTCTTTGGATGATGCAACCAGAGCCAACAAATTATAGTAAAATGAAATCTCATGTAGTATTCAGCAATTAGGTTCCTATACATATCAAATTTCAACCCTCATTAAATTAACCAACAACTGAAGTAAAAAATATAACTCCCTCGTTATGGCAAATACCCCATGTCATCCACCAGTCAGTGCATAACCGCATTAGTTCAACTCCCCAATTTGAACACGTTAAGCACGCCCGTGAACGCGGCAGCAGCAGCAACCTCCACACTGTCAAAGTGTGCAATGACTACAACCTCTTGAAACTGTTAACCTTGTTTCACGGGAGTAATACCTTTGAGAGCTTCCATGAATTAATTCCTCAGATTCATTTGTATACAATCTCAATAAATCCTTGGTACACGTCAACTTCTTAACTTCTCAACATATTTCTGTTCATTTTCTTCGGTGGATAAGTCCCAAGAAATCTGGCTGGGTCGGAACAGATTGCCCAAATATTCGTCTACACGAGGCCAGCTCGACTATCGAAATTGCAGATTCTTAAGGATCCATATAGTGTAGTAGTGCAGTATAGTTTTCGCAACGACTGCTGGACAACTATTCCAGCTGGACAGTTACCTAATCCTAAATGGCTCTCTAGTGCACGATACAATCTGGTAGTACACAAGAAATAGACAATGCTAGTCGTGGTGGTAGTGTGCGCGCCTTTTGTACTTGAGATCCTGGGTTCGATCCCTGCTCTGACCACCTTAAAATTTCTTTCGACGGCGGTCACATCGCATAGTGACGGTGACACTATTCAGTATTTAGCCATGGAAATTATTCTCAAAAATACCGTTCGGAACCGGTGTAAAACTGTAGGTCCCAATCAGTGAGAAAGCTCACAGCTCACTGGTTGTGAGAAGCTCTCCCCGATTCCTTCATGGGATGTAATGGGAAACCATTTATTTTTTTTTAGTTGTCTTGTTCCTCATGTTCCTCTATACCAGGAACTGTTTTGTTCCACGAATCAGTTTTCGATAGACCAACAACGCCCCATCGTGAGTGTTGCAGATGGCAGACGTATAAGCAATCTGTCTGCATCAGAGGGAGAAATTCACGGAGCATCAGTGCATCTGCCACCATCCGATAACCGAGTATCACCACCACTCAACAGATCCTGTGAACAGTCCTTGTAAAAAGTTCCCATTTAAAAGCTATAACTATCTTGATGCTGTGCAGGGCTCTCATCGCATTTTTGCTTTCAATTATTTTGGTTCTGAACCTAAGCTTGTTGTCTAAAATAATACCGAGGCTCACTGTGCAAGTTTAAGTTCATCGTCATTGAACGTAGGTATTTTATACCTGTGAGTAAAACGTACGTGTTACCTACCGTACGTCAGCTGTCCCAGAGACAGTTCCTTAGGTTAGTGGGATATTTGCCCCATGTAGTTATTCCCAACTAGTCTGCCTAAGCAACAAATTCTCCACCAACAAATTGCGACGGGCGACATGAAAGTGGTTTCACAAAAGTGGAGACAAGGAGGGGCCTCTGTTAACATACCTGATAGAGGTCGTGTTGCCCAATTCGGCTATGGAGCACCTCCTGGTGAGCATTTCGTATACAAGCCCCATAAGGTCAACGTGCACCTTAAGTATCGGTAGCGCCATTTATTAATTGTTAAACGCACCCTCAACGAACCCTAACATACTAGTTGATGCAGCGATGCCTCTGCAGATCTGCCATATAGCGATTTTGTATAAACACTTGCCCGCAAGTGTCCATCTATCAGCCGTTCCAAAGTCTGCAGGAAAAACAATGACAGGCTTGTAGGCCTGAAGTCTTTAGGAACTTTGTGAGAAGCATTTCCCACCTTTGGAACAAACACTACTCTTATATCCCTCTTCCATTTAGGTATGTATCTGGAGTATATACACGCGCAGTATACATTTATCAGCCAGGGGATTAATAGATAGACTACAACCTGACGTTCCGCTGGTGATTCTAAGTCAAGCCCGGTAGCCTTAACGGGATTGATGCTGCCGGTAGCCCATTTAATTCTAGATTTAGTAACCATTTCTATAGCAACTTCTGGTGTCTCACTTCTCGTTCATAGAGTAGCCTTGGAAGTGGGTGTCCATAAGGAGATTGACCGAATCTTCACTGCATATGAGGCCTCTAGGTACCCTCCAGGTGCTGTCCGACTTGAGCCTCGAGGGCTCGAAAGTCTCTTCTCTTGAATTAGAGAAGATCCTCCACGAGTTTAGTGTCTGAGCGCATTATTACTTCCTCTTAGCTCAACTTTGTAATTATCCCAGTCTTGCGTGTCTCTCGGGGACTTGGCGTTTTAAAAAACCCCATCGGCATGACATCCTTAAATTCGATTGAATAGCGACTTATTGAGACTATCTATGTTATCTACCCACCTCCCGAGTCCTTTCACATAAGGTATTTTCTTAAAGGGACAGTCCTCATCACTTTACGACGAACTACTTCAGGCTAGATCTTGTTCCAATTCAACTGGAGCGCGATATATTTATGATCACAGAATGCACCGAGAACATCCCATTCCCTACCATCACATACAGGCCTTCAGTTACAAAAGTGGCATGTAGTACCTCCCGTCTGTAGCTGGTGACAAGTCGCCTCTTATATTTATACAAGGATACTATTTGGTACGAAATCTATAAGTGTTTCACCCCTGTATTGGCGACAGTGCTAACCCATAATGGATGGAGACATTTTAAGGGTACTGATGGGAACTGACCTATTGCCCCCGGGACAGATTTCGTGGTCCCTTCTCTTTATGAGGCACGTACGAAGCTATCAACCACGTATTGGATCAACTCATTTCCAGGCTGATCACAACATTGTTCCTGCAGTAATATTCCGTTAACAGGAACATATTCAGATCGTTTCTGACCCCAATAAAAGCTTTGGGAATGCTTACCCCTGTTGTGGCTATTGGCTTGTATCTCTACATCCTCAACCCACAAACCATGCCGTTAGCAACCCAGGACTCTTAGATTATGACCACATTTGCCTCGCCCTTTTCTAGAAGAAGGCTGAAAGTGACGTTTACCAAGGCGTTTAGATGATCCTTACTGCCCTTCTTAAAAGTAATGATAAAGTACATCATTATACCATTCGTTTGTGGTTTGCTGTGCATCTCAAGCAGAAAAATTAAACTGAAGGTTTAGAGGATACAATGACTGAACCAAAAACATGTAACGTCCACCCGAAAACAACTACTGATTCATTTCAGTTACAGGCAGTATGTAACCAACATTGAAGTGCAAGGACTGTATCCTGGCAAATTGTCATAGCAACTACAATCTTCAGAACAAGAACGAAGTAATGACAATAACTTCATACACACACAACATTGTGCACATTAACTGAATTTGCACCACATCAAAAACATCATCTTTAGATTTCAGTCTTCTCAATTCCATACTTTAATGTCCTTTAGTACAAAAGTCGATGTCTGGCTGTATAAAGTTAATATCGTACACACTACGCATTTAGTTTCCATGAAATGTAGTATTCAAATATGTCCAAGACCAAGATGTATACGTTGGTTGGATGTAGGAACAGGTAATTCTATGCCCCAGAGAATAGTTTATCAGTTTTAATTTCAGTCAACTTCATTGCCATGAAAATGAACTCAGGTGTTTAGATTTTTATGAAAGGATCGAAATATATGGATTAGTGTGACCCGTGCTACAAACAAATTAAGTAATAGCGCTCAAATGTCGCGTAAAAATCTGATGATTTGGAAATTAAAAAGAAATAATTTAAGACAATTATTTAGAACCAAGTCGCAAGTTAATCCCAGCGAGTTTTCGGAGATTTTTTGATTCTTTGCAACATGAGTCTCAAAAATTGTTACGAAAAAAATATTTAAACAAATCACATAGAATAAAAATTGGTCCTCTTCAATCTATTTTCAAAATATAGTTTTTTATTTTAACAAAAAACGTATAAAATTTTATATACTAAATAAGATAAGCACCTGAGATATCCGATGACGATGGGACAATCGATCAAAATATGGACGACGAAGTCGATTGCCCCCCTCCTAACCAAGACGAGGTCAGAACAGCTATTGGCCGACTTAAGAACAACAAAGCCGCAGGAGCCGATGGATTACCGGCGGAGCTGTTTAAGGCTGGCGGCGATGAGCTGATAAGGTGCATGCATCAGCTCATTAGCAAAATTTGGTTAGATGAATGCATGCCCGACGATTGGAGTCTCAGTGTACTATGTCCCATATTTAAAAAAGGTGACCCGAGTATCTGTGCCAACTACCGTGGAATAAGCCTTTTATCCATAGCATATAAGGTTCTATCAAGTATAATGTGCGAAAGACTAAAACCAATTATCGCTGACCTGATTGGACCATGCCAGTGTGGCTTTAGGCCTGCAAAATCGACAACTGACCAGATTTTCACGCTACGCCAAATCCTGGAGAAGACACACGAAAAACAAATCGACACCTATCATCTATTTATCGATTATAAAGCGGCCTTCGATCGTCCGATACGGGAGAAACTCTATGAAGCACTGTTTGAGCTTGGTATTCCTGCAAAACTCATACGCCTTTGCAGGATGACCTTGACGAACACCAAATCCGTAGTGAAAGTTGGTAAGGATCTTACCGAACCTTTCGAAACTAAGCGAGGCCTCAGGCAAGGCGACACCCTATCGTGCGATCTCTTTAACATCTTAATGGAGATCATTATGAGAAAAGCTGCAGTCAACATGAATAAAACCATCAGCAGCAAAAGTCACATGCTGCTCGCGTATGCTGATGATATCGATATCATTGGGCACACAATTAGAGAATATACTGCGGTGTTTTCGACAATTTAGAAGGAGTCAGCAAAAGTGGGTCTGACGGTAAATGAGGACAAGACAAAATTAATGGTTTCAACGAACAGGGCCTCCACGCGATTAGACCAAAGCGGGAACGTTGATAACCGTTATAACTTCGAGGTAGTGGACGAATTTATATACCTCGGATCTGCCGTGAACAAAAACAACAACGTCAGCCTTGAGATCAAGCGGAGAATTGTGCTTGCGAATAGATGTTATTTTGGGCTAAGCAAGCACTTTAGAGATAAAGCCCTCTCTCGAGTAACAAAAGTCCAGCTGTACCAGACTCTCATTCAACCTGTCTTGCTTTATGGCGCAGAATCCTGGGTCCTATCGCAAGCAGACGAAACATCTGTAGGAGTCTTCGAGAGAAAAGTACTCCGAAAAATTTATGGCCCTATAGTACACAACGGCGAGTATCGGGGACGAATGAATCATGAGCTGTATGAGCTTTATCATGACATTGACATAGTTAAGCAGATCAAGGTAACGCGATTGCGCTGGCTAGGCCATGTCAGTAGAATGGATGAAGATGAACCAGCGCGAAGGGTTTTCGAAACCGAACTCGAAGGAAGACGAAAAATAGTAAAGACCAAGACTCCGCTGGAGGGATCAGGTTGACGAATCCCTGCGTACACTTGGTATTGCCAACTGGAGAATTAAAGCAAAAGATCGAACTGGTTGGCGAAATATGTTATCTTCGTTTTGTAAGGTCCCTGACCCCCCGGGGTTGTCCGAGACCGGATAAGTAAGTAAGTAAATAAGATAAATAAGAAAAACAAATAAAATATCTTAAGCTCCTTCAAAGAATAAGTATAATTTCAATTGAAGATCGTGGAAAACTTTTTATATAACAGTATTTCAAGGAAATCCAAGAATTATTTTTGTTAAGATTAAAAATAATATTTTATATGTAATTTTTTTCAAAGGATATGTTGGTCCCTACTTATTCTATCCGACGTTTGAAATATCATTTCAGTAATCGACATTTCTTTCTTCAAATTTTACGACACATATTGCAAACCAAAATCGATTTTTTTTTTTCAAAATTACACTGGTATTATATCAAAAAACTTCAAAATTCATAGTTACCGATACACGCTAATGCAGTTACTAGTACATGTCTCCCCTGGGGCCACCAATAAAAGTTCTATACCTTTGATATGTTGTAGCCACATTGGAATTGGAATTGACTGTAGACTTTCAGTACCAAGTTGTTCTACAATACACCTTACAATAAAATGCAGGGAGATGTTTAGGAAAAATCAAAGTTTTCTTTATATTAAACCAACCGAGTGATGTACGATAAAATAAGAAAGTGGCAACAAAGACTCCGTAAATGCAAAATATTCTGAATAAAATGTATTCATTTCATATCAGCGAGAGCTCAGGAAATATTGAGACAACAGAAATTTAACATTTTTTCATTGGTGTATGCGTAACGAGGACGTAACACAGCATTACTTTTATTATAAATATGAAAAAAACAACATAATACAAATGCTACGCTATCATTTTAAATATAAAAAATTGTTTAAATAGCATCAATTAAAAATTTATCCTAAAATTATGAAATTTTTACGAAACCTTGAAACTCAAATCGAGCGACACTACACAAATTTTAATGATAGTCAAAGTTTTATAATTTAGTATCAGAAAACGTGTTTATACTAAATTTTAGCATTTTTTACCATCTGAAAAAGTGTTTTATTGAAGTTAAAGAAAATACATAGCGTTCTTTTGGGGTTTGTCGTTTTCAAGTAACAAAAAGCATACTTTAAGGCATTCACTTTAGCCTAAAAGTAGTTTTATTTTCAATTTGTATGAAATTTTTATACTTTAGTTTTATTTTTCTCATTTCCTTTATCATTTTCTTATCTTTATCACAAGTTGTTGTTTTCTGTTGACGGAAGGACTTTCATTAATGTAATTTTCTTCTTCATCTAATAAGTGTGTTTTGAGTGTTTGCATAAATATTTGCAATCCTTTTAAGAATAATAACAATATGAGTATTAAGTACCCAGGCAGACTCACATTACTAAGGCCATTACAATGGCAGGAGTTCAGAGTCCTTCAAGTGGAAGATGTATAAACATGGTGTACGTATGGGAATATGTGTGGGACAACACTTGCAACGTGTGTGTCCACTGAAATTATTGGCACAGTGGGAACGAGCTGAATGATAATTTTAATGTGATAATTGTTTTGTATACAAAAAACTACTGCTTTCGATTATCTATAGTTGATTATCGTAGAAGTGTCAAAGAACATTAAGGCATTTTAACGAGAAACCACCTGTGCTATTTTAACTATCCCTGACGTATATCAACGTATATTCTGCAAAAAATGCTTACAAATAGTTTGTTTCCTTAACGCGCATATGTTCGAGTGAAGTCTCTTCTAAAAACAGAATAAAGTTCATTTGCAGATTAAAAATACGCAATAGTGAAAACAAGTGTGTAGTTGAAATTATTTTACCATTTCTCCTTCTTGTTCAATGACTGTGAATATTCGTTCGTACTGTTACGTATTATCGTTTTCAGAAAAAATATAAAGTTGTCGTCGGTGGTGTAATGGTAGTGTGCGCGACTCTTGTACATGAGAACGTGGGTTCGTTCAATCCCTGCTCTGATCACGTTACATTTCTTTCGACGGAAGTCACATCGCTTAATGACGGCGACACTACCGAGTACTTAGCCATGAAAAAGCTTCTCAAAATACCGTTGGGAACTGGTGTAAAAGTGTAGGTTTCGAATCAGTGAGTGTAAAACTAGAAAGCGCACATCTCAGTGGTTGTGAGAAGCTCTTCCCAATCGTTTCATGGGATATAAATGGGAAACTATTTATTTTATTTTATTTTATAGACACCGATGAAATCTTCAGCTTCTTCGAGCAAACTAAATAGTTCTCCACTGGGGTTGGCGCTTATGTAGGATGATGAGGAATATTTTCTACATCTGTACGGCAGTTGTCGGCAGGAGCTTGCATACTATGGTAACTTACTTAATTAAGGGCCTGGAAGAATTATTTCAGACAGGCATGGGCAAGATATCACCAGTGGAGCTAGCGCATAGATTAGATTGGGTTAAGTCAGTAGCGCTCGGTAACCTGTGGTATCACAACGGACTAAAATGTCTAAGTGTGTCGTTTATCGACTGCCACAAAAACCTAACGTAACCTTTTGTACTTCCGCGTTCACATTTATGTGTACATGATTTACACTTTTGTGTACACCTTTTGCACTTCTGTGTACAGTTTTAAAATTGTAGCGTACACTTAAAAAGCAGCCGATCAGAATTTCAATAGCCTTTTCTCAGAGGTGTCACTTCAAAAAGTCCAACTTATTGACATGTGAACAGTAGGACTATTATTACAGGGCGACTTAACATTTACGCCTTATTGTACTCCAATATTTCATGTTTCGGCGCACTGCATCTGTGAACTAACATACACCAAACGTCTCATGGACGACTCAAAGGACAAATCCCTCAATATGATTGAGACTAATAAATTAGAAATGGCCAAGCAATTCATTATCAAATGTTGCAAACACAATAAATACATGCACATAATAAATATGTATAAGTAAGCGTGTACAAGGACATGACAGTCCTTGTGGAAGTTAAAACAAAACTTGCATTACAATGACCACTAGAAACTAAATTCTAGCAATGCTATAAAATAAATTAAGCTTTGACTGCTACTCGAAATCTTAGATTAGGCTGAAGTGGAAGAAATTTGAGAGAAAGGAAAACATTTGGAAATTCTGTACTTTATTACTGTACTTTGTTATTGTTGGAACTGCTTTGGAATACCAACATGTGTGGAACTCTTAGTAGATACCACATTATTTATATGTACAATGTACATGTATCCGTACACCCCACCTAAACTTAGTACCAACATAAATGTCATCATAGATTTTCAAAATGAAAATAACAAAAAAGTGAATACATATGTAAGTGCCTGTATGAGAGTTGTGTCCATGAGACCATTTTCCGTTTCCTTGAGTTATAAGATGATTATTGTTTTTATTGCATTCTTTTGAGGGAGCAGTTGTGTTGTTTAATTTATGTGTGTAATTGCTTGCGGCATTGAATGTTTATCCCCCCGTTCTTATAACTTGAATAAACATCATAAAATTCTTTGTCCTTGTATTCAACACATAGTACAGCAGAAAGGACATATGCGTATGGCAAAATATTTATTTCATCAGTTACGAAAACAGCCCTGTCTCTCTTCGCTTTCATTTGTTAATAATATTATCTTAATCTATGTTAAATCGATTTGAAAACATATTTGAAGATATTAACATAACATTAGAACATTTAGGAACATAAAGGAAATTGAAGAAAACTGAATTGATTCGTAACTAAATTATAACTTAAGCGCATATTTCAAACAAAATATAATTTATTCAAACAAAATAGAACATACAAAGTTCAAATAAAAGATTCACGACGAACATAGAGTAACAAATTCACTTCATCGGCATCTGTTTCTGGCAAGTGATTTAACATGATAGAAGAGTTGGGTTACATTCTTATTCCAGGCATCGCTTCCATCTACTTGGTGTTATTTCTTGCCTGCGATGCCCTTGCGGGTTTGATTCGAGCCATGCTCTAGCAATATCTGATATTGGATGCCTAAGTATATCCTCGATATAAGTCAATTTTCTTCAACGTACACTGAAAAAATTGTCTATATAAATATTCTTCCCTATTCCGGTTGTCGTCGTCAACATCGTCGTCGGTATTATGTCAGCATCACTTCGTTTCAACATCCGACATCACATTGACACTAATTTGTTATTTTCTACCAATTTTTTGGTGTTTTTATCGATAACTTGTCAAAAACGTAAATAAATTTAACATTATTAATGAATGGCAGCAGGAAGAAGAAGAACATTTCCCATTTGTAATTCAAGTATTTTATTTAATTTTATAAAATGATGGAATTTCCTGAAAAGTAGTTAAATTTGACAACGATATGCAGTCCGATGTGGAAGTTATTGGATTTAGACGCCTTGTACTACCAAGAAAATCGCATGCAGACTGTATTGAGACGAGCCCTCAAGGGAGGCACATGCCACCTTTTGCGCAACAACTGGCGAAATGATGAACAGGAGATGATTCCAGTAACTTTCTAATGCAACATTTGCCTATGTTTAAGGATTTAAATTGTGCGTTTTGTTACCGGTCGTTTGTTCGACAAATTTGACAGAAAATTGGACAGACATCAATTTATGTGCTGACAGAAGGCGTATGAAAACTACAACGTCCAAGGCAATGTATCTACTGGCAAACACCTGACTCTAGAGGACACCGAAACCAGTAGTTGTAAGTGCTCCAATACTTAAGTAAATCAATACCAGCAGCTAAATTGGATTCAAGCAGTGACGGTGTTCTAAGCACAACCATTGAGGAAGCGACAGTTAGAACAAAAATTTAACTTAATTTTCAATCTTAGTTTTGTTAATCTTAAAATTAAACTCCGAATAATGATACCGAATTTCTATCCGGGAGTCTGTAATAATCCACGATTTCTTGATACCTCTTACCTGTTATCTCTTGACTGTTCTGTGTCACATTGTATCGCAGAATTTGGTTGTCTAACTTTAGTATGGATGGGTCCTCCAGACAGTCTGTATTGTATTTCCCGATTTTGTTTCAAGTACCGTCGACAGCCGCTGGACGGAGGCAGAAGCTGCTTACTAAGAGTTAGTGGTCAGTACGATTCCCATGTATACTTAATATATTTTCATGCGGAAATTTCGTTCCATCAATAAACAGGTGTTGACGGGAAGAGAAAAATATGATATCACGTCTTCCCACAACATAGTGTTGTTTCCACTTTGTGGCAAAATCATGTTGGCTATAGAAATCGTTGTTATCACTGACCTCACCAGGCTCTATGCGGGCATAAGCTAAAACCTCAAAAATCATGCGGAATTTCTAAGTAAACCTCGACATGACGAGGAGAGCAGATACAACCTCGTGCTCCAGCAAAGCCTTATGTGAAAGAAGGCCGTTTCTAAACGCTGAAGAAACGGCCCCAGCAACATATTGCAGGAAACATGTAAATGCTTGTAAGCATTGTTATCATGAATTGAAGACTCGGTGCTTGTTTGTTTCAATGTTGTCTGTCACGTTTTTGTTTTCAGCAGATTTCAACAAACAAAGCCACATTTGGGCCACAAAAACACATATTATAACCTACTAATCATTGTGTCTCAAACACGTTATATTGAATATCAAACACAATTTGTTTGCACACAAGTGTACTATATTTGTGACATTATAGTTGCATCCAAACAACAAAAAAAAGACCGATTTTGCAGCGTTTCCTTACGTGTGACAGATATTCAGTGACCAGAAAGTAGTTACAGTTCAGTCCTATGGTATCCACATTGTAGTACTCCATAACCCTTTTAACCTGCTTGGATATCAATTTTTCGTAGAGAGTTCTTACGTTCCATGTAGCAATCATAAGTAGTGGTTTAAAGCCAAATGTCGTTATAGAACTGAAATATTTATTATCAGACTGTGTTGAAATTTCCATCATAATGATTTTGGTGTAGTATGTCTCATCCAATCCCAGGCATACAAATTATTATTTACAAACAATTTAATGTCCGAGTTGCAAATGAAACTAAAGAAGTCTTTTCACATAAACGCCACCTCAAACAATGTTATTTAATAAGTTTAACAAAAACTTTTAATCACCCAAACTTTGATTAACTTCCCCCCACATCTTTCTTGTCCATTTATCTAATGATGTGAGATTTGGATTACAATTTATGAACAATTCCGGATACAGCTGACAGTTCGCTTATCGTGAGAATCAAGGATGGACCTATGTTAAAATGTATCTGTCAATATAAAATCCTGCGTATTTTAGCCCTTTCCCCTTCCCTGCGGGATATGGATACAAAAGCTGGTAAAGGGTGGTAAACAATGTGATAAACTGATAGGAAAAGCCAAGAAAGGGTAATAATGGTCAGAAAGAAAATATATTTAGTAGCTGTGTAAGCATTAAATTGGAATCCTTTTATTTGGTATTATTACTTTTTTGTGTTGGTTGTCAGCGGACAAGGGTCGTGGCCAGAGAATAATTTTGGGAGAGAAACGAAATAAGACTGCGGCAGTCAAACACGCATGTACTGAGTGTTTTCACACAAAACGTTTCACGTTGTTACTTGCGAATAATATGTTTATAACAGAAATATTGCCGAAATTCAGAAACAATACGTCCAAGTCCACATTTTCCGTAGAAAGACTAATTAGCAAAATTGAAAGCGTGTAAGCACCATGTATATTTTTTATACAAATGCCGCCTGCTGCCGTGTGTTTATAAGAATTTCTACGTGAGCCTAAATTGCTCTGCTAAAATGCCATTAGCACAGGAAAAGAAATAAGTAGCCCAAAACTTTGTGGAATGGGTTATATTGATGTATGGTTGGAAACATTATAAAGTTAGCCACAAAACAGCTCACTACATCAGCGAGACCAAACAGCGCCTGATAATTCAAACGTCCGACTCCCTTCGGATCATAGTTAATCTGAGAAGTGGATTGGATTGGCGATCTAAATGGTACGCTAATACCGGTGGAGCTCCGACCACCACGTGACAAAATTCACTGAAGCTCATTGAACTGTTAGGGCAGTTTCTTTATCCTTGTAGGGCGGACGAAGCAACATTACTGGTCAAGGGCGGATAGAAACACAAAGAAACAGAAAATCCATGATCAACAGAATCGAGAAGCCCTGTACCCTGGTCAGCGTCTAATCCATAATGAGCGGCTGCAACATAAACTCTGGAAGTATAAATGCAAAACCCCGGTGGGCTGGTCTAGCCAACCGTTACCATTCATGAGACAATTAAAATACACAAACAAAAAATAATACATACAATACCACTATTTATTGACGACCTTCCAAATGTTATAAGGACAACGGTTTACAGATATGCACCCGGAATTTGGGAAAACTATATAAAGATTAAGTGCCAGTATCCGACTGGCTGAAGTCCTCAGAAATGAGAAGGCTGATATTACTGCTATCCCGGAAATGACATCTACTTGTACTACAGCTTCTATGAAAAAAGATGAATTTGGTTGCGGATTTGCGATTTTGTTTGTCTAGCCTCTTTGTTCAACCCGGTGAGTTAACGTACAGCCACTATAGAGCGAAATCATTCAACATTTCACTAATTTGTGTACACGTCCCGAAAGAAGATAAAGACCAAGGACAAGTTCTGTGATGACTAATATTACCGCTACCTTGGTCATGACCTCAGACTGTTCTAGTAGCCAACATTGACAGGGAAACCATCTGAACGCACCGTTCGTACATCAGTCTACATTCCAGCAATTTCGACGACAAGATGAGGCTGATAGCTCTGCCGCGGAGAAGAATATGTTTGCCAGTGGTACATGATTTCAACATAAGGACATCCACATCCGAACGAAACGAACTAGATCGATCACTTAGTTATTGATAAAAAGCACTCTACCAGTGTAATGGGCATAGGTCTGATTCGATATGGACCATTTACCTGGTTTCAGCAAATGTCCTCATTAGAAGAGCAGAGTACGGAACCAGACACAGATAAAACTTGGCGTTGGAAGCTACAATTATCCCAGGTATCCGCTACCTACTTGAATAAACTCCCTCAGTCAGGTTCTGAAACCCCGCAGAAAGGCAAACCATGGTACGATAAAGGGCGTCGCATCACTTGGCGTCAAAATTTGTAACCTCTATTTTTTTTTCGTTTTTGGTTACTAACACACACACACCAATCTCAGAAATTAATCTTAAATTATTATTTCCTACAGGCCGGAAGGACAAAAACTGCACCGGCTGTTCTGTTTATCCCTATAAAATATAAATTTACAATTTTACAAATTTGAAATAATTTAATTTTAATTGTCAGAAAAATAGAAAAACTTTTTCAACACATAGTAATTATTGTATTAAGCTGGCAACAATCTGTCTTCTTATCGCCAGGGAAATAAAAAGAATTCTATTTTTTGTCGTTTTCTTCCATAAGAATACGTGTAAAAATGTTCAATGCCTACGTTATCGCTCCGATTGTGTTCGTACCCTTACAGAAGGAATTCCATTAAAAAGGTAAAAACATCGAGCTATTGACCATGATTCAAGGTCCCCTTGTTTAAAGATAAGCAGGGAACCCACTGGCAAATGAACAAAGTATGCTGGGGACATAAATAATAAAAAAAATCATAATTTCCCATTACATCCCTTTAAGGGACTGGGGAGAGCTTCTCAGAGCTGCGTGAAATAGGCCACCAATACTCCGCTGGAAGGATCGTGCGGGAAAATCCCTGCGAAATCTTGCTTTTACCAACTGGAGAGAAAAGGCTAAAGATCGAGCTGTTTGGATAAATATGTTATGTTACAACACCCTGTGTTGTTTGAGGTCAATTAAGTAAGTTATTTCAATGACCACCAAGGCATCTCATCAGCTCCTATTTCGACAAGTATTTGCGTACAAGTATATATGGTTAATTAAACTCAACTTATTGAGAATTGTTGCAAACACTTTAAACAACTATAACATTTATTTTACCAAAAAACACCAATATTTACAAATTAGTTAAAAGCCTTTTTTTGAAGTCCAGTATGTAGATGTTGTTGTTTTAACGGAGAAACAACTATATTGCCCTGATATACAAAAGATTCTGTCGCTGCATTAAAATCTTAACTGACTTTCATACATCCAATCCTGTCGCACCATGTGGCGGATATTAAAGTATCTAACGGCAAATAATACCAATATTTAATAGCTTTTCGATATTGACATTGACGAGGGACTGATGGCCAGATTTGTTTCTTCTTCGACGAAAATTCTTTTTCCCCCCTCAGTTTAAATAACGTAAATAAGTTTTGGATTTTCCTTAATTTGATGTTGTTTGAAAGAAAATGTATGAAACTCATTCTGTATGATTGGACAAGACAATATTTAATTCCTTTAGGGGTTAAACTGCAATCATTTTGTGTCTGTTAGTAGTCATATATCTTGGCCAGTGTCCTGTGTCCTCTGTTTACTTGCAGTTGTACTTGCATAAATCCATGTCATAAATGCTGTGTTATCCTCCCAGTTCCTTGTCATAAACTGCATATTTATACTAATTGCAAATATTTGTCTAGCTATGGTTCCTTATTCCTTACCCAACCAAAGACAGTGCACCAGTCAAGGTCCATTGCCAAAGGATTGTTTGCTTACCACTCTCAACAACGACCAAAGTCAAGTATCAATTTTCAAAATGTGACCAGAGTATCCGGTACTCTTGTGTTTGGGAATTTATGCACGCAGTGCCAATATCCTGCATGAGACTGGCATTGTCAATTACGATGCCTCAATCATTACGATGAATACTTTTGGGAAAAATTCAAATAACTCTTCACAGGAGCAAAGTTTATGTAAAGGATTGAACACCGAGAGAAACAATAACTCCAGCCAGCCGCTTAAAGAAGACATTAGTGCCAATCCTAACGTATAAATTTGAACTTAACAATTCGTTTTCCTTCTACGAAAATAATTTTGCACAGTGTATATCTGTGTCAATTTATGATTGTTTATTTGTATCCTTTTCTTACTCGTGTTCGGCAATGAATTCAATTGTT
This sequence comes from Phaonia tiefii, assembly GCA_963931995.1. NCBI lineage: Eukaryota > Metazoa > Arthropoda > Insecta > Diptera > Muscidae > Phaonia > Phaonia tiefii. Next base: position 1,593,299 of record OZ008370.1, on the reverse strand, counting down.
ATCCTTAATTTGCCAGTAATTTGTAATTTTGTTAAAACAATATAGACATATTTATAATTTCCCATGCATATGTGGGAATGAATGTACGACCCCAAAGGCAAATTGACAATTTTCGGTTCATATGTAAATAGAAGGATTTTGTTTTGTTATTGAAAGACAATTTATTGTTTCCTGACTTAGGGCAAAAAAGGACTCAAAGGAAAACAATACAAATAAATACAATTATATGTGGCTGCATTTAAAGTCTAGAAATTGAATAAACGCAATGAATGGGAAAGGATAGAGAGCATAAAAAATACATTAAATTATTTCAAAATCGGCAGGATTACACTATAAGTAAAGAAAAATACAAAAACCTAACGTCGCCGTGATACCGTATGCCACACCGTTTCCTTGTAGATAAGAAGAAATCTCTGTGGTGGGACAAGGATCTGCAAATCCTGAGAGTATACCAGAAAGGTTTTGATAACGCTAAGTCCTTAAGAACAGAGCGAGAGTAGAGTGTGTACAAAATTAAACTTGCAGAAAATTTCTTAAAAATATTTCAGCGACAGCATTGAAAATTCGTGTAAGACTTCCAGATTGCGCAGTTTTCTCGACGACTCCGACATCTCAGGAAAATCTAAAAGAACAAAACGGGCGCTGGACGACAACACACACTTCAGGAAACTGGTGAGGAAACATAATATTGGACTCAACGAACATCCATCCACGTCATCTCGTACATTGCGTCATCACACAGGGCGATAGGAAGTTTTAACTATTACTAGTACAACAAAACTGAATGAACGATTTCTCTCAACCGAAATAGAGTTGCATTCCATTTTTCTCTCCGCAAATTGGTTTATTTGATATGATATGGCTTAAGCTGACATACATTCAGCTTTAGTAACCTGTTATCCACGAGTTGATTCGCAACGTTTTCTGCTGGCTAACAAACATATGAACATGTCTGGTTTAGCCAAATGCAACCCTGTAATCGTTGTTAGTGTCAGAGCAAAGAAAGTTGAAAAATGGTAAATGGTATAAAGAGATTTGCAAACTATCAATAAACTGTGATCAGGGGAAAAGTTAGCAGAAACCATATAAGAGGCAGTTTATTAACTCCTTTTTGAATATATTTTTTCGGTAAACAAAGTTTTATTTCTGAACATAGTCTCTGATACTTTTAATTATATGGCGGCTGAGGTACCAGAGATAAAAAATTTAAAAACTTTTACCGAAAAAATGTAAAAACTTTTACCGCTTTTTACCGCGCGCTTCAGCGTTTTTTCTGGGCGATGATACCATTTTTGTCCTGACAGTTGCTTTATCCTGATGGCAGACATAAAATCTATCAACTTCCCTATAAATTCTACCGCCGTAATGCACAACGTCGCCACTCACAGAATGCTATACAGCAGGGCCCATTGGATGGGATTCTTAAGCTCTTGTAGTCGCAAGATATCACTATAGAACATTATCGGTGGGTGTATAGATCCAAGTAACAAGCCGTGGAGTAAGTCCCTATTTGCAGCCTATGATCCTTATCGTGTATAGAGGAAAGCCGAAGCCATTTGACCTGTCAACTACGGTGGATCTGGATCTAAGCTTGCTTCCCACAATAACGTTGACAACTACTGAAAACAAAAATTCTTGAAACAATGCTTGCCAACATATATATGGTTCCTGCAATATGTTGCTGGGGCCATATTTATCCTCGATAATGTATTTTTCTTGACGTGTCCTTTTGTGGACATAGACATAGGACATAGTATAAGTTTAGATGCCAAATTTCGCGACAAGCATTTCATATATTATCCCATTAAGATCCACTTTCACTGCCATTGTCGTAGCATCATAACTCGATAAATTTGTTATTGCAGTCCGTTCTGGGCACTAGATATCAATCCATTTATCAGCCGTTCCAATGTCTGTAAAATGAACAATTGCGGGCTTAAAGGCCTTTGGCTTTTAAGAGCTGCGTCCGCGGACTTCTCCGTTTTCTGAATAACACCACTCGTGTACCCAGCCCTTGTATATAGACCTCAAGTCGATAAACTCATCTGCCACTAGATTATAAGATGGGACACAGCTTGAAGCTCTGCTGGTGATACAATATCGTACTCTAGCGGCTTAAATTTTATGAAGCTGTTGACAGACAGGCCTCGGATGTACGTTTTATTAATTTATAAATAAATATCCCCAATCCTCGCTACGTCCATACAATATTATGATATGTTAAAGAAAAATAAAGTACTATCTACTATAACAATAATAGATAATAGTAGGCTTTTGTTTGGCAAACACGCTTTAACTATGTTACCCAAAGTCGTCGTGGTTGGTTTAACTTCTCTTACGGAGTGAGACAATTCTATAAATGTGTTAATGATATGTTGAAACAAGTTTTCTATATTCGTTTTATAAATGAATGATTCGAATACAGTTTACGCTATTTACGTTATTTCCTATGAACTACAAAAAAATATATATCAATGACCCACTGTGTTTTTAACACCTATAGAATTTACATTAATCATACTCTCTGTAGCTTTAAAAGTATTCATTCATATTCATCATACGCCGTGTAATACAAGTGGTTTGACTCAAATTCAGAGCGTTCCAATATTAATTGAATTTTGGTTTATATTGCACAGTTTTATAGTTGACGATAAGAGTCTTATGTCTACAATACAAATATAATTCAGTTGATTTAGTAGGTAAAAAGTGTAAAAAATATATTAAAAAATTCTGATGTGAAGAGGATTTCAATACGATTTAAATGAAATACCATAACACAGCCAACTCAATTTTGTATTTTCAAAAGTATTTTATGAATATTTTTTTTATCAATAATCGAACAATACTGGACATAAAATGCGATATACGGATTGATATACGATAAAGCTCTAGTACATACTAAATTATTTTAGAAACAAAATACCAATACAATCATCCTACATGTATGATTGGTATTAATAGGGGAACAATTCTTTGCACCACAGAATAAGGCTATAGATGCCCCCCACAATTTAGTTATGAAAATTATGTCGAAAATTAACATTTGAAGGATAATTGAAGCAACAGGGTATGGTATTCAGATATAGAATTTGTCTCAAGAAAATTTAATTATAATCTTGGAGAACTACACTATGTATGATTTTCTTATTCATGTACTCTTAATAGAAAATTTCAATATAGAAATTTCAGAATGGCTCCATTGCAAGGATGTATTCCTTTTACCTAAAGTTTAAATTAGACGATATTTGAGATCTATAATAGAAATTGCCAAAAAACAACTCTACAATTTAAGCGTTTGTTAAAATTAAATATACGTTCTACATATCTGAATCTCTATGCTGGCCATTTGGGATTCTATCCCCATTCATCGTCTGATCACACATTGATTTCAAATCGTTTAGCAAATTTTCAATGCCAGCAAATGGCCTCAAATGACATTCATATATAACATAGTCGTACTAGCATGGTTTGTCAAAATGCCTGGATATTTGGTTCGGTTCCCCCATTATCCATTGGCCACTTGGAAATACACGTCTGACTTCGATTCTTTACTGATTACCTTTTCACTCAGCCATGCAACGGAACCAAAAATTGATTTTGGCAAATGATTTAATTGGATTTTGATTGATGTAGTCCTGTGTCCTTTCACCAAAGCAATTGACGTAGGCACTTTTCATTGCAATTGTTTGATGTGATGATTTATTTTGAAATAAAATAGTTTTGGATTGGGTTTTGGTAACGATTTGCACCATATCGCAGTTTTATTTATAACAGGTCATCAATTATCAATCGTGTGTGTTTGACCCACCTCTCTGATGGGGAGATGGTAAATGAGTGTAAATTAAAACTGTTTGTCCACATGAAAAAGTTAAATTTACTAATCCGTTGAAATGTTTACAAATTCAAATACAAATTCAACCTTTTCGGGATAGTTCTGAATGCAAAAAATGTGTGAATTTTATTAAATATTGCTATCTTTTAATTCCAAGGACTTAACTCGGTCATATACTTATACATGGGCAGGGGAAGGGGTATCGAAGTAAGCGGAACCCGGAAAAGAAATATAAGCAAACTCGGCTATCAAATTAAATCACTTGCTAGAGACAGAAATCGATGGAGAGAGAGAACTCCATTTTTTTTGTGAACCGTTTATTTAAACATTCATATTGTAATATTGTTATTTTGTTTAAATAAATAAAGGACATACATCTATATATACATATACATATCAGTATTTCGTTTTCGTCGTCTACGTTCGTCTTGTACAGTGAGTGATTGCATATACATATGTGTTACAGTAACTAAATCGGAGAGTGGTAACGTATCCTTCTTGTTGTTTCTAACCGGTGGTGTTGTATCTTCATTGATATTGGTGGCCTCCGCCATCCGCATGACCCCACTGAAGCCAAACATTGGGAGCCAACATTGAACATTGTTTTTTAATATTATTTTATTTATTTGTAGCGCTACTAAAAACCTACAAAAACATGCTAACAGTTTCAAATTTGCTCTTCTGGTTCTCGAGATATTTAAGAAAATAATTTTGCCAATATTCTCAGTTATTTGAGATTAACTTGGATAAATGAAACATAATATTAATTTTGAAGAAAGTATTTCATCAATTTTATAATTGCGGAGTTGGAGTCGGATTTGGAGTAGTAATTGCGGAGTTGGAGTCGGATTTGGAGTAGGAGTCAAAGTTTTGAATTATAAAATTGTGAAGTTGGAGTTAGTTTTAAAAATTTTAGGAAAACCCCACTCCTCTGTTTATAACTGATTATAACGCAGTCAGTTAAACGATAACAACTTTTATTTTGATCTCTTTATCTTTATATCTCTGATGTACATAAAATTACGTTCTAGCTAAATACTAGGGGTCATGTCATTGCATGTAATTACCTGTAATGTTTTAATTCAAATACACTACAACACAATTTATAGGATCAATACAAATTTGAAATTATTCTAATAAACCCCATGAAACACGTCCAATCAATTGGAGAGGACTGATAATAGAAAGAATATTAACGTGGGGATGTAAAATAAATGTAAAATATGTAGTAGAAGGATCCTGTCACATAAACGGTTATTATTATTACAATTGTGGTGACAACGAATGAGCGACAGAAAAATGAGAAGACGTATTAGTTGCTATTTAACCGTTATCGATAATTGCAGTGAAATAAAATAAATAATAGAAGCAATCCCTGTGTTCATTGCTATTAAGAAATTGACATCTTAGTAATTCAGATACCCGAATGAATCCTGTTTTAAAAACCAAACCTATAAATATACATAGCAATCTCCTTAATTTAATACTCGGTATATCTAGCTTTTCAATTCCTTTTCGTAAATAAATGAAGTTATAATAAATCTTTTTATTATATCCCCATGATTTCCATGTATTTTGTGAAAACGATTTAATATTTAAAAGAAAACAATACTCCGTTCTCAATCATATACTTATACCACACACTTCATTAACACTTTAACATTAACATAAAAATAACATTCAAAGAATAACATTTAATGTTTTCAGGCTACCGGCGCCTTAAAGTAAGCAACGATTTGAGAAAACATTCGGCGCCCACACCCACGCACATACTCGTACATTAGCCCGTAATTCCCTTAACGTTTATTTGCCGACAAATGTGTTTTTAGAGTATTTTGTGCTAATGTGAATTTAAATTGCTTCCAATGGAAACAAAAGAACCGACTCCATTCACTGAGCTAGTGGAAGAAGGAGCACATGTGCTATAAGAGAACGTCCTGATTCCTGTCGCTCCATCATAGGCCGGCCGCAGCATCAATGTGTTCGTAGACGTTTGAAGATTTTCTTCTTGATTTTCTTAGGGAAATACAATCCCTCGTCAGCAATTCGACAAATGTGTTACTTGATAATATTAGATTTACACTTGCTGAGATATTTACACCAGGAGTCAATTGTTGTTCCATTTTAATGTCGTACAATTGTTTTATACGGTATATAGTAACTCAGGAGCGCCAACGTTTGATCGAAATGTTAACTTCGTTATCGAATCAAAAATATGTCAAATCTCACGCTAAAATAATGCACAAAACGTAAATTAGTTATTTTTTTAAAAAGTTAATAATTATTGTCGTCCCACGGACGGTTGATGAATTCGCTGATACTACTATGCGATCTCACCACTATCGATTAAGTCGCTGTAAAATTCCCTAGAACAATGGATAACAGATGGCGTTACTAGAAAATGGTTTTGAAACGGCTGAACTCCTGAACAATTTTTTGTACTTTTCCCTTACTTTTTCAATTTTTTGATGGCAGCAAATTTGAAAAAAGCAAGTCCTATAAACAGCACTACATTTTATAAAAAATAATTCAAATCAGGGTTTCACCCAGGAAAATATTCGATTGCAAAGAATCAGTTTTAAGTTGCAAATCGATCTGTTCAACTTCATGCTCTGCCATCGGTTATATTTGTTCGCAAATTATATGATCGCAAACGTATATAAAAACTGAGTGCTCTGTTGCCGAAACTGCAAGTTTATTGAAAAGAAGTTTTGACCCAAAATTAAAAACCTAACGCGCGTCATGTACGCAAGGCTCTGTAAAAAGTTCGTGCGACTGGTTTATTAGTGGGTAACACTGACGGTTCCTATCGTTTTGGACTTTTGTGAACACTTTTTGTATCTTTTGTGCAACGCCATGTGTTACTTCCACTATTGTAACATCCACAAAAGACATTGCACTGGTTTGCACGTGCTTCAGAGATTATGTTCACTGTTCAATTTGATTGTACGAAATTTGAGTCGGTACGACTGTGTACTTGATCACGATTACCACGATTAAGTGCCCCAGCTGCCGTAGTAGTTTGCATTAATTTATACCAATATCCATTTCAGTTCATATTATTCGATATTTAGTATGTTCTGTTCCCCAACGTTCCATTAGCGAATACATCAACCGTTTGTGTTGCGATCGTAGATGGTAGCTTTCACCTCACAGTGGCCACATGCTAATCGACATTAAGCTTCACTTATCTGCCAAACTGTTGAACAATCAAGCTGCAATACACACCACAAATTGTGTGGTAACATTTCAATATTAGTTTGACATACTGTTGATTCAACTCTTAGTTAAGCGAAAAATGTAAACCAATTTTATCGTAAGATTGTATTTAAGTGCTATGTTGACGATTGGGACACCTTTCTTTATATTTTATCTTAAAGTTTATTTTCCTTGCATCGAACTTTTAATATAATTTTTAATAATGTTCATTGCACAATAAATTTATGAAAAACAATTAAAACCCCATCTATTATTTTTGCATCTCTGTAGTTATTGTAGAAAACAACATTTCAAACGTTTTTGCCGTGATACCATTTGGATAAACTTTGTCTATTGAATACACAGCACTCGAGAGAGCAACACAGTTTGGGATTGTTGAATGGACAGACAATGCTCTGAATATACATATACATACTTCAACCGTCAAAAGAACTCACAGAACAGCTACCTTGATGCACAAAATAGCATCGTTTTGATCAAGATGTTGTTGGCAGAGCCAACAGCCACGCCAACTTGAAAACAGAAAGCAAAATACGTGCCTCTTTCCATCCTTTTAGTGCCAGTACTCGCATAAAAGCAACATCGTTTCCCTCGTCCTCGTCATCATCGTCAAAATGTGTGAGTTGCTTGGGAAACCCCGAAAATCAAAACAGTCACTTGGGAAGCTTCAAAGTTGCAAATGCAAAAAATAGATGAAATGAGTATGAAAAACTCTTCTTCTTCCTTCTACAATATCATTGGCCATCTTTAATGGGATATTATACATTTGCTAGTTAGGGAACAGCTTCTGCATAGAAATTTAATGTCTAATTTTATGGAATTTATATATCCGAGTTGCAGGTTGCGTTTAAATCTAAATTTCGTACATGTTAATGGTTTAAGATATTGGAAGACACTTTAATATAAAAATTCAATTTAAAACTTTTGTACCTCAAACCGACTTGACAAATGCTGCTCTAGATAAGGAGCATCAGGCATTAAGGCCATGTGTTTTAAATGTATAACATTTCAACATTAAACAAAAATAAACCATTTTATATTTTCTAAATTAAAAACTATGTTCTATGTGTACAACTGTTTTGCGTCATCCCCAAAAGTAGGCTTTGCAGCTGTAATAAAACATTTTACAATTACATCGTATCTACACACATTGCAACATTTTATAATTTATATTTAATTAAAGAATATGTATAGTAACAACTGCAAATAAAATCAACGCAAATATTAAAGTCTAATACAGATTTGTCTTCAACGCGCCCTAAAGTATGCTTAAGATTTTAGTTCTTTACAATTTTAATGAACATTTCATTTGGAATGTTATAAAGCCATCAACATAAACATTTCATTGGCGCTGATTAAGAGGCAGATGGACTGATTCATCCATTGAGCCGTTGTTAATGCTGATGGGCTTTGGAGCGCAAATAGCAGATTCTCCAGCAACACTTGTGAGAAGCTGTGAAAGTTCTCAACATTCAAATACCATGATTGTTGATGATAAAACGTAACGATTATTTTATGAGTTTATCTGTTTCTATTTTCCACCGGTCTGCTCGGAAAATGTTTGTTGTATTATAGAAACAAACAGCAGTAGCAAAAACAGGTGCACTGCTCCAGAAAGCATACTAGAGTGTTAGGTGTATGAGTTTTAGAGTAATCGTAAATATTTAATGATTCCAGTTATTGTTGTAAAGGAGGGTAAAATTCTGGTTTGCACCTTTGAAGAAATTGGTCAGGATTTCTTTGTTTTAACAGGTATAATAAAAATAAAGGAATTTTATTTTAACTGAAGAAATTAAACAGCATCTGGGATTATTCTAATGTTCAATCGGCCATTTAAATAATTCAATTTCCGCCTAAAAAACATGATGTGTATAACGAAACAGTCCTTCCAAAAAGTAATAGCCCTAGAAATATATATCAGCTATGTTTCTCATTTTATATTCAATATAATTCATTAAATTTGATTTGTATTATATACAAGATAATTCGTGAAGTGTTATTTATACCATACACACAACAATTTTTCACTCTTTAAAAATTGGCCTCATTCCCAAATCTTTTTGTTTTTCACATGCCTTACCCTTTCAACACCCTTGTCTTGTCTCTAGTTATAATCGTTTTTCTGCATTTTAAACATATAAATTCCATTCCTTAACCTTATAAATCTTAATAGTCGGCACTAGCTTTCTGCTCGACTTCAGCACTCTTATGCCCCTTTGCATATGCTACATTTTTCGGCACTGCATTTTATGGTGTTTATTAAGTTTTGTTTTATAGCTCTGGTACCCGGTTATGTCATATACATTTTTTATGCTGCTTATGTTGAGTTTTTATCGAGTCTGCACCAAAAATATGAAAAGGCGCAAAACGTGGCCGGATTTGCCATAGTGAAGAGAAATGTTGGAGGAACAAACGCTTGAACAAATGAACGAAGGGACGGACGGACAGATAGACAGACAGTTGTGGAGTACATGACAATGTAGTTTCAGACTGCATTTATGGCGAATTTCATGGTACACGTTCCAAGCACAGATTACACGAGTCATAAACAATTTAATTTTTGTTACTGCGTCTGAAATAGACACTTTTAGTTGCCTACTCGCAGGCTGTTGGCCGCAAAAAAAATGAGAGCAGCCGTTCATGTTTTCCTTATAAAGATAAGTTGCTGGTAATTTGGATATACCAAATCGGATAGTAATAAACACATACACGATTCGTTGCATATTTTCAGGCTTAAATATTATACTATCGATATTAATAGTTTTGTTCCCAAACGTCCTATTCTTACTGTTTCCACTATTTCCAAATGTTGAAAGAAATATAGTAAAATAAATATAGTAAAGTTAGTAAACAGTGGTAAGCATGGGAAAACTTTCACCCAACTCAAGTTAACAACAATTTAAGAAATTTCCATTATTTTTAAATGGAGATTTTAGATCTGCATTTAGCAAATGCTACCAGAAAAATACAAACTGATACTGTCTCTCCTGCCTTGTTTGTCTTGTTTACTTTGCTACTTAATACATTTGGGAATGCTTAATTGTTTCTGACAGTTTAATACAAGTTTGTTCCAGTTTTTTGTTTGTTTTTTGTTGAAAGCTGGCAGAGTGGAGATTATAACGTCAATTTAACAAAAAAAAATAATATTACCAAAAATTTTTCATCACAGAATCGAAGTGCTTTATGATACATATGATGAAATGTTATTCAATACATCCTTGACACGAATAAAGTAGACCGATAAAATGAAAATGATGGAACAATTAAATTCAGTCTTAAGACAATTCAGTCTTAAAAATTTAAATACAGTCTTAAAAATTTAAAAAAATTTAAATGTTTATGTGAACGTGCATTAGGGCGTACAAAAACCACAATTCCACAATCGTGGGTGGTTTCAAAAGATGCTTATTTACGTAGATTAGTTTGACTGATTACGGGAACGTCAAACTTTTTTTTTAAGTCATTGAAGTTTCGATTCGTTGTGAATTTTGGTAAAATTTTGGTTAAATTTAAAAGAGCCCAAATGGTCATCAACAAAGGTGGCGCACACATGATCGACATCATCTTCAAAAAGAACTGGGAAAATACATAAAGGTCCAAATAAGCATAACAAATTATTTTGGGATAAATATAAGTACAAATTCAAATTTGAGAGTTTTGCGTGTGTCGTATCTGGGTAAACATAACATTATGGCAAAATTGCACCGTATGAATTTTCTTATTGCATTTAATATTAATCATACGCTATCAAATTATTACAGTGCTCGTAATTGATATCACTCATACGTTGGACTTGCTAAAAATAGTACATCTAAGACCAAAAATACTTCTACATCAATAGTGCATCTGGATGCAAATGTAAGTCTACATCAGTTTAAGGACCACCAATGTATTTTCCATATTTATTGAAAGGAAACATTTGTATTTCATTACTTTCTCCCCCAAAATAAAATATATAATACCTTTAATTTTGTAAAGTATTTAGAGTTTCCAAACTGCAATCTATTACAAAAAAAAACAACTTAACACCAATAATTGTTTCATTGTTATATTGTATCACTTTGTGACTTTCAGTGCCGACAAAAGGATAAACATTCCTATTGTACCGAAATCCGTGTGGGGCACACGGTCATTGCCACACACTTAATGACTACGTTTCGTCCTTTTTACTTTGTTAAATTGAGCAGAAATACGTGATGCTACACGAAGCTTTTGAAACGTGACCAAAGGCATAAACAACACGGAAAGAGAAAGAGTCACAACAACAGAACCAGGGTGTAAAGGGCAATTGCGGATTGTCCGAACTGTAGTAATAGGGTAATTTTAATATCTCAAAATATCATATTGCAAGGAATTTTAGTTGTGGAGGCAATATATAATATTCAAGTTATTTTATACAATTAATAAAAATCGAATGCTACACAAATGTAGAAAAGACGTACTTTTGTGGTTACTAAACAAATGATGAACCTTCTCTTGCATTCCATATTTCTTAGTTGTAGTTGAAAACCCAACAACTGAGACATATATAAAACAGATAAATCATATTTGAACAGTGTGAGCCTTTAGTTGGGTAACTGTCTCCAGAAACCTTAAAACAAAATTATTTAAAAAAAATCCAATCACTAAAAAAAAAATCACATAAAAGTGGTTATTTCTTTATGTTACATATTAGTTTCCGATAGGGGGTTTAAAAATGAAAGAATAGTTGATATCCCATCTTCTGCTAAATTGTATAATTACAAATATCCATGACAATTTAATTAAAACTACCAATCCCTCGAATTTGAAATCATATTAAGTTTCAATATTTTGAAATGATATTTTTGTTGAATATTGTTGCTATCACTTTCAAATCATATCAAATGTCCAATATATAAATGAAAGATGCCATATAAGGGAAATTAGCCTGATTTGATATGATATCCATGTTTGAAAATAAACTTGGCATTTATCTTCAGTCCTTTTCTTATGGTTTGTTTAATAAAAAAAGAAGATGCACAGGACCTTGACATATAAACAAGGAAATATGGTTAAAAAAGGAGGACTAAACGAAAAATTAAATTAAAGGAAAACAATATAAGAATGAATCCTTATACAAATTTGTGTATAGTCACCAAAGTATATCCTCTTTAAAACATAGAACATGCTTAAAGGCATTTGTTGGTTTATCATTAGACGCCTAAACTCATCAAATATCTAACGTCATACAAATCAAATATTTGATTTAGCGTTCGCTCTATGTGCACTTATTTTCATAGGTTTAGGCTAAAGAATTAAACTCTGTCGCTGTTATGAAGCTAAACATAAAAGTTTACTTAATTGCATACTTTTTGGCTAAACAAATAAACCTTTTGATGTTAGAGGTATAAAAAGAAAGAATAGAAAGAAAAGAAAATAAACACATGTGATTTCGCTGTCTACAATTATAACCTTAACCTCTCATATATGTATACTCGTATACTAAATATCAGTTAACTAAGTGCAAATACAATTTATAAACTTAAAAGCACATGAGTATACTACACATGTGATGCACCCAAGTGTATGCTATAGTATCAGCAAGAGTTGTGGCATACTTTTAGGTTGTATGCATCTGTGTAGGTGGGAGTGAGAGAGTGTATGCGTAAAGTTAGCGACGAGACAACGCAGATGGAGCATTTTGATAATATTAAGTTTGTACTTTAACCTTTATAACATTTGTTAAATGTATTTGCCGTCATTTTCAAACACTAGCTTCCTTTACTGCGGTTCCTTGTGTTTTATCTCGTTATTCTAGTCTATCATCTTTATCCAACGTTTTGCAACTAAGAAACATTTCTTCTTCTTCTGTTCTATCTAACGATGCGTTGTCAATATCCGTATATAAGATTTCGCATATGTTTGAAAGCTGTTCCTTAACATTAGGAGGCGTCCTAACTGAATTACAGAAAGTTTTGAAAAACTTAAAACTCAAAAGTCATTATAAGCGGACTTCATTTACTAAGTAGATTGAAAACTACATACATAAGTATACAATAAGAAGTGTCCTTAAAATCTTCCAGGCACACTTCAATATATAAAGTGGTTTTATCTTCGGCTTAGTTAGTCTAAGTCCTCTCCAGGGTCGTCGTAAGGACACACAAAATCTTACAAAATTAAACACTGAGTTTTGCCCTGACTAGGAAAATAATAAGGTTTTCTTTATTTAGCTTAACTGACAAAGCTCACTCAGATATTAATTAAGGATGTGCGATTTATAGATTAATAAAATTTTTTAATAATCGATATCATGATTAATCAGTTAATCGCATAATCCGAAATTCTGATTAACCAAAACTATGATAAATCAATTAACTTGAATATTAATTAATCACATCGAAATAATTTTACTAAACATTCAAATAATTTATGGAAATCATACAAATACATTTTGTACAAACAAAAGAAAACTCTTAAACATTTTGAGTAACGAAGATAGTTGCAAAATTCAAACTGAAAAACTTGAAAACATGAATTGATCAATTATTTATATTTGGTTTAATCAATTATTAAATTAATCAATTAATCATGAATATTGACTACTCAAAATGAAGATTCAACGATTAACCGTAAATATAGTTAATCAAATTGTAGGATTAATCAATAATTCGATTAATCAGGGTGTCCAATCCGTTTCAAATGGGTTTCAATGGTCGTGTGCGATACCTTCAGCTTGCCTGCAACTTCTGGAACAGAAACATGTCGGTCAGATTCGATAACGGCTTTGATGAGGCCCTCATTTGGCCTACCGCTCCTGTAGCCATTTTTAGACGTTAAATTTCCAGAACGAAAGTTTTTAAACCAGTTATGGCATGTGCGTTCTGTTAAAGAATCCAAACCATACACGTCACAAATATCTCGGTGGGCTTCCGAAGCATTTTTGACTTTTCGGAAATAAAAAAGCAAAATATGACGAAAATGCTCACTTTGATCATCCATATTCACAACATGATTTAAATGACAACTGACCACTGAAAATAATGTGGCATACTACAAATTGAAGCTTGAAATGTCAGCTGTGTAACTGTATATGAAAGACTTAAAAGTCAGTCAAAGAGTTAAAAGTCAGCCGATCAAAAGCATTTCAAAAATAACAAAAGCACCATCTATATGAGAAACCCGAAGTTACTTTCTCGCTAACCTAATATAAACAAATGTGCAAAACCCACTAGAGGTAAAGACTTCGTACAAATGAAGCTACAGTACTCACGAAGAATAAAACCTTCGTACATAGGTGCAGAATCCACGAAGAGCAAAGACCTTGGTACACCAAACATACAAACCCCACTAGGGGTAAAGCCTTCAAAAAACAAAGGTGCAGGGAGAAAGAGGTACAGTTATTTAAAAAACTATTCGGAACAGTTCCTAGAAACCCCATTGCGATTGAGTATGATTTCCTAATTCTGGCAATGAAAATCGTTTCGGAGTGATAACCGACGACTACTCCAAACAACAGTCGACAAAATATACAATAACTCCTATAACCTAAAGGGGAATTGCTAAGGTGTCCAACAAACATGATCCACATGGAACTTCGCCTGCCATTAAGCAGATATGGTAGATGTCATGGAGTGTACTGTTTGTGGGTAGGGTGGTTGATGCACGTATAGGCCATATCTGACGAAACTGGTTCACATTGTATCATTTATATTGTTCACATTCAGTATTCCATGTACGAACGAATAGTTTCTCAACGTTACAACTATTTAGTAGAAAATCACCAGCATTTAGCAGAAAATCAATAAGCTGAACTTTATCTAAACTCCTCGCATTTGCAGCAGTTTTTATTACCACATATATACGTGAATTTTTTAGTATTTGCTGTTGCATCCATACGTCGTTATAGTATTCAATTTTGTGTTTGTCTTCAGTCTATCGATGGTCTTTTTTTGTTGCTTGTAAAATAAATTTACTGCTGTTATTTCGTAAGTTGATTCTATTTAATTTTCATTCAATTTGATTTCCAATTACTTCCCCTTGAGTTCATATTGCAATGTTTTTTTCCAAAGGGACATAGGTACATGTGAGCATTTTATATAAAAATTGATTCACCTATGGAGAAAGGGAATAGTCGCTCACCCTTACATAATCGCTCACTCAAACATAGTCAAAATATACACACGTACACCGCGTTTCTATACGCAGTCATACCCAGCAAACCCAACGTTCAGAATTCGGTGAGAAATCTGTTTGAAAGTCGACAAGAAATTCAGATTTCGGATCCTATTTCGCACCGAAAAACATATGAAAGACTTGCCACGAACTCTGATCTACATATCTCACAATGGCTTCAAATGGAGTTTTTTTGGGCAACAGTTTGGACAGCCTGCATCTACCAACCCATTTCGAAAATAAAAATTATATAGCGTGGGCTTTATTTATAGAATTGGCCAAATATACCTACCTATAAAAAAAAACAATTAACTGTAGAGATAAATCCACAGTTGGGGAAAAATTATCTTATTGCGTTAAAGTTCTCTGTAGTCCGTAAATAGTAACCGATTTTTTTTTTTTTATTTCGGATTTGCTCATATATTTCGAAACCAACTAAATACAATTCCTATAAAAAAAACTCCAAAAAAAAATAGAACTGTCAGATAAAAAGACAATGACTGTTAAACATTTTAGAAACAAAAAATTACTCCGACATAGAGAGCAGAAGTCGTTTATTTCGTTAAAAATAAAAACTCGCCTCAGCCAAGTCCATACATGTGTTTTTTTAATTTCTACTACTTTATCTACTGCAAATGCAAAAGAATTGCCATTATTTGATTAATTCTGAATTTGCATTTGCTCAGGCAATGCAAATGCAGGTTGTGGAATCGGATGACAATTGAAATGAAATATGGGAATGCTTTTAATTACTTTGAATTTGCTTGACTGCTGGCAATACTGTTTTTAAAGTAGTATATAAGTTGAGGTTTGTGGCTTCAATAGGTATTGCCTCGTAGACATTCAAATTCATAAACCTGTACTGTATAAAATATTTGAAAACCACACCTGAAAAGAAAGAGAAATGCTATGAAAATAAGTACAATTGCCAATGGTATTTAAATTTTTTTGAATTAAACCACAAATTATAATTGTCATGTAATTAATTTGCCCCATGTCAGACTTTGTGACGAATACGCCAAGATCTCGCGAAAGAGTTCACACATAGTTCAGAATTTTCAAATATCAGACATTGTCAGAACATTGGGTTTGCTGGGTAGTTGCATTACCATTTTCTTCTCACATGACACATACACATACACGTTTTGATTGCAACACTGTGCGTACTTTGTCCTTGCATTACTTCCGTTGTAAGTTGTACTCGTGTGGCAGGACATAGTAATCATGGTAGCAATAACTACTCTTTTAAACCCTGAAATAACATGTCATCTATACGTCCTATCGTGTTATTGATATGGAATTACAGATAGTTTATGATGGGTTACGTTGTCATCGGGCGGATTTTTTACTTCTCCTATTAGTCACCTCCCCAGGTGGTGGAAGAAGACGGCTTAGGCGAAAGAAATTATAACCGCGACGGCAACGACTGGTAACCTGGTCATCGACGTTTCTTTTTTTTTCACATATACAACGACATCGAGCTTCGTGGGTGGAATCACCGAAAATCAAATCGATTCTGAATGAGGAAGTCCGTATCAAAAGTATTGCCGATATTGGATCTGTGCCGACATTGAATCTGATCACAACTTCCTGGTGGCATTGGTTTGCCTTAAACTTCATCCGTACGACAAGCCAAGCCAACCTGAAACTAGGAGAAAATATTGGATCTGCATGTCAAAAGTAATGCCGCCACAGTGAATGTGGTGCAGACATTATCGGACCTTATCAATGTGGGTATAGACCCGGAAAATCAACCACACTGACAGAAAAATTCGGATGAGACAACTGAATTAGCCGTAACCGAATCTAACGGTTCTTACAACCACACCAGCAGTTAAGGTCATTAGAACTTGTCACATCCTCATTAGAGGTTGTCACAACCTCAGTAGAGGTTGAGGTTGACACAACCTCAGTAGACCTCAGTAGAGGTTGACACAACCGCAGTAGAGATTGACACTACCTCATTAGACGATGACACAACCTCATTGGAGGATGACACAACCTCGTTAGAGTTCGACACAACCTCATTAGGTGTTGTCACAGCCGAAATAGAGGTTGCTACAATCGAATTTAGATAGAGTCAGAAATGAATTTAGAATTTTTTTTTATTAAGTGATGATTTATTTTCCTGTATTCTGATAAATAAATAACTAAGTGGAAAATAAAGAAATTTATATAGTGTAATCTTTGGGGGAACCTATATGATTTACATGGCACTTCCGACCTTTTTAGAAGTCCTGGCCATCATAGGACACCGCACCAATTCTGACGTGTTGTATCTGTTGATCTAAGTCCTAAACCGTTTTAGATACAGACGATTGCAGCATATCTCAAGCGAAAACTTGAAAAACTACAAAACTGTTGATATCTGCTTGGCCATTTTCTGCAAAATAGGACAGTTTAATACAAAAACCACAATTATAATATTTTTACTGACCTTTCTTAATAACCATAACAAAATCTTGCTATCGCCGTGATAGCAACAATTGTATATTCTTGAGCTTATTTTTAATTTAATATTTCTTCTCTGACTTTTCAACGTCATGTTTGAAATGTATAGAATTATATTGTGGTATCCGAATTGAAAATGAATTCTATTGTACGTACAGAACCGAATTGACGCGAAATTCAGTCGTTGCAACCGACTTGAGACTAAATTCAGGGCTTGCAACCGAATTGATACAAAATTCTGTAGTTACAACCGAAATGATGTCAAATTCAGTTGTTGCATCTGAATTGATGCCACATTCGGTTACGCCAACCGAGTTTGGTACCAATTTCGGTTGTTGTATCCGAATTAATTCCAAATTCGACTGTTCTAATCGAAATGTTAGAAAATTTAGTTGACAGAACGAATATAATTGAAGATTCAGTTGTCACAACCGAATCAATTATGAAACGTGGTTGTTTCAACCGAATTTCACTTGTCAAATTCTCCTCAAACTATTAGTTCTGAGGATGTTCTTGGCCCAATTGGACTTTATAAGCCTTCATACCTAGGTATTTATGCAAAATTCTGCGCAAAGAAGTGCGAGAAATGTTAAATTGCTGCGAATGGTGACCAGTTAATGGTGGTGGTTGTTCGGGTACACTGTCAGTTACAGAGGCAACATTTTCCACGTAACAGCCACATACTCTAGTTCTTTTGTCCAATAAGCACCCGGGTTGACAAAGTCGCTTCACAAAATGCCCCAAAAACTGCGTTGATGACACTCTATTTCTATTAAATTTATTTCCTAGATTTCTTACAGATTGAGTTGAAGACTCAGAACTTTGCACGAAAGTTTTTAATATTTCCCAATTTTCTTCAAACGTAAAGCGACTCATTCGTTAATTTCTAACCTATAACTAATAATTTGTCACTTCATAAAAGTCAAATTGGCTATCTGCTTCGAAATAAAGAGGATTCAATTTCAAATATTACAGAATTTGTTTAAAAAACCTTTTTTCTCTCAAATGAAGCGGGCCTTCCTTGAAAATCGAATTAAATGTTGAATGCTGCGGAAAAATCGGTTTCACCGGTCGTTATGTCGGTTTCAACGACCCAAGTTTCGTGAAATTTCCAAAAACCGTAAAACCAAAAACTGTATCATCTGGAAAACCCAGTTTTGTGAATTCCCTAGAGACCAATCAAAAAAGCGGACGTAAACGCACATAAATAGGCCACCAGGTTATATTCAGCAATGAGAGCATACTTTACGGGTTTAAGAATTTGCACTTTACATTTGCCCATGGTGCAGAAACAAAACACTTTCAAATTGTGTTTTTTTTTCAACCGTCACAAAAAATATGTTCAGTTTACTTATGCAAAAAAAATTTTAAACTTTTCGTATTATTGTTTACACATAAATACTATTAAGGTAAATTTCTTTTAAGATAACTGAATTAAATTACATATATTTAATAATAATTGTGGTTATTAGAGATTGAAGTAGTAATATCCTTGCATATTCGATTTTAAAGTTTCATTTGTGCACACATTTTATCTTAAATATTTAATTTCAATTTCAAATTTTCACATTATTGTTGTCAATAAAAGCATTATAACTCGCTGGCAGCCGCACTGGGAATTTGTTAATTTATGAGAATACATGTATGGCGACACACATACATTCGCATAAAATTGTGTTTTATTAACCAACAACTGAAAGAGTTTGCTGATATACGAAAACTCCTGCATTATAGGTACTAGATTCCACAGACGCGCCACAAAAGGGCCTTAATGGAGCACCATCGGGAACATGACAATTTTTCAAATAACAAGTGATGAGGTTAAAAAAGAAGATACTGATGTTATCCTTCAACACAAATGATTTATTATTATTTTCCTTTATATTTTCAAATAAAAACACTCCCTGAAGATTATATTTACTGCATCCGCCTTGAAAATTTAGCAAGACTACACAAAAATTAATTTGGTCTATTTAAATATAAATTATGTATTAATTTTTTATTATAATGTATAATTTCAATACAATAACATAAATACATAAAAATAAGTCTGATTCCTATCCAAAGACTTTAAAAAAGGAGATTTTCCACCAAGTCCTTTAAAAGACTGCACCGCATCTGAAAGAGGGCCTTTCAAATGAATACCTTTCAAATGTTCATGCTGAATTTGTGTGTATGTGAAATGATATTTGTACGTGTGTTTTGTATACGACCTCATAAATAAATAAACAAACACAAATACGCATACACCCACACATACACGTAAACATTAACAAATATTGAGCTGTTAGTCGTCCGTCATCGTTTTGCTGTTAATGATTATCACATGGATATTATGGAAGTTTATTTAAACGTCATTGTTGTTGTTAAAGCCCAAACAATAAACAACTTCTCCACAACTTCACACACACACACGCACACAAGTGCATAAACAAAACCACACACAAACACCTAGTACTACCGTAGAGTAATGACATATAGAGCTGCCATTGTTTTCATCTGACATTTCCTTTCACACTATTCGTGGTGCGGTCGGTGCGATAGATAGTTATTTGACTTAAATTGACTTACACCAGGTGGAAATACAAAACATTGTTGATTTAAATTTTTCATGTCGTGTTGATGAAAATCTGTTAAATTGAAACGTATTTTGAACGGTTTTGATATATTTTATTGTTAGTCTATATTTGTGGTGTATTTACACAAAAATTTTAACGCACAAATCGAAATGTCGTTGCTGATTTATTGTTGGATAGTTTAAGCCATTGGCTCTATCTGGTATTATTAAAGCAATACTTTCCAACATCCAACATCATAAATTTACTGATAGAGTTGGCGTCTATATACGACATTACTCTATGGTGCTACTATCACGCATACACACGCATGCACATATACAAGTATCAATAAACAAATGAAAATATTTACCTACATGTGTTTATAAGAAATACAAGGAAGTAAAGTGGCCAAACCCAAAGTAACCAACTCATATATATACAAGTATAACAGAACGGAAGTAAAAGGACATACATACATGTAGGTGCACCGTTTGAACAAAACTCCAAAATGTGAACAAAGAGAAATTTTTCAAAAAATCACCACAAAAAGAAAAACTTGGAAACGGCGAAATCGCGAAATAAAGAATAAAGACATTTCTCAAATCCACTTTATGGTTTAACCAAGTGACGACGATTTTAATATGGTAGCATAAAAACCATTAAATCTAAACGTCGCTTAAATCAAAAAGCGCTAAAACTTCCACTTGACGTCTAATGCAGGCTTTGATCAAGCGACGTCTTAAGTATGACATCAACAATTCTCTAGAACTTAACATCGCTCAAATAAGGAAATCGATAGCATAGCAACATGTCTATAACAAGGAAACGGAGTTTTCAATCGAAAAAATATCCGCTCTTTGAGGGTTCCTAAATGTTTCGAGTAAAGTTGTACAATTCATATTGTAGACAATTTTTTCAAAAGATCGCAAAAATAAAAATATGTCTAACTCAGAAACGGCTAGTCCAATTGCAAAAATAAAAACATTTTTGACCTCGAACGGAGCCTTTCATCAAGCGACGTATTTAGTACGACAAAAACTCCCTAAAACTAAACATCGCTCAAAGAAAAAAAAAACCATATGTCTATATCTCCGCAACTGAGATTCCAATCGAAAACATACGTACTTTTTGCGGGTTCAGAACAAGTGGTGGTCAAATGCATTAGGAATAAAAAAATTAAAAAAAAGGTAAAATGCAAATATTTTGATGACTTTGAAAGGCTCATCCTATCCCAAAAATAACCAAATTTTTATAGCATCAAAAAAAAATCCCTCAAGTAAACAAAAATCGCTCATATGTCTATGAGCAACGGAGATAATAATCGACAAAATACTCGCGTTTTGCGGACCCCCAATCCTCCAATCTTATGACAGTTACATCCATTAGCTTCAAAATGCAATGATGCAGCTACTAATACTAGATTTTCCCTTTTCCAATCTCCAGTTCAGTGATTTGTGTCATTTCATGTGGAAAAAAGAGATGCTCAACATTTACAGCCTCCCTAGGAAAAGCAAAGGTGTAAAAATAACACATACGAAAATTTAAAGACCAGACAATAATATCTTGCGCCTAATGAACTACAATTCAATCTCAGTGACCTACATTTTGTCACACACACATACATGTAACCGGAATTTCTTTTCTCATCTTTAAAAAAAGAAGTCTACTTTTAGGATTCTCTTTCATCATCTATGTATCATTACATATTCGTCAGGAATTAGCCAACAAAAAATGGATTCAAATTTTTAATTTACAAGAAACATATGAAAATTTCATGAATTCGTATTTTGCAACGTAAATATTCGTTACCAGTTATGCTCTCCCCCGTTACACATGTACATATACACTTCTCCATAAAACTTCTGGAGAGTTAGAGGGTGCAGATGAAAAAGTACATGTCAATGACATTAGAAAAGCGGAAACTCATAAACACAAGTGTTGACATGTTGTTTTCCTCCGTTATGTGCCATTCTCAGCACAATCACCAACACCAAGATTCTGTCTGCTGCCGCTGCTCTTCTTTGGATTGTGTTAGACGACACAATCATTATATTACTTCGCTTTCACGTCTTATGTGGCATACTTTAAGGAGTCGAGTTCTTAAGAATCCCATTTGCCAATGTAACACATCCCTATGTACCGTAAGAATTTTTTTTTTTTAACTTCTTCGGTTCCTGTTGTTGTTTACATTTTTTTCCATTATCATTGGATTTTACCCACCTACCTGCAAAAGTAACATTGAAGAAAAGTTAAGTTCATAACAGGTGTTTACATTGTTATTTGCGACTAGAAAGCCAAAATAACAAAATTCTTTGTCAAATAGAATAATTTATTAATAGGCTGTCAAACAGTAGTCAGCAGATTTAGGGGATGGTAATATCTCAACCAATTGACAGACAGTTCTTTAAGCATCGCGGAAATGAAAATAAATCTATATTTTATAGACATCATTATTTTTATTGCATACTTTTAGGTTAAATCTTGTTTGCATATTTTTGAGATTTTTAGGTACATTTTTCTAACGGAAGTACCCAGAATTGGTTAATGACATCTCTGTTAGCAGCTGCGTCCAGTGGATTTAACTTTTTTAATTAATTAAAACATTTGTGCGCTTCTAAGAGGGGCCTTCTACTACAGGTTAAAAACAAAACATAAACTAATTAAGCCCGTTTGGAACAACGCTAAAGTTAAGCTGATGGTACGAGATAGTTTATTGAATTTGTTAAGCTGATGGTAAGAGACAGAATTAAAGGGCACCGCCACTAAGACGATCACACGATGTATACTATTTAAATATAAAAAATAAAAATAACTTTTTTATTCTATCAGTTAATATTCATTATCGCCCAAAAGAACCATTACTTATATTTACATTTATTTTTTAAAAACTAATTCTATCAAATGTTGGACGCACCTGCGACTATCATGGCCCACTCTGAGGTTCCAAATTTCAATGACGGGTTTGAGCATTTTGAGTGGCTTATCCATAGGTGTGAACTCATGAACCTCTTCGTGTTACTCTTCAGTACAAATTGGACAATTTCGATTACGCAAGAAATTTGGTCGAAAATAATGGATCTCCGAAAGGTTTTCAACAGCCCAGAGACTGATGTTGTACCGGGCAAAACCTCTCCATGACAAAATGTGAAACAAAACTGAACAAAAATACCAGACAGTTTGATCTCTCAATCATCCATTATATTCAACTGTTGACCAAACAGGATTATAAAGTATAGACCTGTATAACGCTTTCGCTCACATCGCATCGCTATATCCATTATAGTGAAACTTTTTATGGGAGGGTATTGAAATCAGGATGGACAACCTATTTGGTGACACGTCGCGTTACACAAAAGTATGAAAAGAGTACAAAAAATGTACACAAAAGTGTTCATAAAAGTATAATCAGTATATATAATGTAACAAAAAGTGCACTAAAAGTACACAGAAATGAAAAAAAGAGTCCACAATGGTACAAACAGGGTGCACCAAGGTATAAAAAAAGTGCACAAAGCTACAAAAAATTGGCACAAAACTACAAGTCCACACTAAAGTTCAAAAAGTGTAGACAGAGGTACAAGTGCACTCAAGAGTACGTACAGTGTTCATAAAAGTACAACAAGTGTATACAACAATACAAAAATGTACATAAAAGTACAACAAGTGTACACAGAAGTACAAAAAGTGTCCAGAAAAGTAAAAGTGCATAGAAAAATACAAAAACCCTACCGAAAAGTTCAAGAGATGTACGTAGAAGTACAAACCAAGTACACGAAAATAGAAAAAATTACCATAAAAGTACAACTGTTCACAGAAATGCATAAATTTTATATAAAAGCTCAAAAAAGTGTTTATAAAAGTACAAGAAGTGTACACATACATAAGTACAAAAAGTGAACACAAAAATACAAAACCTTTGTAGATGGAAAAACTTCATGGCAAAAATATAGTAAGCCCATCAAACACATTGAGGCAAACTCATTTGAATTAAACCAACTTACACATTTCAATTAAACACTTACAACAATACACACAAACATAGTAACTGCCTCCACTCATAAGCAATTACTCACTGTACAAGACGAACGGCAACGTTTTCATTACGATATCAAAGGATAAAGCGAGAAACATGCGCAACTAAAAAACATAACCCCCATCTACGAAGATGTCATACATACACATCAATATACACACATATCTATACACACGAACGAATACTCAGCCATCTGAAAATAAGAAGAAAAGCAATAACAATTTCAACTACAAATATAAGTTTCACTTCTGCCGCGTGCCTTTATGGGCAAACAGATTTCTTTTAAGTTGGAGCTGATACTGTTAAAATGTTTGAAATACCGATCAGCTAAAGAGGGACTTTGAATGCCTCTCAGAAGACCCGCAAAGGCAGCCAAAAGTGTCACCTGACCTGCTAAGAAAAGGCCTAATGTTAGGCCCGCTACTGCAAGGCATTCTAAGGCATCCTTATGATACATGCCTTGAAAGGAGCATTTTGGAAGGACTTAAACAATAATATACAACTTACGAGTTACTTCCATATTTATAATGTTATGGAATTATATGATTACCCTCATACTGAAATTGGGACCAGTTTTTGGGACGCAGTTCACCCCTGCTTGTTGGCTAGGCTTGTTTTAAATTAAGAGTGACGTTTTTGAGGTCTAGATTATTTTATTTTAATTCATAGTTATTTGAGCAAAATTGTTTTAGGTAACCTATCGTTAATATTTAACTAAAGGACTATTAAACTAACTTCAACTAACAACCCAAATCCCAGATCTTAAATATTATTTTTTGTCAATCCAAAGCTTATGAAGAACATGCTTTCCATTAAGTGGCTTGCCAACAGACCTACTTAGGGAAGACAAGTTTGGATGTATATCGAATCTTTCAGAACGATTAGAGGACCCCTGTTTTCAGGTCTCGTTTAAGAAGCGGGATGTGAATGTGAAACGAATTTTTCATCACTCTACCAGGAATAACCAAGGCCTACATGAATGCCTTCTAAAACAAGCGTAGTTGAAATTATTTTCAAATTTGTTATAGTTGTGTTTTTTTCTGTTGCCTACTAATAGGCTTTAATTTTCAACTGCTATTGATTTAGTTTACATGTGGTTAATGTTAGCTAATAAACTATTTATGTAGTGGCGTTTCAGGCATTGTAAACATTTTGTTTTCGTGACGAATAGTCAACAATAAAAATAATTAGGTTTTAATCAAAATACACAACAACAAAGCATTGTGAGTACGTGATCGAATGGTTTTATATGGTGTATTTTCTATTATTTGGAGAAACTGTGACCATATTTGTATTCTGTTGTATACTTTTAGGCAATTAGGTGATTGAGCGGCAAATGACACGTACCTATTAATCAATATTTAGGCAAAAATTTAAAAAATAATAATAAACCATTTATACATAATTAATTGAACGTAGGCAATTAATTAAAGAGTTTAAAAGTATGAAACTATTACTTTTGAGTTTAAAGCGACTCGTTGTGTGTTATCTACAATGACTTAGGAGTTGTCTGAAAACTAGTTAATATCCTATCAAATTTTCCTTAGAGATAAATTAATAAAACTCAAGGTCCTTAGTACTTACGAGCTTCTTACGTATGCATTTTATTTGCAAGTAAAGTATGTCAATTAATTTTCTCAATAATTCCCACAAATCCTAATAATCCCTTTTTTTTTTAGGACAGCACAACATTTGTCGAACCTGTTAGCAAAATGAATTAAACCACGTGGACGCACTTCAAAACGAAAGACAATATTTTACATTGAAAAATCAATTATTATTAAGTATACTCACTTCCACCTCCATAAAGTATGCACCGATTCCTATAAAAACTTGTACCCAGCTGTGTCTCAATGCAGCCCATATCAAAGTCTCTTCCTTGTATCAATGATTTCCCCTAAAACCATGCAATATGCATGTAAACTGCATACGGTCATTAAAGTGCTAAACATTTAAACAATTTTGATAATCTTTTAATGAAAATTTTAATAGAACTGCATTGTATCAATAGAATTTACATAAAATTTCATTGATTAGGCGTTGTTGAACAACAATACGAGCATGTTTATATAATGAAATAAAATTGCATAAAATGTTTATTTAAGCCTTAGGTTATGCAGCAGTTTATGCAAGTTTTCTAAATGGCGGTAATTAAAGCTAATACATAGACGCATAATAATGCATATGTGTTATATATTGAAATATACAAAGAATTTATTCAATAGATTTGTTTATAATTGATAACTATTAGTAACAGCAGAAAGATGGTAAAGGCAAATTAAATAAATGTCGTATATAGAGGAACTAGTATTCTTCTCATGTCTCCCAATTTTCCTGTGCAAAAGCAGACATACCATGGGGATTCGGAGTTGTTCGGATCTACATTAAAATATTGTGACCAACTATATGGTTGTTATTATAAAAGTTTTGGAACCAGAAACCATACAAACACAAGCAACATAATTTTTCTTTATACCATTTCTCTTGTCTGTGCAGATTATGCACTAAGCTGTTCTTAAAGTATGCAACACATATGGTGTCTGGGAAACGCAGATAAGTATATAAAGGGAAATGTGAAATCTCTTGGGGTTTAATTAAATTCCTTGAACAAATTTATTAATATTTGTTGCAAGTAAAGTTTAAAGGACATGGGGATAGTGAAATTATAGTTCCTAAAAATCCTTAAACTTAAAAGAAAACTGAAAATATCTAGTATTACAAAAATTTTGGTAGAAATGTACAATTTAAAAAAAATGGAATTTATGCTTTCTTAGTTATTCATTGTTATCGTCTTCAAAGTTCCACAGAACAAAAAGTTATTATACATCAAAATGTATAGCATATTTTTGCGCTTAGAACTTTAAAGTTGGTACTGCGTCTATTTTCCAACATTGTCATACACAAAACGAAATTAACTTAATATCCCATGAGGGTAATGTGTTTTTTAAAATATTTCTTTTTCGCAAACTGAGTAACACAACAAAGTTGTTGCTGGCGAAAAGGTGTTGTTTATGTTGCTGCATGTTTTTGTGTCTTGCAGGATTATAGTGTTGCTGCTGCCACTTGTAACTTTACCTACTTTGGTTTCTCATTAAACTAAACGTACCTCCTTTTCTCTTTTTGTTTTCCGTAGACGAAATATTCCAAACTCTTAGCCAGAGAAATGTCCTAGCACAGAGTGCCTGTGTTGAAATTTTGGTGTATGGTTGGATACCCGTGGCTGTAAACGTTTGTACGGATGGATGATTGAATGACTGAGCGGTTGGATGAGCGAATGAATGAGCAGAGCAAGGCCACATGAGACTTTTTGAAAATTTTGTTTCACAGTCATTACTTTTGGCAGCAAATAGAGCAGGGGAACGTGCAAAGGACAACAGCTAAAAGGCAGAGATAACTTTATTACACAAAAAAACAAAGGTTTTCAGAGGATCACGTAGAAAGTTAGGAAATACAGCAGGCATCGCAAACGCACGCTCGCACACTCGCGACGAGCCGTAAAATGAAGAGTAGAAAAACGAGATGAAAAAATAAATCCGAAATATACGACTCCAGACATCGAGCGAACAATTAAACAAAAGACGAGCTGCGTGCGTTATGTATTTCCACGCTCACCTTTTCGTCTCAAACGAGTAAAGCGAGCAGCTCGAGAGTAGCTCGTGTGCAGCACGCTGGACATAAAAAGCTATTATGCTGAGACAAAAGAGAAAATGGTACAAGTGATGAATGTACATCGTTGTTCCCATTTATTCCCCACAAAATTTACAAAAATACAAAAGTACAAAAATAAAAGTACAGAAAGTATATAAAAAGGCAATTGTTAAATATAAGTATAATTGTGAAATTTTTTGGGATAGAAGAATATGAATTAATTTAAAGTTTCAATATATAGGGACCGGTTTTGTCGGTAGATAGGGTTTTTGTTTAAGTTGAAGCAAACAAATACAGCAGTGACGCCTTTGTCCCGCGCGAGTGGATATCCTTTTCATAGTCATAGCTGCCATAAGTTATTTCCAATGCAAATGAAATTATTATTTTTCAAAAATATTATTTCTATCCCTTATCATACCACCCCCAGATTGATTAACATGAAGCCAACCTAAATACCATGTACTTTCCTTTGCTGAACAACTTGAAGTAACAAAGGTGAGAGAAACAAAAAATTTACTCGCATAAAAAATTAAATCAAACTGCAGAAAAACTTTGTCAACGACAATGAATAATTAATAGCATCCCCTGACAAAGGACAAGGGAACATATCGCCATCACCGGCAACGGAAATTATTTTACTTATTTCGTAGATGAACCTGCTATGAAGATATAACGCAACCATACTAATAACAATACCAGTCCCCAATTGCTTTTTGTTTGGGCAATGAAACTGTCGGCAGTTAAGGGAGGACCAATTGCAATAGATAAAACTTTGGATACTAAAACCTCGCGTGTGATCATTGGAAGTCAATATTCGTAATCGGTCCCTGGTTAAAAACTAACCAACAACTTTAAAATGCTAACTATTACAACCTAGCAACTTCAGTTAGTTGTTTGAAAATATGTATATAAACTTGTATCAACTAATGTCACATTTATGACAACAATATACTTCTTTTGCAGCTTAATGATTGACAAGTGTCCTGTTAAAACTCAAGTAATTGCACCCAAACGACGTGTCCAACCCCGCAGATTTAGGGGCCAGCACTTTCTGACCAAACCAGCGTTGGAAGTCGGAAAGCCAACTACAGTGTATTTTTAAAAAAAACAACGATTTTTTATTTCTAACATGGGTCTCAAAGGTTATGTATTGAGATGCTTATTCCTGGTACAATTTTTAAACAAATCGTGAAAAATAAATTTGGTTCACCAAATGCCTTTGGAAAAAAGAAGAGTCCCATGAAAAATATTTTTACTTTTAACAAAAGTTCGTATTAGACAGTTCCTGAGTGATCGCGAGCTCTCGCCGCGAACTGATAGCCAACCGATTAAATTTTTCCTCCCGACTCGCGAGCTAACTGTCAATCAGACGGATTTGGCCTCCCTGCGAGCGTTCCGGGTCAGTTCTAACTAAAAACAATGGAAATTTACAACCAGAAACAAATAATCCGTAAAATTTGAAAGAAGAATCCGACATACATATAAAAATTTTAAACATTTTAGAGAGTTTTGGAAATTGGTGTAAATGAAAAAACGACAATATCTTCTCAGAAATGGCGCATTCGATTGCCTAATTACGTAATTTTTGAGACTTTCTAAGGATTTTGGATTCGTGGCGCATCTAGATTAGATTAGGTAGAAGTAGCTGTCACTATTTACACACTTAGTCTAATGAGGACCGTTGTGATACTATCCTCCCCATCGTTGAACCTGTAAATTAACCTGGTATCGTTAAGGAGAGTTGAAACCATATGATAATCCATCACAGTATTCCAGGATCTGGCTGAAGAAGATACCTACATTAGTCCCAGGCGAACGAAAGAGTGATTTAAAAAAAGGTACTAGGATCGTTCAACTTAACTACACGAATCTGTATTAGATCCAGCATTAAGTGAGATCCTAGTTATCTTATCCTACTCACACAAAAGGCGGAGCAGTAACATAGGATGAACGGCGTGAATCACGTGAATCACTGGTGAATGTGAGTAGGACCAAATTTTTCGTCAAATATTGATAAGTTCCCACTTTAAGGGGTCCAAAAAGGTCCAAAGGTTTGAACATCCGACATTACCAAAATACCTGTCTAATTTATTTTGCTTATATTATTAGCAAATTAAGAATCGTTTGAGAAAAATACCTTTTCATTATATGAACCTGCAAAAGAAGCAAAACATTGAAATAGCAAAATTATGTTGAATTTTCCGATTAATTACAATAAAACAATACACAATTTAATACATACATCTTTAAGGACACAGACAGCCCGAGTCCCCCTTCATTATTATCTAATTCTGTAATCTGTAACATTGCATCAATTCAATTTTGAAATCTCATTCATTAACCACTTATTGTTAACAAACCCCCAAAAGCTGCAAACTTCCGAAAATATAGAACAAAATTTGCATAACTAAATTCATAAGTTCTCCGCAACAAACCGAAATTGTATTCATCAAAGCTAAAGTGCTCCATCTGGCTGAATTTATTTGGAATACCACGTGACAATCGCATAAGTATTCATAAATAAATGCGCTTCAGGCTAAGTAACCCTTTACACACATATTCACAATTATATTCCAAAAAACCACCCTAAATATGAAACTCATCCAACCGGAAACCATAAATACAGGCAACTTAATTTTACTCACTCATGAAACCAGCATTTCGAATATTAACAAAGAGAAAGAGATAGTGATAAAACTAGAGACATGTATTCGAAATGACATCTTGCAGCTGAAAGGAAAACAAACAAATATTTTCTAGTAAGGAAACCATTTCAATTTGCATATATTTAACCGTTTATCTGCAGCCCTTTACGGTATGTTGACGTACAATTTGGTGGCGTAACATTTCTCAGTATCATAGAAAAGGAATTATAAGATTTCCATTACCGTCCCCAGAAGAAATCACAATTTGTCCAATGTGCAGTCATTAATCTAAATTAAAATTCAATTTAAATACTTCCTACTTTTGCCCCAATTTGTTAAATTATTACTTCATAACAATAGTCAAGATAATATGGTAAATTTTTTTTATAAAAATCGTAATGCACCCCTAAAGTATGCTTTAGATTTTGTGTAAAGCTCAGCCTAATAAAATGCAAGCAAATTGATGATTACAAAAAAGAACAATATTTTTCAATTTGTCATGGATAAACCATATGCGGTCAGTTACCCAAGATTTGGCTACACGCTGAAAAAGTTTTACTTTTTCTTGTTTGGGTACATATAACGTGTGTCGCGAATATAGTATGCTTGTGGCCAAACACATTGTGTTTGCTATTCAATATTACATGTTTGGCACACAATGATTAATATGTTATAAAATATGTGTTTATGATCCAAATTCAGTTTTATTCGTGCCACAAATACAGCTGTGTTTGGTGCACTTTTTACTTAATTTTTTGGTCTCCGTACTCTGTCGAGAGCAAAACAATAAAAGAGGCACAAAGAGATATTATTCTCCAAGTTAATGTTATTGCAAGTGTATAACTGTATTTTTGCATTATTTTTTCATACAGTGATTCATAAGCATTCGTGAATTGAGTGATTCATATGTTGACTGATCTGTTGCGTTTTAGTATCATGCATTCAGTCGTCAATCGTTCGTTTGGGAAATTTTGGAGGAATAACACGAATGCTTCGACGTAAGACAATGGATGTTAGAGATGAAACACGCATATGGTTCCACGTAAAAGTATGCATCTTTGTAAGTAAACATGTTAATTTTTACTTTTAAATATAAGTGAGTTTAGGGCTTGCAAATATATGAATATTTTGCTTGTGTCACAAACATATACATGGTTCTTGCAGAATGTATTTGAGAGAAAATGTTACAGAGGTCGTTTTTTTCTGCGTGTATGATCAGAACACTTCCGATATATAGAAAACTGTTTAGACCACCAATTGCACCAAGTAAGGACCAAATAGGCACAATTCTCGTGGACTTAATTCGCATAGCAGGTTGCAAAAATAACCCATAGAAGAACCGAGGTTATGATTCCTTAGAAAAATAGCACACTAGAATAATCAAACCAAGTTCACATACATTATACAGCCATTTATAGTTAAGTAAGTCAGAACATGCATTCTGAAGGATCTGGAATTCTGAGTCGGATGGGCTCCAACCACAGATTAATGTCCATGAAGAACTCTAAACCAAGATGGCACGAATATTCCACAGAAGATAATGGAACGCATCAGACCTACTCCCGTCTACTGTGATAAAATTACTATAAATCGATCCGGGTGAGATGGTTTCTCTAACTGTACGCTCTACTCTACCGAGACATCTGCACAGAGTTGGACAAGTGACTGCAAATGTATGTAGAGCATACGAAGAGGCCATAGAAATGATGGAGCACTTTCTTTGTCATTGCCCCGCTCTATCCGTAGTCAGACTCCAAAATGTGTGTGTGGTGTAAAACTGTAGGTCCCAGTTCGTTTGCGGTAAATTAGAGGGCGCACAGATTACTGATTGTAAGAAGCTCTTTGTCACAAGTGTTCCCACTTTTTCCTCCTTATCATAATATTTCTTCGTCTTAAAAATCTTTTATTGTAACGGCTTACAAAAAATTTACAAAAGAATTTCATCTACAATACGAAAAAGGTAATCATTATCCCGAGCACTATTGATAATAGAAAATCATAACATAGCCTGAATCTTAGGACTGCAACATATTTTCCACAACCATCATTTCCACGTTTAATTATTATTTACCTGCTGAATGAGTACGTTGAATGAGTTGTCATTATCTCTCACCATGCGTTTGGTAAGTTCGCCTTTTTGCTTCGAAATCAGGGGTGTTTTTTGGCTGTCACCGCAAATTGGTTGCGAAACGCTTCCTCTGTTTAGAATATGCACTGAAATATTTTGCAAACGGCTCCCCAATATATGCAACGAAATTTGTTACGAAACCCCCTTGAACATATGCTGTGGTTTAAATGAGAAATAGAATGAAACTACAAACAGAATTTGCGTTCACATTAGATGGTTTGAATTGAGTAGATTTGATAGTCATGCTGATAGTTAAGTCATGCTTTTTGATATAGCTCAGGGATAATATCCAAAATAAAATTATGGAGTAATCAAATTATAGTGCATCACATTAAACTGGTTAAATGGGTTCTACGTATCATACAGTTGTTTTCTTCTGACCGTTAGGAAGCAGCAAATGGAAAAAATATTATGGCCACGTTTTAGGAGAATAAAAATGTTAGTGATTAGTTTATGGCGTTACTAAAACACCGAAAATTTTGAAAACGAACGCATAGTTTTTAGCTATTTGTCTATGAACGTTGCACCTTTAAAACTGACCTACAGTTCGACGGCAAAGGGTCGTATAAGGTGATTAATTATAGGTCGGATATTATAGGTAACATAACAGTACGAAGTATGGTAACAAACTGGGGCATATGAAATCGGTTCCTATCACAATAAGATTGAAAATCACGCCCAATTTATAACTAAGTAATGATTACAAATTATGATTTAATTGAAATTAAAAAAAAATTCATTTAACATATATTAATTATTTTCACTATCAAAGTATTATGCCATCAAACAATATCACGAACTGCTGTGAAAGCAAGCAGGAAGTAAAACCACAAGTGGAAAATGTAGCCTACTTAAGGGCTCCCCCTTAGGTCAATATTTTAATGAGACTCATAAAAACCATTGATCGACACCTTTGAAACAGAGCAAAACTGCTACAATCTCATATGTACATATATCCATTTGTATGTGTGTCTCAATAAACGAATAAAAAGGACAAAAAACACAAATACAGACAATAACAATAATAGCAAGCGGAAATAAAGAGGAGAAACCAAAACGGCAACTGAATTCCCCAACCTATAACCTTATGAATGTGGAACAAGGCACAAGCAAACTAAGCCAATACATGTGACGGTACGGGACCAAATAAAACAAATGAACGCCTCTGCATATACACATGTGAAGCCACATGGATGGTGCAACTGGGAGGAGGCGGAAGCCAGCCAGACAGATAGTCAGTTATACTAAAACAATTGACAATTTGTTGGCAACCATCGACACAACGAGCCACAAGAGGCGTTAAATAACTAAAAGCAACAAGACCAGAAAAGGAAATAAAAAATCGTCAATTAATTCATATATGTATGTTGAATTGTAGGTCTACAAAAATTATAGCAATAATTCAAAGATACATACTATAGCTCTGCATTGACATGGATGGGCTGGCATATTTAAAGAATCCACAAAAAAAAACAACAGAATTTTCTAATGCATATTTAACTTTAATACTGCACGTTTGTCCAATTCAACGCCTAAATGTATGCAACACTTTTTAGTGCGACATTGCTGTTGTCATGTGTGTCTAGCATTGAGATTTATGGCTACACGAGTAGGTAATTGCATGCGTACAAAATTGTTATTATCAAAGCCATGTAGGCATATATTTATGGCCTTTATTTTGTGGTAAATTCCTCTTGATGGCAGCAGAAATTGTTAGGACATTTTAGGCTGTTTTATTTAAATGGCATTAATAGAAAAAAAAAACAATGTCATTTTTGTGCTGGATCATAGGAGAGAAACCACAAAGAAAAATTCAAATAAAATTGTCAAATTGTAGATATGGACGAGATTAATATTTGGTAGCAGCATTAGACAAAATACGGTAGTTCATATTGGAGAAACATAGCGTGGCTCAGTTCCTAGAAATCATATTGCAAAACTACTCGTAAACACCAGGCAATGATCACCCAAATATACCAGTACTATAATTTGAAAGAACATGGCAGAAATCAGTAACTCAATAATTAGTAACTGAATAATTCTTTGACGTTTGGGAATAAGGTCTTAAGTCAAAAAAATGCATTTTGGGTTTTTGATTGGGTTTAACTCAATTTTTTTTTCTCTTTCGTTTGGTATTAATAACTTAAATCTAGCACAACTCCATCCAATCGTAATCATTTGCTCTTTAGGCAATAAGTCAGAAAATTTCATATATAAATAATTTTCAATTTAAAATTACGAAAAACTACAGTTTCTGACTTAAGACCTTATTCCCAAACGTCAAAGAATTAGGCTGCAACTTCCTAAGCCAAATTATATACATATATCCATCTCAATAAATTATCCAAATTATTCGAGCTTGAGGTCAGTTTTGCTTTTTTATTTTCGATATTTGGATAGTAACGAATATCCCCAATGAAATGTTGGGGATGAGAGTAAAGATACTTCTATTATTCGCTGCACTCTGGCAGCGGACAAAATCTCATCGAATTGGAGCACACATCGCTTGTCAATTCATTCCGCAGCATGGGATTTATATGACGTCTGAAATGTACACGCCTCATTTCATCAGCTAGTGCTGAGTATTGCCAAATGGTCAGGAAGACAAATATTATACTCAGTGCGGCTAGGTGAAATGTTGGTCTCAACTGCTTATTCCGCGCCTTCACTGCGACAGCGTCGGGCCATAAAGGGCGAGAATACAGCATAATCGAAATCGCCACTGTTGATATCGGTGTCTTCCTAGCACTTGGCGTCCACAACGTTTAGCATGACCATGTTAGAGAAGTACGTATCTTTGTCACTTTTCCCGCGGTAGCATATGAACTGTTTATACATTTGATGCCGGACACGGAGTGTCCATCATGATACCCACTAACTTTTTTTCGTTTTTCGTTTACTCGTTCGTATGTATAAATGCATAGATGCATGGATGCTTATACATGTGTGTACGTTCGTTTTTACTTCTGAAGGTTTATTTTCTGGTTGCATCAGATTCTTCGTTGATATTGTAATGATATTAATATTGTCTTGTGCTATATTCATCTTGTACAGTATTCGTCTTTTACAGTGAGTGATTACGTAAATGTGTAGACAGTTAATATGTTTGAGTGGATTAGTGTACGTATAGCTAGTTTTGTGTTCTAAATGCGTTTGTTTGTTTGCCTCAATGGGATTAATGGGTTTAGTAAATTTTTGCAATAAACTCTGGTTTCGGTCTATCTATTTTTGACGCTTTTGTGTACACTTTGAACTTTTTGTACTTTTGAGTAACGCGACAGTATGCCCCCACTCATTTTCTGTCACAGAAACTAATGTCGATCCCGATTTCATTATCCACGCTTAAGAACCTTCACTTCAAAACTCATATTCTCATGAATAAATTTCAACATTTTAAAGTTTTTCTACAACTACGCAGAATTAGTAATTTTGTAGTTATTTCCGGTATATTCAGCCTAATACTACATAAGTTATAAGCCTAAAAGTATACTAAGTATACTTTGTTGAAGCCTCATTTGCACGAAAAAGGAAGAAAATTCTCAAATAGAATATATAAGTACACGCACACAGCTTTGTGTGTATGATTATGTCACAGAGTAATCATATACCTAGAGTAGCGACTTTTCTCAGTGAACTTACCAAGTTTTGTACGGTTGCATATGGACGTTGCTTGTTGAATAGTATTGCTTTAATAATAATTTGTGTGTTAAAATTTTTGTGTAAATACACCACAAATATATACCAACAATAAAAGATAACAAAACAGTCCATAATACGTTTAAATGTCAGAGTACTCAACCAAAGCGACATCATAAATTTAAGTCAAGAGTTCTTGTAACTGCAACTGGTTTAAGTCAATTTTCGTCAAAGATCTCTCTATCGCACCGACCTCACCACCAAGAATGTGAAATAAAACTTCAGATTAGAAAAATTACACCTCTAAGTGTTATTACTCTATGGTTTATATTATTATGCATGTATTTTATGTATGACCTTCCGAATTATTTCAAGTGTGAAATATAAAAATTTGGTTTTTCTCAAGATTGGTCATTCAATGTTTTGCTAACATTTTCATGTCGTCTTTTATAGAAAATTTGTTCCTTATGCCTTGAAATAGACAAACAAAACATTTGGTTTTTTTCTCAATCATTTGGGGATTTCATATCACATGGCATTTTTATACATATTGTGACCTAAATTTATTGATGTTTATTAAGATGGTGGACGTATTTGTCAAATGCCATTTCAAGACATTTTTGACAAATGTAGAATATTGTTGCACTGAAGATAAACTAAGATTTTAATGCCAATGGAAGGTTGGTGGTGTTCTTTAGCATTTTGATTGTTTCAACAGCGTAGTATTGAGTTAATGAGTGGAAGTAATAAGTTTGCACACAGTATAACATGGTTGAGGAATTCGCTAACTTTAGAATAGTCTGGAAAATACACGTATTTTATCCATACCGGATTGGAGATACATGGGCCACATTTTGTATAGGATTCGATGTGAATTGTTTCTATTAGGAGTTTTTAATTTCTTATGAGCTAACAGATTATTTATTGTAATTAGTCAAACATTTGAAACAGTCGGCTGCGCACTATTCACCACAGCACGACATGGCTAAAAATCCGCTAAATATAAAGCATCCTTAAAAATACTCTCATTTTCTTCATAGAGTCTTGGAGATAAATGGAGTCTCAATTTGTATAGCATTCGTTTGGAATTGCTTTTTAGTCATGTTTATACAGCCTTTCACAATCGGTATGTGACAACCCTAATTACAATGCCCACCAAGGATATTTTAAATTTCTGTCAAGAAAAACAAACTTTTTTTAGTTGAAGTTGAATAAAATGTCTACATCTGGTAATAATGCAAATGCAGGTAATATTTTATTTTACCAAAAACTCTTGTTTTTGTAAATTTCCCTTAATAATTCCCTGTCCCGGGTGTTTCGAGCCGGAAACAAAATTTGTAAGTAAACTAGGCATAACTCCAATATTTCCAATATTTACCCACGGATTTTCATCATCAAGACCTTATTTTCTGCGTAGAAGTGCCGCCCTCTAATCTCAGAGGTTATGAAATTACTTTTAATTTGCCTATTTTTATTTTCCACGGTTATAGATCGAATTCCCGAACTTTAGCATCGATAAAAAATTCGCAATTTTTATAAACTTTTGCCCAAAACATTTAAACAAGGAACCAAATTGAAAACAATCTTAAAAACGATTATTGGAGATTTAATTAGCTTCAGTTTAATACTAACCGTAATCCAAACCGAGATATGGGGTAGCATGTGAAGTTGTCTCCGAAAAAAACACATGTAAAGCTTTATATCATTCAAAAAATTTGTAATTTATTCACGAGCCTAGTGGGATTGAGTTTACATTTTGGCTGTAAACTAGTGCTCTAAAATCCTGGGTCCTATCGCAAGCAGACGAAACATCTGTAGGAGTCTTCGAGAGAAAAATACTCCGAAAAATTTATGGCCCTATAGTGCACAACGGCGAGTATCGGCGACGCATGAATCATGAGCTGTATGAGCTTTATCCTGACATTGACATAGTCAAGCGGATCAAGTTAACGCGATTGCGCTGGCTAGGCCATGTCAGTAGAATGGATGAAGATGAACCAGCGCGAAGGGTTTTCGAAACCGAACTCGAAGGAAGGCGAAAAATAGGAAGACCAAGACTCCGCTGGAGGGATCAGGTTGACGAATCCCTGCGTACACTTGGTATTGCAAACTGGAGAGATAAAGCAAAAGATCGAACTGGTTGGCGAAATATGTTATTTTCGTTTTGTAAGGTCCCTGACCTCCCGGGGTTGTCCGAGACCGGATAAGTAAGAAATGTAAAAACTGCATTAATATCGCAATACACCACTATCGTGAGTTAAAAAACACATTTTTACTTTCAACAAAAATTTCCGTATTATTACAAAAATTGATAAGTGTACATTTGTGCACCTCTAGATTCATATTTTTGATATCTCCGCTTTAAACGGACGGATTTTTGGTTTTCGGGGCACCTTAATGTACAATGATAAGTTGTTTAAATTTTTACCGGAATGAGTATATTAATTAAAGCAATTAAAGCTAATTTGTAAACTTGTACCTCACCAAAAATTATTCACTCACGGCGGTATACAATAATCTGCTTCAGTTTTACTTTCCGCCAATAGCAAAAAGTATACAAAGCCATAAAGTATGCAACGTTAAAAAAATGCAACGCTAAAAAGAATGCAACTACGAAAGACATATTAGGTAGGACAATTGATTTAAAACATACAAATGAAAATTCTTAGAAAACGGTTGAACTTCCACACAACAACGCCAAAGTAACAAATTTAATTCCAAATTCCTTGCATATTTTAATGGACACTAAGAATCTATTTCCCTTAAAGATTTTTGCATACTTAATCTTTCGGACTAAGAATCAAATTCTGTTGAAGTTTTCTAAGTTCCAAAACATTCGCTCAGTTGTTAATATATTTCAGCCTAACAACTCACTCGAATTTCTACGTTAGAAACATTTTTTGCTCCGTTATGACATTTGATTAAAGCGCCTAGTATTTCGTTGATGTTACTAAGCAATACGCAGCAAAATGTCTACTGACTGCCGTAATAAAATATTGGTTGGGATGCCAACTCTCTCTCTCTCTCTCGCGAGACATAGCAAACCAAATGCCTAACATGCGCAGAAATATAGGGATATTTTGCCCAAAAGTATACTCCACTTTAACGCAAAATACTGAAAATGAAAGAGAGCATTTGATATTCGGTCAAGCATCAGTGTTTTGTTGTGTTAAAAAAATTCAAAACGGTTTGCCTAAGCAGGAAATATAAATGAAAGTCATTACGATAAATTAAACGAAACTTGATTTTCTCCTACTTCAATTGCCGTAAGATTCCAATACATTTCTAAAAAAAATCCTTTGCATAGTTTTGGGTAAATTTAGAAAATTCTTATTTCCTTACCTTTTCACACATTACAAAAGTTTAGAAATATATTTCAAAATCGAAGACTATAGAAAAAAGATTAATATATCTTAGGTTAATTCATGGATACATTTTTATTAAAATCTTGGCATGTTTATGAGATTTTCTCGGGGTTTGGCCGAGAGGTTAAGAAACAAAAAACTTTGTATTCACTGTTATAATTTTTATATTTACCTAATACAAATTAGAATCACCCAAATCATTCTTTAAACTCCCTCCTTTTATGTGTTTTAACTAAAATCCTTAAATTGTTTTTGCATTATTATAGCAGCTTTTTTAAATTCGTATAAACACTCATCAAGCTTTCGTAGCCCGCCGTCTCCTCAATAGCCCACTAAAAATCAACAAAGGGAATTATTACGCTCTTTGTTGTTATTCC
The DNA here is from genome assembly GCA_963931995.1 of Phaonia tiefii. Taxonomy (NCBI): domain Eukaryota; kingdom Metazoa; phylum Arthropoda; class Insecta; order Diptera; family Muscidae; genus Phaonia; species Phaonia tiefii. The sequence goes on along the minus strand of OZ008370.1, from coordinate 1,553,274 downwards.
CTCTCTTTCAATATTTGGAAAAATACCATTATTTCTGGAAATACCGGTATTATTATTGAAATAATTTACAAACAACGTTTCAAAAAAAGTTAGGGAATAGAAGTTACAGAAAACAAACTGATAGGAAGAGTTTTAAGAAAAAAGACAAATACTGAAAAATCTATTAAAATAAAATAAATATCAGGTTTGAACTTAAACCTACTTGCAATACATAAAACTAATTTTAAAGCCTACTTTTACCATGAATATACATATGTCTAAAACCAAAGCCTACTTTGGGGCGGCGTTTTAATGGTGTGTTTATTTCTTTTGTCAACTTTTTAATTTCTCCTTTAATCTTGCTACTTCTTTCGTCATTTCTTTAAATACATCTTCATGTTTAATTTGCTGTTGTTGTAATAATATTCTATTGATTCTTGGACGAGTTTGATTTCTTCCTTTTTCACTGTTTGTCGTTCTTTCCTGCTAACGGCGTCGTATCTATTGTTGTTGTGGCCAACATTCAAAACAAACCGACGTAAAACTGTCGGTAGATATTAGACAAACCAGACAACAGCAACAACAACAAAAACAACAACGACACAGTAAAGAATGGCAAACGAAATAGCAGCAGGATACGACAAACAAATGTGGAAAATTGTCTACAGGCTTTATATACAACGAACCTTCATTCATACGCCTGGCAAGTATTTTGACCTTAAAAAATATATGTTAACTGTCACATTCAGACAGAGACAGAGCGACAGACACACGTAGCAAACAAAAAAACTTTTAGGAAGTTCGTTTTTCGGGAGTGCCAAGACGTCAAGTGTACTTGCAAACATATGAGTCATTCAATTCCAACCAGGACAAAGAAAATGAAATTTGTTCCGATTTTTCATAATACTTTAAAAAAAGCATTAAGTGTGTTTTTTATCTCCCGCTAAAGTAATGTGTCGGTCACTTTGTATAGGGAGCTATCTTGGCGTTTAACGTGGCAGTTTTGCGGACACAATTGCAATACATTTATACTTATTTACTAATTTTACTAATTCGATCACTGTTTTTCTCGCTGTCCCTGACTTTTCGAAGACAGTAATTCTGCAGGGAGTAATAAAACTGGCATATTATTTTTTTTTTTAATTAAACATTTTCAAATATGTAATTTCAAAAAAGTCACTTGAGCCACTTGAATAAATAGCACACCCTACATATTTTTTTTGAACCAGACCCAGTGGAGACTTTAATAACACTTGAGCTCAAAATGCATTAGGTTGTGTTAATTTAAACAAAATCAACAGTTACAGATTCTAGAGTCCGAATTCATAGGATTTCGGATTAAAAAAGCTAAATTCTAAAATTAAACATATATTTCTAACAACTCTGATCGGGAGATATAGAGCGTGAAAAATAATATCTAAGGGTGTGCTTTTCAAATAGCACGGAGTGTATGTATTCATTTGGAATTCGCCAAAAACAATTTCAAAAAATGTTGCTAATTTTATTTCTTAATTTAAAAAAACAGAATAAACAGATGCTAGTAGAAATTAGTTTTTAAAATAAAAGGTTTGTTGAAGTTAGCATAAAAATCGGAGTCCGACGCAGCATGGAATGACTCATATATATATTGCAAAAAAACGTTAAATACTGTTATAACTAAGAAATGACTCAGGAATATGGAGCAAATGTTAATTAAGAGTGGCATTTTTAAACATCGTCAAAGTTCCTTACTAAATCATGAACAATTGCTGAGTAATTGAATGAATTACTTCAACGCTTCAAGGTTAAGTTTGACATACCTGGAAGTTTGAATTGAAACAGTGAGACGTGACAGTAATAACTGGCATAATGAACGAAGAACCTTAAAATACTAACAAAGCAATAATCCTTAAGGATTGCTGCAATAAATATGTTTCATTGCTACAATACATAAGTTTCATGGCTGAAATTAGTATATTTAATTGCTACATTGCACATGTTTCATTGCCGCAATGAACACCTTTTATTACTATGTCATTACATCTCATTACTGTGGATAAAGCTTTTTGTCCATTGCATACAAGGTCCTCTCAAGCGTATAGTGTGAAATACAAAAGCCGATTGTTGTAGAGCTGGTTGGACGTTATCAGTGTATCTTTAGACCCCGAAAGTCCAAGACGGACGAGGTATTCACATTACTCGAAATTCTGGAGAAACCCCACGAAATTTAATTCAACATCTACCATCTCTTTGTTGATTATAAGGCTGTCCTGGTATTGTGTTCTTCTAAAACATAAATCTATGTAGCAGCCTAAAAATATTTATAACAAGTTATTCAACCAAATATGTGTTCCGCAAATTTCAAAGGTTAAACAATTTACCCAAAAGTTTACATGGTGTTCTAAACATCGCGGCCAACAAATGTACTAATGTCAAATCCAAACCGTATTCTGACCCTTCAAACAAAACTTGTTTCAATTATTTTTTGAATATGAAAAAAGCTTTTACCCAAAACAACAACAAATCATCCTACAAGTATGCAGCAGATTGTTTAAACATTTCTAACTCAAGTCACCAACTAAAAGTAGGCAATGTCAAATTCTTTAACCGTTCATCATACCGTAGTGTGCTATAGTGTTTAGCTTCGTTCTTTCATGTGTAATGTGGGCATACGGGTTAAAGTCAATTAGTTAACCAGTCCAAACCTTAACACCAGACCAGCCAGTAATTCAGCCGGATATTTGTGTCCCATTTTTGAGGTTCGCATTTTCCCCATCCAAGAGTGGTAAGTAAGGAACTTCTTAGAATTTAAATGTTTGCAAATGAGATGTTTCAACACTTGACTGGGAATACAACATGTGGTACATTAAAGGCTTCAAAGGCTGCGGACCGATATTGTCACTTGTCATACAGATAGCACTACACCGTTGCGGAAGTAAATATCCAGCAGAGCAATGAATTGATTTGTTGTAAAATCTCTTAAAGCCAAAAAGGGGGATAAAAAGGATTTTTAAATTACAGGTATAAAACAGTTTGGAAACGTAATGGAACACTTATCTTATACAGTCTCCTCTGTATGATTATGGCTATATATAACATTAGATTGAGAATATTCCTATTGCTCACAATCCACTTTACTTTGGAAAATGCTTCTAATGGCTATAGCATTTGTTAATTTATTACAAAACTCCAGCGAACTATTGTTGAAATACATATCGTCGAAATTCTCAGTTAATTTACCAAAAGCGGAGGAATAAAATATGATTATGACTTTATCCCTGACCCGCACGACCTTAATTAGAAATGTGTATAGAGCAACTCTGCAGGGGGAGTCTTATCACAACTTCTCTGGAATTTAGGACGGAATAGTATTTTTCTTGAGCTAGAAGGATCAGGTTGCAAAGTCGTAGCTTATGTTGATGTCCTGGCAATAAAAGTGCAGGGAAAATATCCTTCCACATGTATATCTAGGTTGTGACTCTCGACAGCAAACTCAGTTTCAATCCTAACGCCATAGATAACTCAGTAAAACCATTGTGATCGTACATTCATACAAATAGTATTGTCGCAGAGCGTTGGAGTCTGTCCCCGAACAAAATTTATTGGATATATACAATTGTTGTCTGACCGATACTGCTTTACGGCATTGTCGTTTGAGAGCCAGTAATGGAAAAACATTTTTTTATTTACTTAATTTTGGAGTTACGCTGAATAATCTTAGGACCCTTTTACAGACACTTCCTGAAATATCGAGATGGGGCTTGAACTCCGGTTAACCATACCAGACCAATTTACAGGTTCAACTATGGCGACGATAAATGACGTCCCGTGGTGTTGCAATGATCCTTATTGGAATTTCAATAGTGGCAGCCACTTCTATCTAATCTAACCTAATAACATTTTAACGAACTTAATACCAGATTTAAGCTCTGATTTAATCGTATGATCTGTTGGATAAAGGACCAAAGTATTGTATTTAATCATTGGCGATTTAAAAACACAAATTCTAATGACAAATGAACATTGGTAAACACTTACGATTCTTAAGGTATATAAACATATCACAAAATAACTAAGCCTAAAAGTATGCTAGAAAAAACAATGGCACATTGCAGTATATGACTAACTTTCTTAGCTTCATAGTATACACAGGTATTTCCAAGTAACTTTGTTGCATTGTTGCTTTTATTTTTACTATTTAAATGTTCAAGTATTTTATGACTTCCTTGCATACCTCCATCATCCCTGTGTTCCCTTTACAGCGGTAACTACAAACACGAACAGGATATCATGTTATGATTCTCACGCTGGATGCAATAAAATGTTCCTTCGACAACATTGTTATGCACACAATTGCCCTGGATTCCCTTAAATGGCTCTTAAGTAGAAGTGGACCAAGGAAGACAACTTGGGAGACGAGTTAAAGAGCCACAGGATAACAAGAGGCAAATAAGTGTAAATGTTTGAAAATGAAATTGGAAGGATAAAACACTAAACATGTTGCAAACGAAATCTCTCAAAGTTATAAAAACTTTACGTTATGGCCAAAACCGTAAAATCTTAAGGAATTGGTACAAATACAAATTGGTACAAATACAAATTGTAAGAATTGTAAGACCACTAAAGGTTTTTAACTGCAGATAATACTACCGGGGAAACTACATTACAATTGTAGTTCCATGAATGCATTCCGGAACCTAAACCTGTATTTACCTCTTGCTTAAAAGAGTCATATATATGGCCCTTGATTGAATGTATTGCCTACTTTTTGGGTTTGACATCAGTGTTAGCAAAAGTATGATTTTAGTTTGTTTGCTGTCACATTGACTATATGCATTGCTCATTTTAGTCTTAAACATATGCTCTAACAATAAGTTCATTAATTAACATCTTAATGACTTAATTATATCCTACCAGAACATACCAACAGCTAATAACACAAAATTTGTATGTATGTAGGTCTGCCATTTGCCAACCAAATTTTTGGCATAACACATGTCATATCTGTATATGACAAACATAGTTTTCCTTTTGCCCTTTCTAGTCCTGCTGCTCAACCATCTATCCTCATCCCGTCACATTAGTGTCATTAGTTCCTGTAGGAGCAATAGAAAACTCTCTAGGGAGTCCATTATGAAAACAAACAAAATGACTGAATAAATGGCACAGAGAGAAAAGTCTAGGAATAAAGTAGTGGTAGACCTGGATTATAAATGAATTCCCCAAGTAGGCGGTGTCATCATCCCCATCAGTGTCGGCATCATCTGCTCTAATGAACCTAATTACTGTTGTATACAAAGGGCGGGAGTGTGAGGGATGTATGTCATATTAACACTATTCACCATTATCCTTTTCAACATTTGTAATAGAGCAGGACTAATTACACACTAATGCAAATATTATTTGAGAGAACACAAAACAAAAACAGATTTGGAATAGAGATTTAGTGGAGGAAGCTAAGAATGACAAATGTAAATAAAGTTGTAAAAATTACGCCAATACCTGAATGTCCCAATTACTCAGACCGAGTTTGACGCTTTTCGATGATGAACTGCGTTAAAGCCAACTAAACCAGAAGATAATTCATACAATTTTAACCCGTAAAATTTATTTTTAAACTCATTATGAACTGATGTGCAATTTGATGCACCACTGCTAAAGTACCAAAAAATGCAGCCATAATAGAATCCATGCTATGCAGCCTCTATTAATTGATACTAATCCTGTTTTTTATCCACTGCTACACAAATTTTTTGGCCACTTTGCATGGGGAGATAAGCGATTTTAAGCGGTTTCTCATACAAACTAGTCGAAAATTTAGTTTAGCGGAGAATAAAAAAACAAACATTTAAAAAGTTTAAATGTTGTCTGTTAAGCACCTGACTTGCTGTCAACTGGTAAGCGATTTAGTGTGAAGACCCAAATAAAGTGGTCGAAATATTTGTTTAGCATGGGCAACGAAAATGCGCCCATTATTTTTGTTTCAATTTGTAATTCTTTTTCTTCTACGTTTTGGGCCAAAAATAATAATTTTTTATTTAACCCGCTCAACTAATTTTTAGACCAGTTTGTATGAAGAATCGCATAAAATTGAATACGTCTCCATACAAACTGGTCGAACAATTTATTTATTTATTATTGAGCAACAAAGTGTACAAAAACACACTGATTATTCATTTAGAATCAAAGTCGCCATTAGTTTGGGTTCAAAAATGGCCACTATGGCTTCACCTCTTCAGGTAGTTGCTACACATATCGGTAAATTTAGTACAAGCCCCCTGTTTGTTCTAAGTCTTGTTCCTTCAGGTGCCGGCAACTATTTTGTAAATTTTTAATTTATTTGAGGAAATTTACGAATTTTCCTCACCCATTCTGGTGCCATCCATACCAAAGCTGGACTGCCGGCAGGCTGGTCGAAACATCTCCCATAAAACACAAATATGAAATTTGGTATGAGGCAAAATTTCTTGAAACAACACGTTGGGCGTGGGCCGCTTTTGCCACTCCCACTCTGCCAGGCATCCAGTTGTTCGACGCGATAACTACTGTAAAACACAAACGATCTTAATGAAATTCGATTCGGCGGGTAATATTTGTTTAGACGATCTTACAATATCCGGTTTGCTCCTCTCATACATCCCAATCATGGTACTAGACAATATTTTTCCAAATGCTATTCTGTTATTGGGCACCTTTTCCACACCCATTCTTTCAACGAAAAGTTGATAGTCAGCAAAAAAATCTTTTCATCTCTAAATTATCCAACAACGGTTATATGTTAACTTCGTTTCGACCAACTGAAATTTCTCTACTGGTTTCATAAATTCTTTAATTATTTGAAATTATTTATAAATATGTACTTTAATTTCCATTAATAAAACAAAGTTCTTTACAATTGCGACAATGACAATGAGCCTATTTTCCCCCCCTTCTAAACTAATTTTTCGACCACTTTGTATGGGGAGCTAAGCGATATTAAGCGGCACCTTATACAAAGTCGTCAAAAATTAGTTTAGCAGGAATTAGAAAAACAAGCTTAATATTACTTTCTTTATTTGTACAGTACACAACTTAACACTTTACAACAGCTGTTTAACAGCCACAACGCTATTACTAGACGATGCATACTTTTACGCATGTGAGTTATACTTTCGCCAGAACCATTGCATAGTAACGCCATCTGTACTCCATTGTTCCACAGAATTTCGCAGCAACTAAATCGCTAATTGTGAGATGGCATAATTGCGCCATCTGTTATCGATAATTCCACAGTTTTTAGCCAATCTTTCGTGGTGAGATCTTATATGGTAGATTTCGACCAACGACATTACGCATCACTACTAACCTGCCAAACTGTTAGTAGACTCAAACTGTAATACTTACCACAAGCTGTGTGTAATCTATCTTATCTGGTAATCTCTGTTATCACACAAATCAAACTTTCTTTACATATATTTTTGATGTGTAAACATCTATACGCTGGGGGTAAAAATCTTTTTCACAATACAATCACAAATTTAGAGTAAGATGTGCGATGTAATCATTAACCAACCGTAAAGCGTTATCAAATCGGTGTGAGCTATGTATGAGTGTATTAGTGTACTCATACGCTGCATACAATATACTCAACACCATCTAGTGTGCAATAGTAGGGACTAATTTTCACTAATTGTCGTACATTATGTTATCGTAGGCAAATGAAAACAAATAAATAAAATGAATACAAAAAAATATTAATTTTAATAACTTTTAAAAAGATTTTTTGCACTTTTAATAAAAAATTTACTAAAACAAAGCAAAATAAGGAAAACTAAAAACTAAACTTGTCAAATATAAGGAAAACTAAAAACTAAAAGTTTTCTTCATCTTTGAGATTGTCATTCATACTTAACAGCTGCATATAAGCACCATCTAGTGTGCAATAGTAGCTACTAATTTTCGAAAACCATTGCTGTAAAAGAACTACATGCATTACATTTCAGTAAACAGCTGATTAATAACTTGTCAACCGCAACAAATACAAAATAATAAAATATTTTACAAAACACCAAAAAAATTATAACTCAGAACATAAAACAACACAAAGTGTATCAAAGCTGAATGGAGGTAATGTTAATTCTAATAAAATTTCTATTAGATTCCAATATAAATTAAGATTATAACATATCTTCATTACGTACTGTTGCCTTACACTGAAACTGGTGCACGACAATTGGGTAACAATCTCCATCTCATGCCAATTATTATGGGTGGAGATTTTAATACAAATTGTGCAAACCCACAGTCGCAAGCTCTATCAAAATTTTTATTTGACGTTTTCGACTTGCATATGAGCAATTCTCCACAATCCCCCACAACTAACAATTCCACTACTATAGATGCAGTTTTCCATAGATTTTTAAATACAATCGAGTCAAAAATTTATATATGTATCTTATTTTAGTTACCATAAGCCAATATTAACTATTTGTACATAGATGGGCACTTTGCAGTACTACTAAAATTTCAGTAAAAATAATTCTTTAACTAGTAAATTTTTACTGATTACTAAAATTTTTTTCAGCAATTTTTATAAAGTGCCTACATGATTATGATGAGGTGCATTGCATTTTCAGTAATAAGTAATGCCCGATTACTGATTATTATGAATACGGCCCTATGATTTTACTGGTAATGCAAATTAAATTTCATTATCAGTAAAAATTTACTGAATTTTTTCAGTAATCAGTAAATTTACTGCTTACTGTAATTTTTAATGCAGTACATATATACTGCAGTATGCCCATTTACTAACCAAATAAGTTAAATAAAACAAACAAAAACCAGCAAATTCCTATGTATTTACAATATTGAAAGTTTTGATACTTTTAATTGATTAATTAAAAAAATATACTAAAAGCATAAGTACTTCCAACTTCATTACTAGATGTTTACACATCTCCCCTGTGATCGGACTCACATTAATTTTTTTAAGATTGTTTGTTTCCAACGTTGGCCGCATCTGCGGCTAATATGGTCCACTCTGAGGTTCCAATTTTCGAAGACGAGCTCGAGGATATTGAGTGGTATTTCGTGAATGCAGCGAGTAATGTTGGTTGCAATACCTCGTCGCAGCCGGTATATCCATAGAGATTTTGAACTTTGCGTAGCCCAAAGAAAAACGTCGAGAGGTGTAATATAATTACGTTCTGACCGGCCTCATTTTCGAAGAAATATGAATCACCAGCCCATAAACAAGATCCAACCGTTGTTTTGTCTCTTGAAGCTCTTCGGATTCCTCTTCAGCAATTTTGCTTATTAACGAAGCTATTAAGCCAGAAGTAGGCCTCATCGCAGAATAAAAAGACTTAAATTTATAAGTAGTTTACGTCCAACTCTCCAAACAAATAAAATTGCGATGTAGAACACATCATTTCAAGCCAAAAATTGTAAATAAAGACATTAGTATCAAAGCATATTTTCGGAGTTATGTGCCCGCAAAGTTCGGCTATACAGGAGGGTATATGTACGTTTAAGCGACTGCCTCCAGCTATTGATTTGTCCGCATTATTACAACAAGTCAAAATAAACGAAAACATTAAATAAAAATATTCAATAACTCGCTTAGTTATCGATATATCGGATGTTGAAATTTTGAAATATGTTGAAGTATTTATTGCGGAAAATCCTATATATCCGAACTTTTGGGGCCTATAACTATGAAAATATGCGCCACCGAAAATTTGTTTGTTTCAATTTTTTTGCTTAAAATAATGAGGTTGAAGTGAGCAATCGCAGATATTGCATTTGGACAAACAATAACAACAATTAAGGAGAGTACTAAGATCGTTCGCATGAAAAATATTAAGCAACATCAATTTTTGTTTCGCTGTGAAATAGACCATCAGCATTGTCAGTGTTGGCGACTATATTTTTTCTGTCTTAAGGTTTTTTTGCACTAAAAACATCTTTTGTGATAAATTAAATATGAGATAACAACACTTTCATTATCCTCCTACAATTTGAGTGGCCGTTATATTTTTCGTAAGTCTTTGATAACCTATCCTATCAAATCCAACGATGTGCGCTATATCTGTCAAAATCAGTAATTGTGAAAAGCAATAGACTTGACAGATCCAAAGACTAAAACTGATAGTGAGTCATGGCCTTTCGCAATATTCAAATGTTGATCGAAACGTGTTGCTGAACTTTTGCGTGAATAATATATTACTACTACACTTGCGGAAATATTTCGCAAAAAGTTGTTGTATCATTTTGTACAATTTTACGTGAAATATAAATCTCCATACCGGGTTTTATGATCTTGGGAATGTTGTAATCCAATACAAATGTTAGTAGAGTTTACTTGAGTGAATTTATTTGTTAAAACATTAGAAGGATTGATTAAAACAAAATAGTCAATATTATTTTCCGTGTATCTAGTGTTCAAAGTTTGAGTTCAAAAAAACACTCAAAATTGGCCATTGACCAAACCATTTTTTAGGACAGTTGTAAAATTTAATTAATCAATTAATTTACCAATCGAAAGTATGATGTCTATCCAAAATTGCTGAAAGGAGCCAAACGTCGAAGGTAACTCAATATTTTGGAATAAAAAAGACAGAATAAAGCGGAATTTCTCTGTACAAAGCGGGACTGAGATACTTGCCAGGATGAAAGATCGAAAAGGGGTATTATCGCGCCAAAAGTGGGATCGTTGATCGGGTTACCCACAACAGTTTTGAGCACTTCAGGAATTCAAGTGGATGGGGATTTCTGATAAGAAGTAACACTGTTACACCTCATTCTAAAAACTACCAACCTAAAGAAATAGCCCAACATGCAGTGACTTTGAGTAGCTGTAATGGCGCTTCGTGAATGATACGTTGATTCTCAGTGCCCCAGAATTGTGTTTGTTTACTTACGTGTCCGTTCAGTTAGAAATGAAACTCGTCGCTCATGATAAATTTCGATCGAAAATCTTCCATTGCGTCGATGAGGTTCAGGAGAACGTGAGCGATTGACAGTTACAGGCATTGCCGGTACTTTGTAAGGGAACATCTTCAAGTCTTTCGCCAAAATGAGCTGCACAAACGAACGTGTAATGAGCAATAGCTTGGAACGTTGGCTGATCCGATCAGATGGCTTATCGGCGACATATTCAGCCACTGCGGCGATATTCTAGTGGGAACAATTACTACGAGGCCTTTCGGTGCCTCTTCTATCACGTGGTGTCCCAGTATCTTCAAGACGAGCGGCTAAATGCCTTAGAGTTGTACAGTTAACGTTGGACGGCCCGGAATCTGCACCGAAATTCACGTTGCGCCAAACTCACTGAGAAATTATTCCGAAAAAAATAGAGTCATGAGTATCACGCGTTCTTGAGGAGTAGAGCCGTCGACGAGAAATCTATATAAAACCCAAACTGTCAGTTGCCGCAATTGCCAAAGATATAACATCGTCCGATAGGGTGAGTCACTCTCTATATCGATATAAACAACAAATAACCAATGGGTTTAATTACCACTGCAGAGCCAACATCTACTTACGGTCCATAAAAAGCTGTCTCTAATTATGGGACTAAAATAGCAAAACGATGAGGTGGAACACATATGTCACACTGGTCGTCAAGGGAGAACAATAAGCATCGGTAGTTAAATTGAATACTTAACGAAGTTTGATAGGTTTGACAATCGATTTCTATCTTGAAAAATATACAAAATCGCTCTACTAATCACTAAAACACTAAATGCTTTGTGTATTTAAGTCTTCGGCAGATCTGCGTATTAATCACAATGAACGGCGATTTGTCTAGTCAGTCAGCAACACGTGTTGTCAGCAATTTAAAAACAAAACCGGTTACTGCTCGGATTTTGTTTAAAGTGTTTTTCAAATCATTTGCGTCAAATGTGTATCTATCTCATATAAATATTAATCAAAGACATCAATATTTTTTTTTAGTGTTGGTCAACATTCAGGGAATGCCCCCTATAAATGCAATGCATTGTATTGGATTTAAAAAGTAGGGATAGGTGTTGGGGGAAATAAGGAATAATGTCTATTGATGTTTGACTTAAACTTGTTGACATCATAAGTAAGCGGGAATACACCCGTTGAAGCCTATTCCACAAATGTACATTTCGGTGAAAAACGGAATTCTATTTGTAGTGTGAGGAACCATTCCCATGGAAATGTCGATAGAACAGCCATACACAGTTTACACTTCCGGTATCACCTAAGTGGACTTAGGGGCAAGTATGAGAGCTATGAATCCTGATCAAAATGAAATATTTGATTTTGATATTATATTCTATGAGATGACACCTCAAACAACATACGAGGATCCGGCTATTGCATACGTTTAAATTGTTATGCTTAATCTGACCAACAATCCCGCCTTATGCGGGATAATCCCACTTTTCAACGTAATGGAGGTAATGGAATCTTTCGTTGCACATAAAAATGTTATGCATTTATAAAATACAAAATAAATAAAAAATTAAATTATAAAATGCAAAGAAGCATTTAATAAAGATAAATTAAACACAATATATGATTCGTGTTCTAAATCTAATTCACAGTGAATAAACTTATTTTTTATTAAAAATGCAAAATTCCCTTTGTTTGCAAAAAACAGTGGGTCAGACTAATTATACTGGATAAGAATAACCGATATCCACTGTACTTTACCAGCACTTTGGTATAATTTTAGTATAATACAAAAGTTTAATTTAGTGAAATGTTGAAAAACTATCTCCCGAACTAACGAGTTTTTTTATTATGCATCTTATTAAGTTTCTCCCACCAAATAAAGGCAATGAACTTTCAAAAATTGTAGAGGCGATAATTTAAAGGCGATTTAAATTGGGATAAAGAAGCGGTTTGTTGCACTCAATCACCCCATTAACAAAAAAATAAATGAAACAAATTCACACAAAATATTTTAGTTTGCTGCGACTACGACTCCGCCAAACACACAAGTCCAGCCGATAGCAACATTTATTCGGAAGAAACTAACTAATGACTACGGTAGTCAATGAAATTGTGTGGATATTTTTAGCGCAATAAAATACGATGGTCGTTTGCATTTGCTGTTTTAGTCGTTCGCGCCAGTCGATGGGAGTATGTACATTCGTTGGTAGTTTAAAGGTTAGCCCAAGCCATTTGTTTGCGAATTGGTATAAAAATACGTTTTATTAAGTTTAAAACAGGTGTAATTTTTCAAAAGAATAACTTGCCACTCAATTTAGTCGCAAAACGTGTTCAGTCTGAAATGAATTCATCGCTTGGATCCAGCGCAAGTTAATAAAAAGCGTCAGAAAGCGAATTTTGCTAGTTAAATGTTTCGTTTTAATAGTAAAGTGATTAAACAATTGCAATTACATATTCGTAATAATCAATCCTCTAAGAAACTTTATCACATATTAATGTGTTCCTTTGTCAAAGAGTGTTGTTATTTGAAATTCATTATAGTCAAATTTTGTTTTCGGTAGTCAGTCATGTCAGCCATTTCATCGACTGCTGATGTTTCTATAAAAAAAAATTTTTCGAATACCGCCGTTTTTAATCACTTCCCTACGAATGAATGTTGCTGTGGGCCACGACTTGTGTATTTGCCGAAGTCCTACTAGTAGTCGTAGTCATACACCAGCAGACAAGCCAAAAGCTTTGCAGGATGTGATTTATTTAAATTGTAAAAATACATATTTACCAGTGGTAGTAGTCGTAGTCGTAGTCGTAGTCGTAGTCGTAGTCGTAGTCGCAGTCGCAGTCGTAGTCGTAGGCGTAGTCGTAGTCGTAGTCGTAGTCGTAGTCGTAGTCGTAGTCGTAGTCGTAGTCGTAGTCGTAGTCGTAGTCGTAGTCGTAGTCGTAGTCGTAGTCGTAGTCGTAGTCGTAGTCGTAGTCGTAGTCGTAGTCGTAGTCGTAGTCGTAGTCGTAGTCGTAGTCGTAGTCGTAGTCGTAGTCGTAGTCGTAGTCGTAGTCGTAGTCGTAGTCGTAGTCGTAGTCGTAGTCGTAGTCGTAGTCGTAGTCGTAGTCGTAGTCGTAGTCGTAGTCGTAGTCGTAGTCGTAGTCGTAGTCGTAGTCGTAGTCGTAGTCGTAGTCGTAGTCGTAGTCGTAGTCGTAGTCGTAGTCGTAGTCGTAGTCGTAGTCGTAGTCGTAGTCGTAGTCGTAGTCGTAGTCGTAGTCGTAGTCGTAGTCGTAGTCGTAGTCGTGGTCGTAGTCGTAGTCGTAGTCGTAGTCGTAGTCGTAGTCGTAGTCGTAGTCGTAGTCGTAGTCGTAGTCGTAGTCGTAGTCGTAGTCGTAGTCGTAGTCGTAGTCGTAGTCGTAGTCGTAGTCGTAGTCGTAGTCGTAGTCGTAGTCGTAGTCGTAGTCGTAGTCGTGGTCGTAGTCGCAGTCGCAGTCGCAGTCGAAGTCGTAGTCGTAGTCGAATTCGTAGTCGTGGTCGAAGTTGTAGTCGTAGTCGAAGTTGTAGTCGTAATCGGAGTCGTTGTAGCAAACTAAAGCTTAAAACAGTCAAGCGTTAAAAAAAAGTAACGTAAAGTAACGGTATAGTCATAAACACCCATCCAACGGAATCGTATTTCTTCGTTTTGCCACTTATCCAGTTCGCTTTTTCTATGGGTCATTGTTTTGTTTTGATATTCACTTTCGTTACTTTGGGCAAATATTTGAATTAATTTTTTGCAAATATAAGCATATTAAAATCGAACGCCATATAATAATTGATTAAAATGGAAATTAAATTACATTAGTTGATTAAATTAACATACTTATTGGCAATTATACGAATTATACACTTGCCACAAAAGGTCTGTATACAAACCAGTATCATAAGTATATTTGTGAAATATATAATAACGACATACTTATTTATATTATACTAGCTGACCCGGCAGACTTCGTCCTGCCTTCAAAAGTATTTATAACATCAGATGGTAAAGAATGATTAATATCTCGACGTGGGCGCCATCTATTTTATCACGGTGCAAAAACCCAAAAAAACTAAATACTGCGCCATCTGTCGGACGAACTTCAAACTATACAGAAACACTACTCACGGCCCATAGAGCATGCATATAAAATTTGGTCAAAATCGGTCCAGTAGTTTTTGAGTTTAGCGATCACGAACATACACGTAACTTTTATATATGTAGAGATTCGTTTCAAAGTAATAAGGGTTATCCACAGTAATCCATATAAATTGATTTGAATAGAAAATGTTCACAGGAAAAACATACCGGAAAAAGTCTGTTTACAAACAAAAATTGACTAAAAATTAATCCAATTAATCCCCTGCGCTTGACAAACTCCGCTTAACGTCCTGGTATAGTTTCCACTAGTTCGGAAGCCTCCCCAGTCGAAATGCTGCCGCATTATCCGTGTAGCACTCCCCTGTGCATCGAACCTGAAGCCATAAATTTGTAGCGAATTCCACGTCCCAATAAATCTCACAAATTTCCCATTGAACCGAAATACGGTAATTTATGTGGCGTCCGCAGTTGTCCGGGTACACCATATAGCAGCCAAAGCCCCACAATCCCGGCAGTGTGCCCGGAATCGTCGTCCCGCTGGAAGCAGTACTCCCTGCCAATACCCAAAACCTGGCCCAAGTCGACTTCAAAAATACCCAAATATATTGACATATCCATGTTTGACCCGATTAACTCCAATCGGCCCACTGCGTTACCCTCCATGCACCTCCTCCATGTCCAACTGTTGCCGTGACGATTTCCTCATCGAGCACCGTACCATGTCTCCTCCACATGAGCTTTCGTCCCCTGCCATCAAAGTTGCAGAACTTACTTTCATCCGAAAAAATAATTACCCCCAAGAGTCATGAGGGCTGTCTTTCCACTCCTTGGCAAATGCCTCGCATTTCCTCCCAGTTACCAAATATACGATTGGGCCCTCGCATGCAATATGTCCATCAAAGTCGGCTTTATCTCCCTAATTCCCCGTAAAAAAAAATTAGCTACATATATCGATCATAACCGAAAGAGTATACTTCAACTTCGAGTGACTGATTTGAAATGCTTATAACGTTGTGTCTCTCTCCATCTTGCTGGAATCATATGTCAGGATTATTGAGAACTACCGGGCGTAAAATATTTTCCAATATATTCGCCCCGGAGACGGTTTCTGGTTCCCAGCTTAATTTTCGAAAACAAAATTGGACCGATAACTCTATCAGCCATAATTCCACACCAAAGAGGGTGTGATTGTCGCTGATGCACTGCTGAAAGATTTTCGGTACCAGAAATTCGGCAGGTCTGTTTAGATGAAAATGTGCTGCATCGCTCATAATGAGATTGTTCAAAAAATACTAAAATAATTAAATTTAACAATTTTTACGCTTTCCTACATTGAGTAGGATGACATTATAAAATTTTATTAAATTGTTTATTATAAAAAACTGTAAAAACAAAAAAGTTATAAGCGTTTCAAATCATATGCATACATATAAGTATAAGCAAGTGTATATGTATTCATATCTAAAGACAATTTCCTGTCTTTAAATGTTATGACTTAATTTCTACGCGGACTTTTTCTGACTAGTGTATATTTTTTTATTTTGTCTTAGTCTTCCAAAAGCCATTAACATCCCTGCAATTGTCAACACTCTACGCATATTTCTGTTATCTCGCTATATTTAACGTTGATCTCTACTTCAAAAACTATTTTCAGTAGGTCGCTGCGATTTTACGTAAAAATCTTAATTTTCACTACGCACTTGCGCACATTGACCATAAGCCAGGTTGAATCAGCTGATTTGTTACCATCGTCAACGGTTAACTGCTTAGGGTTAAAACATTTTGGGAGCAACTGCGTCATTTCATGTTTTTTTGTTTCAAAACGTGTTCGTAGTCGCAATCAATAGCGCATTTCGGAAATTAAAGTGACTTGGCAATTGTAGACCCTGGTTTCTTGTTGAGATCGCTTAAAATATCCACCAAAAATCGTGAATTATATAGTTATGAAAGAAGATATATCATTTGGTTTGCATTTTCAACACATAAATTATACAGCTAAACAATACAAACACTAAAATTCAAACCACAAAAGAATAGATGTGGGTTAAGTTTAGAGTAAGAATACACAGCGCCCATTTTGTGCAAGACCGTCACAACTTAAAACACATAATTTCGGGTAAAACGACCTTGAAAGTTTCACGTTGTATAGAATTAGTCGCAAAATGCTAATTCAAAACTTATCACACACTATTGGAATTAATTTAAAATATTTAAATTTTGGATTGTGGCGGTTTTGCACGAAACGAGTGATATGTATGTATTCTGCCTACATACAACTCGGTCTAGTCATATTAGAAACGTGTTTGATTATGAATTAATAAATATACAAGATAACAACTTTGAAACTATATATATCGCACCCTTACCCACAAGAGTTTAACTCTAAATGGGTACAGAATTTTACAGCGGATACAAATGGCCCTTGGTTATGGGTTTGAAGCCAAACATTAAAATCTGAGATGTTTGAGTTATGATTCTTTCATAGTTAGGATGCAACATATTCTTGATCACCATAAATTGTTAAGACGGTCTGGCCGTCCCCCAACAGGGTGATAAGTAATTTGCTACCCGCAGACAAGCTGTAAGCTTCGCGGGGTTTGAATTATTACAATTGAAAAAACTTAATATTTTTAAAGGTATAAACGTCGCAGAAATATATTAAAAATTAAACCTTTTGGAAAAGGCCAGAGCTTTAAATTGTAACTATATTTAACTCTCCTCAGGATTTAAGTCCATATAAGATTGTGATTGGGCAAAGGGGCGTGGCACCGCTCATATAACACAAAACATTTAATAATAATGGGCCTGTTCGTAAATGCATCACTGCTCTGCATCTGATGCGCAGCACGTTCGTAAATGCAAACTCTGGTAACATTGCATGCGTGAATATTCTCAAATGCAACAATACATCAAATGATGCCCAAACTTTCAGAAAATTTGCATCATAAAAGTGTCTGATGCACAGAATGACTAAATTCAAATATTGTTTATTTTTTAATTTGTTTCATTTTATTTATTAATTGGATTTCATTTTTTATTTTCTTTTCTTTAGAGAACTGGCAGATACCAAATGGATACTTTATACAGATGCCTGTCATCCAATTCGCATATTTAATTTGCATATTTTTCCAATTTAGCGTCCTTTATTGCAAACAAAATGCGCATCAAAAATCATCTGCATCACGGGATTGGGATCAGTGACGACAGATGCGCATCAGATGTAGAGCAATGATGCATCTACGAACAGGCCCAATATCTTAGGCATTATATGAGGTATGAGGATAACGTTTAGTTCGCACGTTATTAGTGAAGGAAGAATTGTATGAGAAGTGCCAGAAAGGTTGTAGCAAATTTAACAATTTTATCTAGCCAACTAATAAGGAATATTTGCCAAGTTAATCACAAGTTGTACTCTATATTTTTAATCCCACAACACAATTTTGGCAATAATAATCACAAAAAAATATTAGGAATCATGTATTTTCAAGAAGCCGCTTCTAGAAATGCCAAATTTCCCAGCTGATTTTTATGAAACCGGGAAATATTTTTACACATTCATTAATATTTCACCGCCGTAAATTTGGAGAAAATCGAACAACATTAACACATCGCGCCTCAGGATGAACATTTTACCAAACTTGCTAGAAATGACTATTAATTAAGAACTTATTATTAATGGATTTTCATGTGTAATAGCTGAATTCTTTTAGTTCTACCGGAACCACGTTAAACGACTTTCGAAAAACTAAATTGTTCGTGACAGTTTGAAAGTATACAAAAATTTCAAACTTTGA
Organism: Phaonia tiefii; assembly: GCA_963931995.1. NCBI lineage: Eukaryota > Metazoa > Arthropoda > Insecta > Diptera > Muscidae > Phaonia > Phaonia tiefii. Next base: position 1,534,511 of record OZ008370.1, on the reverse strand, counting down.
CAATCAATTACTTCTTTTCCAAAAGTAAACGTCAATATCTTTTGAACAACCCGTCAATTGACTGAAATTCTAACTAACACATAACGCTTGGGCTAATTAAGATTTTTTTAAACTAAATTCACGATTTAATTCCCCAGAAATGTACCACAAATGAAGTCGAGATTTCTTAAATATCGCAAACACCAAAATTAGTTCTTAGACAAATTGTACCATTTAAAATTTTTTTATATAGATTTTTCGTATTCAGGAGACCAGCCCACATCAATGAAGTACAGTGACAGTACTGGTTAGATAAACAGTGTTGCGTGGTGTTATTATATTTCAACCGTTTTTACTAAGATCGCGTATTTTCTTTATATTGATCTGGGTTTCATTTTCGTTTAATATATTTTTGCCATTACAGGTTAATTCATACTTCCAGGTTCTTTTGCCGTCCTATGCTTAAGTCCAACCATTATTTCACTTTCGTTCCATAACCAATTGACCAATTCATTATCCAAAGCATTTTCGGAATAATTTTTCAATTTCATACGATCATAGTAACCACCAGATATACCCTCCATTTCCGGCTCCAAAGCCAGAAATATTGAAGTTTGTGCTCCTCCTCTGGGCGAACGCACTAACAGTTTTCCCACGATTTTAGCTATTTTCCTCGAAACACCTGTGAAACCTGCTATGTTTGTACCCACGGAACCGGGATGTAGACAGTTAACAGTTACATGGGTGCCTTTAAGGATTTCAGACAGTTTTCGGGTAAATAACACATTTGCCAGATTACTATTGAAATAACCAGAAGTTCCAAAAGACGACTTTTCATTATGGATGCCATCCTTCGGGATTGTGCCCAACTTATAGCCAGCCGAGGCCACCACTACAATGCGGCTGGATGGAGAGGCTTTTAGTTTGTCCATTATATCCCGGCTGTTTTTAGCTGATGAAATAAATAAATAAATAAATGACCTATTAGTAAATTTGTTAATAGGAAGTGTCCCAAATGATTGACGGACATGTGTTCTTCATATCCCTCCTTGGTTTTTATTCCAGCATTATTAATGAGTATATCCAACTGTTGTATCCAATTGTTTAGCAAATTGACGAACCGATTTAAAAGACGCCAAATCCAATTGGCGGTTAAATACATTGCGTTATTGGATAGTTTGACAATTTCGACACGGGTTTCTTCACAATCATGGAAATGCATACAGGCCATGTAGACACGATCACCTCTCTTAGCCATTTCCAGCGCTATTTCTTTACCAATTCCCATATTACAGCCTGTGACTGCAACCACTTTGCCGTCGATGTGATTGGTTTTGTCGTATACGGGACCCTCTACCCATTTACGATAAAGGAACAGAGACACCAAAGCCAGTACAACGAACATTATATGGACGAGATGCGATTCAGTGATTAACAGCGACAACGTATAAGCAACTGACTGAATGACGTTTAACTTGCTTGGGAGAAAAGTATAACACTGATAACTAGTGTATGATTTGTACTGATGTATAATTTAAAATTATTATTTCGTAAAGTAAAACAATTACTCGTATCTTTAGACATAACGAGTTTTTTTCAATTGGCCAAGCAGAGTCGCTCAAATAAGGTTTCGACCAGCAGTTGACGTCATTGAACTATAGCCAATCATAGTCAAAAATTGTAACGAGTTTACTTACTCGCCATATTTGTTAGAAAAAATGCTGTTGCATTTAGGAAGAAATAACATGACTAACAAAAACCCAGCAGTTTAATGTTAACGGACTGTTTGTGGTGAGTATTGTACATTGATAGATCAATATCAATAAGTCCGTTACTTTTCGAACTTCCCTCGTAGTTATATGATATACAGCACTGCTCTGTTAATAGACTACTGTCAAGTTTTGAGCAAGTTCCGTCATTTACTTTACGTTTAACAGCTGTTCAAAACATACAACCTCGTCCATTTTTTTAAAAATGGAAAAAAGTGAATTTCGAGTGCTCATTAAACATTATTTTTTGCGAAACAAAAACCGTCAATCCAACCAAGAAAAAGTTTGATAAATACTATGGGGACTCTGCACCATCGATTTCAATGGTAAAAAGTGATTTACTGACTTTCGTTGTGGTCGGACAAGTACAAATGACGCTGAACGTTCTGGACGGCCCACTGAGGTCAATTCACCCGAAAATGCCGAAAAAATCCACGATATGGTGTTGGCCGATCGAACAGTAAAAGTGCGTGAGATTGTTGATGATGATGATGATTGTGTGGTTTCGATTTTAAATGATCAGTTGGTTTTAAGAAAGTTGACTGTAAGATGGGTGCCGCATATGCTCTCAATTGACCATAAATGCACAGGTGCACACGGGTGTAGTCTCAATGGCAAACTTCCATGAATTGGGCTACGAATTGGTTCCTCATCCGCCATATTCTCCGGATTTAGCCCCCAGTGACTATTTCCTATTTCCAAACCTAAAGAAATGGCTCGGTGGAAAGAGATTTAGATCCAACGATGAAATTATTGATCAAACAAATGTCTATTTTATGGACCTCGAAAAATCCTATTTTTTGGAAGGGGTACAATAAAAGGAAAAACGTTGGACTAAGTGTATTGAGCTAAAATGAGATTATGTTGAAAAATAATTGTTTTCGCAAAAAAAAACTTTGTGTTTCATTCAAGAAGTCACGGACTTATTGATCCGCCCTCTAGTGCTAAGAGTTAGTCAAAATGAAGAAGGTAATGGAATTATCACATATTTGCTGTGAGTTGAAAGCTGTCTTGGTACGATCTCACCATGAACGGTTGATGAATTCGCTAAGGAAGTTTCTGGAAGAATCGACAAATATATCCCACTGTTGCGATATGGCTCTGTCAATAGTTTGAAGACTAATCGGCTATTGCCATTCAGGATTCTGTTAATTTGTTTAAAGATTTGTTTGGCTCTAGTTTCCTTAAAAACAATGTTCCTCTCAATGCACACGATTTACATAATATTACATGCTGTGTTGATATTGGGTCCTTGACTGTTTGTCGTGATGATGTTATATCTGCTATATCAAAACTGGTCAACACTTACAAAGGAAATGTTATTGGAATTTCAGCCTTTCTACTAAAGAAATGTGCGGCACCACTCGTTCTGCCACGTCGATTGTTATTTGCTACATCTCCTTCTTCTGGTTATTTTATTGAGAAATGGAAATTTGACTGGGGATAGAAACAATGTTCCTTATTATAGACCAATATCTAAGTTGCCTAATGTAGCTAAAATCTTGGAACACGTTGTGTATGATCAAATATGTTTTCATGTAAAGCGTTCTCTTAGTCCTGATCAGCATGGTTTCATCGCTGGGCTAGAGCTCGACCGATTAATCAGCTTCGACATTCGGCCAAAAGTCGATATTCGGTATGCCCTCGGCTTTCGGCAAAAAGAGGCCGATTAGACGAATCCGAACTTTTTCCCTTCAGGGCTCTTCTGGGTGGATGTGAAATTTCGTTATTCGCTATCGATTTCCATTGTGTTTAATACACATTAAGTTCAGTCTTGAAATACAACGTTATTATTATCTACTTTCCTTTGACATCTGAGTAATTAAAGCAAACAAAAAATACTTCAAATATAAATTCTTGAAACAATTTTGGTTAGAAAATATACGAATATAAACGGGGGATATCAAATATTTGAATGCTTCACCTACTAGAGTTTATAATGAAAAACTATTCAGTGCCGCCGGACGGTTCTGTTTCGAAAGTAGATACAGCTTACGCGGAGTTAACGCGGAAAAGATATTATTCTGCCACTATAATATTAATCTATTGCATTTTGATTACTAATATATAAAATATTCCAATAATTCGTTAGTTTTTAACTGCTTTTGTATAACATATGTACATATTATATTTGATAATGAGTTGATTATTCTGTTTTCATTTCCTTCGCGTCCAATACACTTGACTAAAATATATTTAATGATATCTAACCAAAACGCCAGTCTTTTCTCTGATAATATTCAAAACATCCGCTGTTTCATTTATTTATTTAAAATGTAAACACCATCGGCTTCGGCTTCGGCTTTGGCAGAAGTTTAAGAAGTTTTCTGAAGTTCGGCTTCGGCCCAAAAAAATATACTTATAATAAATAAATGGTTTCCAATTACATCCCATGAAGGAATTGGGGAGAACTTCTGACAACCAGTGAGATGTGTGTTTTCTAGTTTTGTACTCATTGATTGGGACCTACAGCTTTAAACCGGTTCCGAACTGTATTTTGAGAAGCTTTTTCATGGCTAAATACTCGAAAGTACTTTATAGAAATGTAAGGTGGTCAGAGCAGGGATCGAACCCACGTTCTCATGTACAAGAGTTACACACACTAACTACCATTGCACCTCAGTAGTATAGGGGGTTAAATTTACAGACATCTGGCCTGCACTTTCCCATTCAAGTTCATGACGAGTTATATTTCTCTAAAGCAGTAGGCTCTATCCCAGCCCACTACGACTGGTAAAGGAGCACGAGAGTGATAACCGAGAAAATAAAACGCTGATAACACATTTAAAAAAAGCTGTGACTTAATAAAGGTAGATATACAGATAGATACAGATATTTGCGCCACCCGCTAGTACGCATTGCAATAAAACTCCAGATCTATAGAAATCTTGAAATACATTTATGGTGGAGGATAGAATCTGGCCGTCGGTGGTGAGAGCGCCTCCTGTACATGAGATCCTGGGTTCGATCCCCGCTCTGACCACCTTAACTTTCCTTCGGCGGCGGTCATTTCGTATAGTGACGAAAATCGAGTATTTACCCATGAAAAAGCTTCTCAAAATACCGTTCGGAACCGATATAAAACTGTAGGTTCCAATCAGTGAGTGTAAAACCAGAAAGCTTCCCGCTGGTTGGGAGAAGCTCTCTTCAATTCCTTCATGGAATGTTATTGGGAAACCATTTTTATAGAATCTAAACGTCGCCCTTTCATTGTTCTTTTGTTTTTTACTAAAAAATCTTATTTAATATATATTTTATATTATAATTTATTACAATTAATTTAGCATAATTTTTTAATATCAAGTTCACTCATGTATTATCTCTCCTTAAGTCCAACCATTATTTGACTTTCGTTCCATAACCAATTGGCCATTTCATTATCCAAAGCATTTTCGGAATACTTTTTCAATGTCATACGATCATAGTAACCACCAGATATACCCTCCATTGACGGATCCAAAGCCAGAAATATTGAAGTTTGGGCGCCCCCTCTCGGCGAACGAAATACTTGTTTTTTCAGGAAGTGGACAATTTTAAGCGCAACACCACTAAATCCTTCAATGTTTGTACTCACGATACCTGGATGTAGACAGTTAACGGTTACATGGGATCCTTTAAGGATTTCTGAAAGTTTTCGCGTAAATAACACATTTGCCAGTTTGCTATTGAAATAACCGGAAACACCTAAAGTGGCCCTTTCATTATGTAAGTCATCCTTCTGAATTGTGCCCAATTTATAGACAGCCGAGGCCACCACTACAATGCGGCTGGATGCAGAGGCTTTCAGTTTGTCCATCAGTAAATTCGTTAATAGAAAGTGTCCCAAATGATTGACGGCCATGTGTTGTTCATATCCCTCCTTGGTTTTCACTGGATTTTGCGACATTATTCCAGCATTATTAATGAGTATATCCAACTGTTGTTCATCTTCATTAAATTGTTTAGCAAATTCACGAACCGATTTAAACGATGCCAAATCCAATTGGCGGTTAAACACATTGGGATTTTTGGAAAGTTTGACAATTTCGACACGGGTTTCTTCACAATCATGGAAATCCATACAGGCCATGTAGACGCGACCACCTCTCTTAGCCATTTCCAGGGCGATTTCTTTACCAATTCCCATATTGCAGCCAGTGACAATAACCACTTTGCCATCGATACGATTGGGTTTGTTGTAAAAGGGGCCTTCCATCCATTTGCGGTAGAGGTACAGATATAGAACCACCAAAGCCAATACAATGAACATGTTTTAGACGAGATCCGATTCAGTGATAATTCCGCGAAATACTACAAGCGACTAAATGACGTTTAACTTATTTGGGCAAAATGTATATAAAGAAAAACCGATGAACAGTGGTTTGCGTTGCTAAAAAATTACAAATTATTATGATTTTTGTAAAAGTCCATTATATTAAATGAGTATAAAAAAAATATTCCCCCTCTACTCACAATTTCGCCTTTACTATTCTCCCCGCTAGGGATCTGCAATTTTATACCGATTCCGAAATATTTGGTATATTTTACTCCATAGTGGCGCCATCACTATGCGAGGTGACCGTCTGCGAAAGAAATTGGATTTCCTCCAGTCACATATCGGTTATTCTTTCATTACACTCTATTCGCTACCTATACTCCAACTACGAACAGTCGAACAGCTATGTCACCGGAACCTCCAGGTTTTTTGTATTAATTTTTTTCTGTGCACGCTAACCATTGCACCACCGACGGCCACAAAAATTAGCATTACTAATCTTTTAGCTCGTATTAAATTGTAAAACAGTTTCCAGGAGTCCATGATTCTCTGTCATATAGGAAGACTCTTACGAAGAACGCTTAAGGGGAAATCAAGTTCTTCCACGGCTGGTCCCGAATTAAAAGAGTAATTTTGTATACCGAACACTGTTCCAATGAAAGTTCAACATTTACTTAGTTTTTTTACCGGAAACCCAAATTTCACCCAAATGCTTCTCGATATTACGAAATATTGAAACGTCAAATTTAGTTGTGAATGTAGCCAGTTGCAGTCTTTTTCATTATTAACTCCATTAAGATGTTGAAGAGATTGCTCGACAGACCGTGAAAATATATACGACTTTCTTTGGCGTTATAAAGCTCGATGAGAGATTTTTTTCGGATGACTACTAAAGCCCCTGTAAGACTATTAGTGCAAATGGAACGTTTCGCGGGGAGAGAAATGGAATGAAACTCTTTCCATTTGAAGGAAATCATTGGATTATTGTGCTTTCGATATAAACTATTTTTCCTGGGGGACAGCAAAATCATCTGTCTGCAAATTTACAAACAAAATACAACAGTTAAAAATAAAAATAAAATATAGTAACCAGCAAATTCTGAACAAAGACTAAACATTTGTACAAAATGACAAAATAAACGAGTTTATTGCCGTTTTCCTTGTTTTTGTTCGTTTCACTCAAAATGTAACCCCGATGGCATAATTTTTTTAGCAAAATCAAAAAATGAGAGAAATCTACCTGATCTGTCAAAATTTTGTGTGCAAATTGTTGTCCTCAAGTTCACACTATTCCATCTTCTCTTACCAAATGAACAGTTTAACATATTTAACGATTTCTCTAACAGTCTACATAAATGAATGATATGTGGAATCAAATGGAAAAAAATTGTTAAAGGATAAAATGGGCTGGCCTTATGCTTATTTTTTGTATTTATGACTTATCTTATAATCCTCGAGTGGTCACTAGACGCGAGGAAGTATATTTATTTATTTATTTATAATTGATGAACTGGAAAAATGTTATTTTGATGAGATGAGGGAATAAATATGTTCGTTACTGAATGATATGTGATGTATTCACCTCAATCTCAAACCACTGTGCTACATGATTTACGACATAAATCCGCATGTTTTAAGATGCAAATATTATAATTTTTACCTAATTTCAATATTAAACGTGTTTAATTAATTGCATTTGGCGAATTTTTATACACGATGGAAGTAGATCGATTTGAAACAAATGAAAGAGGATGGGGCACTAAGAATCTAATACATACTTATATATTTTTATTCAAGAAAAATAAAAATATTCCAAAATGACTGGAAGACCAGGGATGAATACGTTTTTAATGGGCACACACGTTTGCTGGGTGTGTTTTGTTGTTTATATAAATGTAAATCAAATACAAAATTTCCGCATTTTTTGTTTAGATATGAAGGAAACCCTGCACAGATAAAATTATTTTGTCACGTAGTTGATTTATAAGAAATTCAACTGCGGTGAACATTTGTAACAATTGTTTTAGTTGTCAATAACTATTTGTTAGTTATATAATAAATAACCGGGCTCACTTATGGAGACTAACATGAAATAGTATATATCACTGCACTTGGAGTACTGGTGGAAAATCGAACATGTTTCTTGCAAAAGGTAGACCCAGTCAAGACCTGACACCAGAATTTGTAAAATGTTGATACTTCAAGTCTGCGTAACATTGAACCTCCTTTAGATTATGTCATCCACCCCAAGGAATGCTACAATGTCAAAATGGACGCAACAAATTATAATGTAGTACAATAATATTTCTGCTGTCTCTTCGCACAACAGGTTTGCGGTGCCAGATTACCAATACACAAACAGATTGCCAATACACAAACATGCGTAACTTAAGACTCGGATTATGGTAAAATTAAAAAGATATTATTTTTGTGTGGAAAAGAATCAAATATGCACAAAAATTACAATATTTTCCGGCAAACACATGTACAGTAGCAATAATAATAATATATATAATAATATATATAAATACTGTAATTTGTAAAGATATTAATTATAATTAATTGTAAATATATTCAAAAATTAATTTTTTCAGCGTCCAGCGTAAATTTGAATTTGATAAATAAAAATGTTGGTCATTGCGTTGTTGTATTTTAGCAGTATGCGGTCAAGATGTTTTAAGAGTTTGAATGACCACCCTGCTATAGATAATTTAATAATTTTAATTTTATTGTGTGTTATTTGACTTAATGGGTTTCAATCTATAGGATGTACAGAGTAGTGCGTCCAGTATGAGAATATTGAATAAAAAAACAATTTCCATATAAGTAATGTTTTTATTCAATTTAATCCCTTACAATTCATTTGGACAGTTTTTTAAAACAACATCCATCAAATGACGGCTCCTATTGGCCACGTCGAAAGGAGCCCTTTTTCATAACTTTTCCGAGCATCTCGGGTGTTGGAGCAAAGATGGTAAAAATTTTAATGAATGGACCTGCGAAAACATGTGTTCTTAAGTCAATCGGCTGATAATTGTCTAAGTTATTTGCCATACTGACATAAAAGATGTCAATGTTCTAATCCTAGGCATAGGTGTATTACAACTATTGCAAAATTTTGAATTTTAAAAAAACCATTTAAAAATTACGTTGAGTTACATTGAATATCACCACGTCGGGTTAGAGCTAACTGTCACTTATATATTTCAAACTCCATACAATTTGAAAGCTATTAGTTAGCTTTAACTGATTAATAACCAAGCATTGTAGTTTATTCAACTGCAAAGCGTAGTTAATTCAAATCAACTACGATCTAGTTATTTAGCACCACAAACTATATTTATTATATTCTTTATTTTAATTCATTAAATTTTACACTTATCGTTGACAAGTACAATTGATTTAGTTAAAACGTTTTTTTCCATAAACGTAATTCTGATTAACTGCTTCATATGAACTAAGTAATAGTCATGGGAGCTTCACCTACGACGTGGTTGGTACTTCGTGTATTATCAACTACGGAATGTGTTGGGTGTGGTAATATAAAATTGAAAAATTTGTGAATGGAATAGTAAAATACTGTAATTAATCAAATACAGATTTGACTATAACTAACTGTCCTCGAAATATAACCACATAGTAAATAGGAATGAGTTTCAAAGCTCCGTGACTTTTTGAACGTACATACCCCGCAGTTAATTTAAAATCAACACTGCTCCTAGCAACTACCATCTGTTACTAGACTACTGTAAAATTTTAAGCAAGCTTTAGTTTGTGTTTGACAGCTTAGTTTGTGTTTGACAGCAGATAACCTCCTGAATCTCGACGAAAATGTAAAAAAGGGAATTTCATGTGCTCATCAAACCAAGGACAGGTTTGATATATACTACGGGGTATCTAGACTATTAACTTCAATGGTTAAACAGGGGTTTACTGAATTCCGTATCAGCACAAGTGACGCCGAACATTCAGGTTGTCCAAAAGAGGTATAGTCGATTAAATCCATGAAATGATATTAGACGATTGTAGAATGAAAGTGTGTAAAGTATCTGAGGCAGTAGGCATCTCAACTGAGCATGTACATCACATTTTACATGAATATATGGACATGAGAAAGCCATTCGCGCGATGGGTGCCGCGATTGCTCACACTCGACCAAAAGCGCAACCGTGTCACCACTTCAAAGGAATGTTTTGGCGATGTTCAACCGGTATCCGAAGGAATTTTTGCGCTGTTGCGTACCCGTGGACGAATCATGGATCCATCACAACACCACAGAGACCAAGGCACGGTCAAAGCAGTGGATTTCTCCGGCAGAACGTGTACCAAAGAAGGCCAAAGTGCGTCTGTCGCCCACCAAGGTGTCATTCACGTCGATTACCATGAGAATCGTAACACAATTTCCGGCGAGTATTATTTACAGGTCATCACTGAAACTAACGGCGTTAAGATAAACTATTATTTGGAAGGAATGCAAAAATTGTAAATGTATGTTTTCGAGAAACAAAACGTATCTTTTTGAGAAACAAGAAAGCATTGGATTCAGATTCTGAACACAGCTCTGTACGGGAATCAAAGCGAGCCCATTGAATGTAACGCTCTCCCCAGTATTTTAATATTCTTTTTTTTAAAAATTCCCATGCATTTTGGCACCAGAGACAAATATTTTTGAATATCGTCTTTTAAAAATCTGCATTTCTTTAATTTTTCATTATTATTTGCAGACTTTTGACAACTTCACATATGACGCACACTGGCAATGCTACCATATTTGTCCTTTCATCCTTTTGCCAACTTAAGTTGAAAACTGAAATATGAAAATTTACTTGAGTGTAAAACAATTTTGAAATATTATTTATCTCAGTTCTTACTTAACGCAGTACTTAGTGTAGACTGTAAAACTCGCACAAAAATATTTAAAAACTTTCATAAATTTTAAATCAGCGCCTAAAAGTTATGCTTCTTTTGTTCACAGTAGTTGGATGTCCTTTTCCAGTAACGCAATATTAATTCAAGAATATTTTCTTTTTATTCCGCCATTTTCATTGTTACTCTCTCCTTTATTGTATTCTGGTGCACTTTAGCGTAAAAGAAAAGGTCGTTGTTATGCCTTATGTCTTATGAATGAACAATGAGTCCTTTCCGTCATTTCAGACCGCCATTCACTACATCAATTACAGCGAAAATAGTTTACATTGGAACAATGTTGTCGCTACTTGGCGGTTGAGGAGATGAAGGAAGAAGTCCTTTATAAATAAAAAAAGACTTTTGTTAGCGGCTCAATTGTGAGCCGTTTGCTATTATGTGTAGTAACTTTCGAAGTTATTAAAATAAAAACGTTTAAAAAATATATGGTTTTAAAAAATGTGATATACATTTTCATAAAGGAGTCTCCTAGAAAAGGGCTACATTTTGACAATAGAATCGAAACAATATACAAATTGTAAATCGATGTAATCTAACACGTAGTCCTTGGCTATTACATATACTACTGTATTACAAAGAGTAAATTGTGCTACCTTTTCAGAACCGGTGAAGTTTTCAAAATTTTTAGTTAAACCCCAAATCAAAGGAACAGACTAATTTGTCTCATTATAATATACGAATCGCCAGGATATCCAAACAATATTTTATAGATGCAATATGTGTCAAGTTTTAGTTAAACCAAGCATACTTTTAGGCTACCAAAACACTGCATAATTCAGGGAGCTCCTATGCCAAATCTTATTGGAAGGCCTCGGGTGCCATTTGTCGTATGTTTATTGAAGATTGAAAATTGGGTTTGGCATTCGGGTTAGACATATTCTGCAATAAAGTTATAATGCCTTACATTTTGCAACCACATTTTGTACACCTGATCCCTCAATGCATCAAAATGAAATACTGCAACATTGTGCTGCATGTTGAAAACAAAAGCTAAGCAAATATTAAATTAAAAAGCAAATGTATGCTTACTGACAATTTTTTGAAGCAAAAGGGTGGATTTTATTAAATGCGACATCACATGCAGCGCAAAGTCTTTGTACTTCACCACCTTCAATGCCAACATGTAAATCTCGCTACGTTAAATGGATAACAGTAGCAATAAGTGTGTCATTACGGTCAAATTCACCATTCTGCCAGACTGCAGCTGTGCCAATGGATTACAATAGTATGGCAAACTCAGCAGGAATCAAACAAAATAGGAATATAGCTGGAGGGGTTGGGCATAACACCGTGATATTGCAAATAAATCCCCTAACAAATGTGCATCATAATGCAACAAATGTAATTCGCATAGCTTTACACTGGCATTCGCGTCAGCATCAACAAAGACAGAGACACATACTCGTATAAGTCCTTTCATTCATTTATGTATATTTGGGACGAATGGCTTAACTGATGTGTCTGCACATGTAAACTATAACAAGCCGAACGTTGCCGGGAGTAAGAAATAGCGCAAAGGTAAACTACATCGTCGAAGGTTGTAGCACATGATATACTAGGGTTGTCATTAGAAAATATTTCGTCCTCTGGAATGAAGGCGGTTTGCTTCACTAAGCTAACATTTTTCTCAACAGAATATTTCGATTTATGTCTAAATTCAGTAGGGGAAAATCTAAAACCTCAGGAACATTATCCCTTCGAGATTCTGCATTATCAGAACCTACTAGGAAAATTGCCCACTTGAATCCATCATCCTGTATTATCGGTTTGTCTTAAATATTTTGAAGTTACATTTCTCTTGAGTATTTATATGTAGTATTTAGATGATTGGATCAAAATGAAATCAAACTAGGATACACACGAAATGTTTCCGTTTGCTACGACTACGATTACGACTGCAGCAAATACACAGGTTGTAGTCGACAGCAACAGTCATTCGAAGGAAAATGAAGCAAATTGTTTGACAGCAAGCAAATGCCGTGACTGAAATTTGTACTGAATGCTCAATTTAACTAGCAAGGATTTAAAATAACGTCAAATTAACACATTAGTATGAGACAGAAAGTTTCGTAGATCAGTCACATTCAACAACGTGTTTTAAAAATTAAAACAAATAAGCATTTCCAAACCCCGGTTTGTACATGTAAATAACAAAAATTATTTCCCAGTAAATCCCATGAAGAGATTGGGGAGAGCTTCCCACAGCCAGTGAGCTGTGCGCTTTCTAGTTTTTTGAGATGCTTTTTATAGCTAAGTACTCAATAGTGTCGCCATCAGCGAGGTGACCGTCGTCGAAACAAATGAAAGGTGTCAGAGCAGGGATCGAACCCACGTTCTCATGTACAGGAGCCGAGCACACTAACTATTGCATTCGAACGAATATTTGTAGTCGTCGGACAAAAAAGCGAAACGAAACGAAAAATACTATATACGTAAAGTTTTTGTCACGTATTTCCACGACATCCAAATCTCTTTTTAGAGGAGCCACAACTCTACGCAACGTGTCATCCAGCCATTTTCGCAATCATATCGTACTTTTCAGAACCTTCTTCTGGAGAGATTTATAACGCTATCTAGATTCTACCTAAATTATTAATATTCATTCGTAGTCGAATATTCAAATGTTCTCTCGAAACTTCCTTTCCCTTTCTCGTATTTTCCAAAATCTTCTTCTGCAGAGAGTCACAACGCCATCTAGATTCTTCCCGGATTAGAATATTCAAGGGTTCTTGCGAAACTTCCACTTTTGTGGTGGATTCGTTATACTGGTTACATTCGTGACAGCCCAAAAGTATGCAAAGGTGTTACTAGTTATTTTCGGTAAGTATACATTTACATTACATTCCGAATCTGCTAGAACGACTGTTTACATTACAATGTTAAACTATGTGGAATGTTTTTTCGAAACAATTCGTAACCGATACTTTCTTTGACAAAAATATTTAAAACAAATTTTGTATAGATTAACAATTATGGTATACATGAATGCCTTTAAATTGTTCTCTCAAATAGTCTGTAAAAAATATCTCTTTGTTCGTTGATCCTAACAAACGAATGACCTTACGCCAGACCTCTTATCACGTCATTAACAATAATGAAGGTATTCTTTCTCCTGCCCCGTTGTCACGTATTCAACACATTTTTATGAAGTATTACTGGTGTCCTTTTTAACGTTTGCACTCTCTTCCCGCAAATACCAGATATGTAATCTCTCTTTTGATTGTGCAATGATTCTAATGAATAATAAAATTGATGTGCCAACATAATCTCAAGCTATAAACATAATGGATCATCTTGGAGGAGTTTTGACAGTAAAGTGTTCTATTAAAATTAATATTTCATTGTAACCTGGAGTTCCTTCTTTAAGAGTTTAAGGAAGAAATTATCCCCATAAAATCTTCTTGGGCTAAAATTTGTTACAGGCGCTTATTTAACTTTATTAATTTGGAAATGAAGCCACTGAAGTAAATGCAAATAAAATTCGTTAGCTCCCATACATAGTGGTGGAAAAATTAGTCAGTGCTCAGGCCAGTGGCAGAAAAAATTAGTTTATTGAATATTATAGCTTATTACCTAGTTAGTCTTAAAAGCCCTAGGTATTAGTTGCCTTAAGAGTTTCCTATTATACGACTGTGTAGGGTATACCAAGAAAATTGTATCAACTGGGTTAAAGCAAACGAAAGATATTCGCCTGTAATATCCTTGAAATCCTTTCACATTCACTACAAAAAACCGGAAATGCATTTACAAATAAAGTGAGAAAGGGTGGCCATACAAACTCAGCAATGATGTTTTAGACAGTCAGTCAGTCCAAAGCCCACAAACTTCTGCTACATTCCATTGATTTTTTGCAATTCTAAAGGTTCAAAAGTATGGGAATTAATACAACGAAAATAGCTTGTGCGAGAACTATAGAAAACTTTACACAGTATTTGTTTATTTAGATTTCAACGAATACGACCGATTTCACAGTTGTTATTGCATTTAAGAAAGACATTTCTGTTAAACATATGGTTAACATTTTGTCCTTGTTTCGATTTATCCATTACTCTTTTAGTTACTCTCGCCTAAGGTAGAGCGTATGGAAAGAGAATTGTAGTTTACAAACATTGCTCTTTAGGGATTGAAAATACTCCTTTGCGCATGTTTGGGTTTTCTTGTAACATTAGATGTTTTCCGGACGCCAAAAGTGAAAACACGAATGTACTCGTATTGATGGGAAAAGCACTTGATTTGCACAGTTTCAAACAGAAAATAATATATTTGCCCCTCATATTGTATAATAAATTATTAGTAATTGTAAATATTGTCCTGCTTTATTTGTTAAGGCCTAATTTGCATAATTTACATGTACGACTGATTTGTCTCCCATCATGTTTCAACACCAATATCGTCCTTTTCATGTTTAAATATTCTGACTAAACTATTACTATTAAACTATTTATTATGATTTTTTTATAAATTATCTTCAACCGATTTACCCTTACGATATTCCACATCCTCAAACTATCCTATTTCAAGGAAGCATAGTATTGTTTGAGTTACAACCGCCACCAACAGTAATAACAGTAAGAGCAACAAGTTTATCAAACACAAACCAAAATATTTGCAGCAAAACCACTCTAAGGCACAGAATCGTCCTCCCACAATAACATAAACACACTACCTAACAGTAACAGAGTATCCGAAGTTACACAAACATCAGCACATCCTATAATTGACAGAATACAGTTTTGCTTTTTCAATCTGTTAGTAACAGTTCTCTTCAATGCTAGTGTTGTTTATGTAAGAGAGGTAAACTCTGTTATGTAAACAATGATTACGCCATTTTTACATGCAACGAAAGATATTAGGTCTGCCTTTACCACTTTCTGGATTTAACACTTCTCTTCGCTCTTTATTTACGCCGTACAAACACAAACCACTTCACAAATACTCGACATACAACACTTTCACTATGTATTGCTTTACGTTTCAAAACAGACTGACTCAAAATGCGTCGCTGGTTGTATCTTTAACCACCTCGTTGTTTGCGGAGACTATATATTTCTGGATTTTTGTAGAAAGTACATTAGCGAATTCATCAACCCTTCGCGGTGAGATCGTAAACGATAGCTTTCTTCTCACAGTCGTGATCGGCATTTCATTAACATGAAGCTTAACAAATCTGACAACAGCCAGAAGAACCAAGCTGCAACACTCACCACAGTTACTCATTAACATTCAAAAGTTGGCTTAACATACCGCAGATGTTAGAGATAGAGATTCAAATGTTAGATTAACACATATCACACTTGCAATTAACATTCGAATGCTAGTTTTGCCAAAATGTAAAACCTTGTTCAACATTGTTTTGGTTAACATTCTCCTTTAAAACATTTCTCTGTTAAACACTGCAGGCATCTTAATACCAATAACCACAATAATTTACAGGGTTATTTCAATAAATCTATGTCATATCATCTAAGGATATTTCTACCAGATTCTCGGTTTCCTTCGAGTACGTCTTCGAATTCATTTCGCGCTGGTTTATCCATATCAATTCTTCTGACATGGGTTAGCCAGCGAAATCGCGTTATTTTGATTCGGTTAACTGTGTGGCCGTCGGTGGTGCAATGGTTAGTGTGCGCGGCTCTTGTACATGAGATCCTGGGTTCGAACCCTGTTCTGACCACCATCAAAAAAATTTCTTTCGGCGGCGGTCACCTCGCATAGTAACGGCGATACTATCGAGTATATAGCCGTGAAAAAGCTTCTCAAAAATACCGTTCGGAATCGGTGTAAAACTGTAGGTCCCAATCAGTGAGTGAAAACTGGAAAGCGCACAGCTCAGTGATTGTGAGAAGTTCTCCCCGGTCCCTTCATGGGATGTAATGGGAAACCATTTATTTATTTTTTAACTGCGTCACCTTCGATCAGATTAAAAATGAAATGAAAGCGACAAAAACAGTCACTTGGAGGAGATTATGTGGGTCTGTAAAAGCAGTCAATGATGCAGCATGCTTTCGCGTAAGTATTATCTAAGGACCCCAAGGTTCTTGCTTTCATTAGACGAGTGTATAGGTCATGGACTGACTCATCAGGAGAGATACTTGTGATCCTTATGGAGACTCACTTCACGAAATTTAGTAAATACCGCCTGTAGGCCACTTTTCCTGTTTCGGACACAACATGCTAGGGGTTGATTAATAACAAAATTGCTTCAGCTTTATCAAATAGGATCTTTTGGGCATTTGTCTATCAGACTGTCCTTTCTTCCAGATAAGTGGAAGGAAGTACTTCTGGTTTTTATACCAAACACTCATGTATCGCCAAGGACTATAGTCCAATTAGGTTATCATCCTTTCTGTTGAAAGTATTGGAGAGATTGATTAACGTAAATATTAGGAATCGAATTAACTCGCTACAATTTAGTTGCACTCACCACACCTACCTGGAGGGGAAGCCTGTGGAAATGCCTTGCACGATGTTGTGGTATATATACAGCGTAATTTGGGCTTTATGGATTTTTTAGCAGCCTTCTTGACATAGAAAGTGCCTTCAATAATGTAACGTCTGACGTAGTTAGGAACTCTCCCCCCGAGACTACATGCGTGCCCTCGCTTCTTGTCGAATGAATTGACCATATGCTTGGAAACTCTATTATCAATTCTGATTTAGGAGTATTGCTTCGGCTATTAGTGGTAAAAGGTTTTTAAAACTCCTCTGAACTGGAGTCATAGGGTTGTAGCCTATACGGATATTGTTCTCATTCTGGTCGCAGGGAAATCGCTGTACACTATCAGCGACGTGATGGAAGCTGCTTTGGGGAAACTATTGAGTTGGGTTAGTGGATAGCGTTTGGAAGTAAACCCAGGATCTGTTCAATTGTATGCGGAAGAGGGAGGAGTTTAGGATGTCCACGCTAAACGGTGTAGTGCTATTATTATCTTCTGAAACTAAGTATTCTTGACCGGAAGTTAAACTGGAAAATGAATATTTGGGAACGAATGGTATACACGGTATATATGCCTATCGAAATTCTAGAGGTAAAAGCTGGGGACTTAGTTCAATACCCGGTTACTAGTTATATATGATAATATTTGGACAATCATTACCTATGACGCTTGGTTTGGTGGAATGCTTTGAATGAGAGCAATCAATTCCAACTGCTGAGTAAGGTTCAAAGGACTGTGCCATGTGGATTTCTGGTTCCAGGAGGATTTGTGAATATGAATATTAGTCGTGATCTCACTACTCTAGATCTGTACGCAAAACAGGGTGCTGCCAGAAGCGGACTTCGACTAATAGGTCGTTTACATGTACTCAATCTTTTAGATCGAGTCGATAATCGACAAATCACATGATAATCGTGAGATTTCTGATACATTTTTGTACCCAAGATCAAATAAATTTACCTCGATAATATTATTATCATGTCACAAATCATTTCAACCGCAGAGTTGTATACGCACTTACAGTATGATACTGTGTGAACAGCAAATGGAAGTGTAAAGGAATGTACTTCACTGATCATGTGCATTAATGACAACTCAAACAAACATGATTGACATAAGAGTTAGTGGTATAAGAACAGCTGATTTAACTTTGTTTCTTTATTTTCTGAATGCTTACAAAATTTCAAGAAAATATAAATAATAAATTTTAATGCCGTTAATTAAATAAGAATTTATTTTTACAACTAAAGAAAGAAAGAAGTAGAAAAAAATTACTGATTTTGACAGAATTATATTTATGATACTACTACACACAAATCGTCCTGATACCAACTGGTATACATCCATCATGGCATCATAAAATACAAAAATGTCAAAACTAAATCGACTAAAAATGCATGGAATACCCATAGAATAATACATCCAGAGATACATTTATTCTCTCATCTGACGTTTCATTTCACACTCTTCGTCGCAGGTTGTAGAAATGGGAGAAATTAAATTTAAAATTAACTTACACCAGGTGGAGTTACAAAATATGTTCACTTAACTTTTTTATGTCGTTTTGGTGTAGAACTGAAAAATTTAAATGTATTTTGCACTTTTTTGTTGACTTTTGTCGTTGATATACATTTGTATTATATTTAACACAACTAGTTTGCCACAAAAACACGAAATTCGGTTGTTGTTCCTTTGTTGAACGTTGTTTACTATTGGCTCTGTCTGGTATTATTGAACCCATGTTTTCCACCATCCAATGTTTACTTTCCACCGTACCTATGACGTTTAATTCATTGAGATATTAAAAGTATCTATGTATGTATTAGTCTATGGGAATACCTTTTTGCAGTAGAATGATAATCACGACATTATTGGTGTTTTAGAATCATCTTCAAATAGGAAATGCTACTATTATCTTTGAGATGGTTGAGCCGATCCAGATGGATAATTGGGTCAAGCATTTGACGATAGTGAACTTCCGAAGTGGCCCGGAGATAGTAATACTAGAATGAAACGATGGCAAAGACGGAAAATTTCATACACTTTGGGGAACTTTCATTTTTACTGAAGACTTCAAGATTGACAGTGGAGCTGGGGACTTTAGCGAGGACCTCCAACTCAACTTTTCGGGATGTTAACTATAGCGTCTTCCGAGCAGAAACCCGGATTGTAGAGGAATGAGGATTTTAGAGGAACTACTTAAGTTGAGCTCTGCTGCTTTAGAAGATATTATCATCTTCGTGGACAGTAAAGCGGACTTTCATGGAAATAAATCAAACTCGTGCAAATTGAAACTGGTTAAGGAATGCAAACGAGTTCTGAATATGATAGCACCTTATATTCTAGACTTTTTATAGGTCCCTGGCTAGAGCGATATTGCAGGGAACGAAGCAGCTGACAATGTAGGTGGTCTACTGTTGTCTGATTGACTTGTAGGATCGACGATAATTAATTCCTGGTTGACGAGGGCAGACTGCACGATTCATAGCGATTTTTGGCTGCTGCTGTTTTAGATTAGTACAAAACCGCTACTACAGTTGGAAAAAGACGAATAACGGGTCACTGCAATGTGAGTGGCGTAACCAGTAAATGGGTTAATGAAGGGCGAGATTATTCTCGTATTTGTGAGGATAAAGGGTTGTCGCTGTTCAACTTTGGAAGATCCTTTTTTATTTGAAACCAAGCATTATCAAGGATGTGCTCATAAATTGCACACCACTGTGCTTAGAAAAAGGGGGGGAACGGAACTGGTAACTAGCGTTTGTGTACAAACAAAGCATAAACGAATTCATCAAATTCCCAGAATATCAACTCCAACACCTGAATGGACAAAGTAGAACTAAGATTTAAATGTTATACCAAATGGTGAATGTGGGTGGCGCCTCTAAGAAATGTATAAAGACGAAGAATCACTTGCATGATAAAGAAACTGGAGAAGTGGTTGATGATGATGTTAATGGAGCATGCAATGTGGCATAGGATACACACATACAGCCATGCAAGTAGGCATTGGTACGTTTCAGTACAAGTGATATATTTCATTACTTCGAAATGAGGAAAAACACCTGTGTGTTAGTGGATAAGTCACAATGTCCTTCCAACGATGGCTACACTAGTAAGCGAATGTAACATGTGGGTGATTTTGCTATTACAATCAACACAAAAGGTACCCAAGGAAACGGTTTTTAGCTTCATCAGTTTATACTATGTACGTATACATGTTGTTGGCTTTCTCATCTAGGGAGTGGTGACATAAAACATAGATTGAAGAAAAACAAACGACATCTAAGCAGGAAATGAACACATTTGCACATTAGCAACGCCAAGAAATGTGACAGTTATATTATACATGTTAACTGAATGTTAACAATTGTTTGCCATATTAAAAACACACACACAAACATAAGTTCAGATGTGTGTGAATACGCAGTTACCTAAACCGGATATGGAATACATTTAATACCGGATACGTGTCTTGTAGTCATATTGGCATCAAGATGCTGGAATACTTTAACACCTAATGCAATAGGCAGCGCATAATTTAAATATATCTGAGAGAAATCAGGTGCTCTAGTATTCCAAAGTCTGTTATGGAAAATGTTGTTTATGCAAAGGTTTCTTTAATCCTAATCCAAGAATCCTGGGTTGCCAAGGGGTACAAGACAATAGCCTCACCTGGCGTCAGCATGAACTTGATGGCAATTTGTTCTCTGATTATAAACACATCGAATTCAAGTCGGATTGGAGCATGGCCCAGCCTGAAGTAGTTTGTCCATACACATAGAGGGAATGTAGTGGACAGGGTTCAGGGCCCAAGACCGAAGTCAAGACAGCAGAAGAAGCCTCCCTAGTGGAAAGGAGAACTTGCGGTTATAAGGAGTCACGCCAACAACTATATAATGAAACCACGGAGGACTGGGATAACTACAAAATTAAGCCATTGTGGTATAATATGCTCAGACGGACTAAGAAAAACTGGTGGATATTCTCTGTAAATCACTAGAAGATAAATTCATGCCAGTGTCTTGTCTGAAAGTCAGGCGATAATCAAGTCCCTGGAATAAGTATTCCCAGGACTGCCGCAAATCTGTTAACGAGATGTCCCACCAGTACGATATTCACCTCACATGGATGTAAATGCAGAGGAACACAGCAATGAACTGCAGTGTGGAGGAACTGGCGAGAGTAAAGACAACCTTACAGGTTCCAAAGGAATTGAAACGTATTGAACTGTCACTAGCCACTTGTAAGCACGAGCACCGAGTCCGAGCTGGTCGATAGTGGGTAGGATATCCATGAACCTACTATATAACACCACTCCAAAGGAATCAAAGCTTGCTGCCGTTCTAACGGGACACTGTTTCATTGGTACACTTGCGGCGAGTCTTAAGGTCAGGGCAAATGACTTTTGTAGAAGCTGTAAGGATAAGGAAGAGAGAGAAATCAATTCACTTAATATCTTATCTGCCAATGACCAGCACTAGCCGGCAGAAGGATATCTACTATAGGATCATACCTATTATGGGAACTGGGAGAATTATCTCAGACAGGAGTTGATGATATTGAGCTTCCGGTGGGGCTAGAGCTTAATATCGTTAGCCCTAGATATTACAATGTATTATAAAGTGCGTCATTCATCGACTGCCACAAGCACTTAACCTAACCTAAAGATTGCTTAGACATAGCTGAATAACCTTATGTGAAGTTTCTATAAAAACTACATTTATTGAAGAGCAGTTCTTAAGATTTTCCAAATGCCCATCATGAGCCAACTTATTAATGTTTTACTTGAGTTTATGATGCAGCTTCTCCAACGTCTACGCATAAAATGGCTACTGTTCCTCTTGATTGTTGATGACTCTCTTTCTCAGCAACCAAACATAATGTAGAATAACACAGAACAGTTTTTAGGTAAAAACAACAGGATCCTAGACGTACGTCATCATAAGGACAATATACTTTCTATTTAAGTAGCTCTTAATCATAAACCTAAGAAGCTTAGAGAGGAAAGTTAATATCCTCTGCAATTAACCTAGGAAGAGGAACAGCAAAGTAAGCATCAACTAAATACAAACATATTGCTGTCGTGATGTTGTCATATTATGACATGTAAGGACAAAGGTCACATTTCACCATAGTCAGCTATCCCACCATGATGAAGTTGCCTTACATGATACTGAAAGAATTGGATAACATCATGAAGGAAAAGGTTAAAATCATTTAGTTTATGAGGATAATGAGGATGGTTTCATTTATGGTACATCCGATAATATGCTAAGAGTTTGGGGATAACAGGATTTAATCACAGATAATGTTTATAAATACAATTGCACCGGCTGTGAAACGTTATGCAAGGACGAGTTTTATATTGGCGGCCTGCTAAACTACGCCAACGAATTCCACCCCACATGATGTAGATTGTTTTTGTTTTTAATTATAGGGCGAATACTGGCTATAAAACAATGTCGAAGCCGCACACCAACGACTGTTCCAAGGATATTTGGCAGCGGCACTAAGATTAAAGCCTTCTAGTCAAAAAAAAAAAATTCAATCAATGATTCCAATTCAGAATTTGACGATTATATATTAAATTGCGTTCCAGAATCATTGCCACTTTCTATGTGATTCAATACAATCCGAATACTTTATCGACAAAGTGTGTTAGCAATTTGTCTTTTTATCGAAGTAGAAGCAAACACAACAACAACTTACAATTTTTAAAATACTTTCAAGAACCATTTTTAAGGATAACACCTTAAGTCGTTCTAGACTTATTTTTGGTGCTCAATGTGTTTCTACTAATGCAACAAATTGCAAGAGTTAAGATTCCCAAAAAAATCCCTTTTTGGAGATTGAAGTAAATAAATGTTGAAACATTTAGTAGTATCGTACACATACATAACTTGCAGGGACTGCACACAATTATTTCAATTCTATCCCAGAGGCGGATTTTGCAAGGCCTTCCTCATATAACGTATGGGGAAGTCCTTATTTCGCAACGCCGTCCTCAATTAAGGCTTGCGAAACATATAATTTTTGATCAGCTGGAGGCATTCCATACTCTGGCCTGCCAGAAGGCCTTGCCATTGATTCTTTTTTGAACACACAGTTTCACTGGCTGATTTTAGAAAGCATGATAGAGATATTCTAAAAAAGAATGCAGAGAGAACGCAAACACGTTCTTCTTCATTTCTTGAAAAAATTATTACACAGAACTCCGAATGGAATAAGACATCACATTTTTATTCTTTAGAAGGCCTATTCTTTAGAGACCCCAAAAACAGAATGTGGAGATAATGCAAAAATGCTTCAATCCCCTTCCTTTAGAAACTCCTACTAAATGCCTTCAAAATGGATCACAATCACTGTTTTTCGAGTTCTTATTTTAAAATGTTGATGAGTTTTGATCAGCTGGAGGCATTCCATAGTCAGGCCTGTTGGCGATCCTTGCCATTGTTTTGTTTTCTGAATTTGTATTCACATTTTTACTACTTTATTTAGCCTAAACAGAATGTTGTGAGAAGCTAAAACACCCACCCTGACTTAATAAGGAACGTTTATTAAATACCTTCAAAATTAGAGGTATAGGGAATGTGTTTTCCATCCTTATTTTATAAATTCCATATAGGAACACAATTGCCGTCGCGAGCGACAGCGATTCTTACATTGTACACCACAGATTACTTACTATGACCCATTGTCATAATGTCTGGTTAGAGCTAACCAACAGTTATAATTTCTAAATTCCACACAATCTGGCAGCTACAACTTTTAGTTAGTCTTAACTGTAGAAACAATTGGGCTGGTGATAATGGGGTTTAATATGGAATTTATTACGAGACATGGCAATCCACATAAAAGAGAACCACACGAATCTAACATTTCACTCAAACGTAATTCTTGCTCACGCCACAACTTGACTATTTCGAAATCTTTCCATATTTTATGTAATTTTCCTTAAATATTATTGATATTTGTACAGTTATATACAATAACATTCTGAAAATATTTTCCATTCATTGAAATATTAAAAGAAGGGTCTACGAGAGATAGAGAGCAATAAGTCAACTTTTTAACAGTCTTGACAAATAAATATAATTTATAATAACTATTTTATAATTGCCTTAATAAATATTAAGATTATGAAAAAGTTAGAAAAAATACTCAACAATTTAGAATGCCTGCCTTCTCATGACTTAATTTGTAAGAGCTTCCATAAGGCATTCTAGAAGATGGGGTTATAAATATAATGTTCCGATTATAGGGCATGCTTGAGGAAGGCTTCAACAAACACTTCTTTTCGACGATTTTATTTCCAGCTTTCTTATTGAAAGCGAGCGCGAAAGGCCTTGCCACCCAATCTCACGTAATGTTTAATGGAAAGGAATAGGTAATGCGATGCGATGGTGTACTGGGTCCTATAGCAGGCCTGAAATAACACCTTACTGCTCATGATTTCCGCCGCTGGGATGCTACGCCTGTTTCTTGCGAATTAATGTTATTCATATGAGCAACATGTGCAAGGATATCAGTTGGTGTCCTTTCTATGTATTTATGGCCCTTTTAAACAACCCGTTCCTCCTTCCATTTGAAGTTGTTATTAAAGTGTTGAAAGTATCAATGGAGTTGCTTTTGAAAATCTAAGACAAGAGGTGTGTTAAGAGTATAAAACATTATTCAAATTTAACCGAATTAAAGAATTCATTGGCCAATATTATCCAATGCAGCTAAAAATCGAAATAAGAGAAATGTATTGAACTTTGAACAAAATTTAAAAACATCTCTAAAAACTCTACAATTAAAAAGCCAGTAATCTTTCAGGGGCTGTCAATTAAAAAATCTAATTAGCTATACAGGCAGGATAAAGAACATGATGTTTATCCTGTTGCTTTCCAATAACAAAAGGTCATCACAAGGTATGTCATACAACGCAATGACTCTAAGAAGTATAATCAAGATGATTTAGTAAGGACACTGTTGTCCTCCTTGCTGACGAAACCATGATGTTTATCAATGTTGTCGTTGTCGTCATGTTGATGCTAGTAGTCACCGTTTATTATTTTTTAAATGTTTGTTGACTTTAATCAAATTAGACTTTAGCTATTCTGTCCATTGTCTTGTCTATCACTGTCATTTAGTCCCCAAATTATGCTTTGTCCTATACGCATCCTTAAGGTATGCAATATCTTGTTGGTTCTTTGTTATTATCAATACCTGTTCTGTCAAATGAAAGGGAAGGAAGGTGTTGACATGATGGCGATGATGACAATTTAATTTAAATAATTGTCCACTACTTTAAAGAAACCTTTTCCATTTCCAACAGGGCTTAGAGGGAAATACAGATTGGGATGAAATGACAAATTGTTGTTGTTATTCATTATCAAAAAATTTAAGGCTGCTCTTAACTCTGCACCTGAGTGAGAAGTTTTACGTTGGAGTTTTTTATAACACTGTGTGTGACCAAAAATCTGAATTGAGTGAAACATAACGAACCTGCATAATTTTGATACGCTGAATCTACCCCCTCTCCTCCCCCCTTACCTCTAATAATAATGTTTTTGTCGAGTTATTAGGGGTAAGGGAGGAGCAGAGGGGGTACAAACTTGAAGTTGATATTCTTCTTAAGGTCCTCTACATTTCTTACTCAGAAGTCAAACTTCAATTTTGAAGCGTTCTGCCTCTAATTCAGTCTCAAAAATATTAAAGTTGTTGACATCCCAGCAAACTTTGGGGTCAAATATCTCGAAATTTTTACGTGGTAGAGAAAAACGGGAAATGCCATTAGATACAGCGTATCAAAATTATACAGGTTCGCTATGTTTCACTCAATTCAGATTTTTAAAGTGCAAAAATCACACACAGTGTAATCAATTAAAATTATATTATTTGGATGATGGATAATGATTAATCCAATGTAGTCCCTATCAATTAGTTCACTATAACAGTGATTATGAATAAGTATTTTTAATATTCTGAACAAATTGTATATTTCTTTTCATTCTCAACATCTTTCAGTGTCATAAATTTCAAGTTTCGTTCAGTTATGTTGCAATCACTTTATTTCAATAGTGTCTTTTTGTGCAGAATCTCGATGAAGGTTCACTGAGGATGGATGCACCTTGCTAAGGATATAGTTCAAAAAATTATACTGCAACTCCATCGAACTCCAGGTGACCCTATTACATCCAGCACTCCGTTAAATTTTGCCATAACAATTTTGCCATAGTCCTTCTTATTTTCCACATATTGAATCTCTCTCACACAGCCACAAACAATACCCGGAAGTATGCTTTAACCTTTTGGCTATGTATGAGAAAGGTGTAGTATACTTTTTGGCAGTTTTACACATTTTACACATTATAAGTGAAGTCATAAATCTTGTGCATTCCCACGCGATAGGTTACAAAAGCCAAGTATTATTGCCCGTGAAGGCCAATATATACAGTCTATTTAATAAAAAGGATATGAGCGGTAAAACTTCCCAGTATCAGAATTTAGACAATGCCTGAGATTTACAGCTCATTTAACAAACCTGTGTGACTTTGAATAAAATTAAAATGCTGTTTTTAATAAGACATTAGAAGGGACTGTGTATGGAGTCATTTTCTAAAGTACATGTCAGATTTTTAGAGACATTTTTGGATAAGTCAAAATCTTAATTTGCGGAGAGCGAACGTGATTTCCATTTTATTACTCAGATGCATTTTTCGAGTCACTGAAACCCTCAGAAATAATGCTCGCACGTCAGCCGAGTTCTGAGTGCCGTCAAGCTATATACTTTCCAATGGTGTTGCCAGATTACAACTGGCAACACTAAAAATTGCATAGGCAAGAAATATAAAAGTTCAAATAATAGTTTGGCCGAACAAATAATTCTCGTGAGAAATATACTAATCCCACCAAACATATTGAGGTAAACACACATACAGATTTCAGCAATAGTAACTGTCTACACACATACACCACCACTCACTGTACAAGACGAACGGCAAACAAAATAAACACAACAAAAGTTTATCTTCAGTCACGTGGCTTCAATCTTCAGTCACGTGGCTTCAAGGGTCATCGATTTTTTTATTTAATAAAAAGAGTTGCTCGTTTCAAAATTCATCTTTTTCTATTGCAGTTGTACAATACCAACTTTTTGATTAGACTGTTTCGACACCCACCAATTGATTCACCTTTCGGGATTCCCCTACAAAGCATAAATAAATTCATAAACGCCTCTTTACAACGCCAAGGGCAAACGCAAGATCAATGGCATAGTGGGAGGGGACCTCAAGATAGTCAAGTAAGGTGGTTGGGAAAACACCCCAACCTAACATTTTTGCCACTGCAGTTCATAAACACATACTCGTGCAACCATTTCGATATCGCGGCGATAAATCGCAACATATTTATGGCCATTTTCGTGTATGGGCCGGCATTTGTAAGGAAGTGTGTGTGTGTGTGCGTGAGTCATAAGGGTATGTGTGTGACAAATTGTACACGCTTCCGTTTGCTTTTTTTATTGTATTCCCCGAGCTTTTATGCTTTCTTCCGAATGCGGAAACACCAGAGCAAAGGTATTGAGTTATATATTTTCTTTTTTTGAATTGAGCGTGTGTTTGGAACACATTTTCATGGTTTCGTGATAAGACAAATTCTCGTGTAAATAATGACTTTCCATGGCGGGGAAGAGAAATGCTCTGCCAATGAACATAAACCATTATGGGTGTGTACCGAAATCGTTGGGAACAAGTCAATTGTTTCCTAAAGTGGTAATTTTGAAAACTCAATAAAAAAATGATAAGACTACGTAAAATCTTTAAGATAAATTGTTTAATGAAATACTGACTAAAAAATGTGTTTGCCATTAAGACAGATTGTTAAATACATATGTTTTTGATTTAAGCAAAATTTAATGGCATAGTATTTTTAAATTTCCGTGGAGGAAATCTAATTTCCGATTTTCTACTTCACACTTGGTTAGGTTAGGTCATAGATTAATTTATACATAGAGGTGTTATCAACCTTGCTTAGCGACGGCGACACTATCGAGCATTTAGCACTGATAATCGGTTTGGAATCCGTGTAAAACTTTAGGTCCCAATCAGTGAGCGTAAAACTAAAAAGTGCACAGCTCATTAGGTGTAAGAAGCTCTCCCCAATCCCTTCATGGGGTGTGGTGGGAAACGACTGTTTGATATATGGTTCTTTCTTTTGTGATCTGAAGATACCCACGTCGACTGGTGGACTGGTTTTATGTAAGAATCTCGTACCACTGAAAACCATATTCTTTGATTCGATGAAATCTATCGCATTCCATTGTCCCTTGGCACTTGGTATATAGACTAAATTTACAGAAGATTGGTGGAAAGACATTGTCCTTGCCAATTTTTGCATTGAAATTACCTAGAACAAAAAGCTTAATGTCATGACCAGGACAACTATTATAGGTTTCTCCTAGGAACTTATAGTCTCATCGTCTTTGTCTTCCACCAATTATCGTAATGTTGAAGCAAAGGGTGTCCCAAAATTCACACAAGATTGAATTGTAATTGCATTGTTCTCGGGATATATGTCATGTGCCACCGTCTTATTGAAGCCACATATCGTCTGCATCCATGTAATGCAATTTAGGAACAACAAACCCAGATTATCATGTCGCGACGAAGCACCATTAACTGTTACTGCCCTACCAGCCACATTTTCGAAGAAGAATTGTTCAATCATTCCCTCCGCCCAGAATCTACTCCAAACAATGACACGATGTTGATGCATGAGTTTCTCAACAACCACTCGTGTGTTTTTTGACCCCCCAAGTGCGACAAATCCATCAAGACAAAAATGAGCATCATCGCTGAAGATGATTTTGTCCGAAATCCATTATTTTTAAAATATTTTTCAACAATGAAATGGCGTTGTCTGTTAATTTCAATCTCAATTTTTTATTACAGTGAACTGTCAGCTATCACACTATTTTTTCCTTGAACAACAACACTTTTCCGCACACATGACACGAAATTGTGATTTTTCGAAGTGAAACGAAGTGATTTTTCGGACACCCTTTTTTCGCTTTTATGCGGATAGTGACTATACGTTCACTCCCCGACGAGATGTAGTAGCCATTTGCTATCTACAAATTTGCAACCAAATTCATGAGACCTGTAGTAAATATCACAGTTCTTCCCACCTCATTTTCGAGATAGAATTAATGTCAGCATTATAATTTAAGATAACTTTCTGTTACCCGCTGCATATTCTTAGGCTTTTAATGTTTTGACATTCAAGGCGGGATGAAATATTGAAATTGCTATGTTATCAGTGGCAAGGAGCTGTTTCGATAAATATGCTTACAAAACTGGTCGTACACTACCATCCAGGAGGAGCTAGTCCGGCTGTTTTTATCTAGCCCTGCTAACCTGATTTGTATTTGTATTATTTTACTTTTGAGATGATTACATCACTGACTATTTTTGTAATTAAAATCCCATGCCAACTAGATTGTTTAACTGTTTTAAAGTATTTGAACAACTTTTTATAAATTTTATTGTAAAGCTACATCGATATTTCTTCCTCAAGTTTTCGCCTTAACATATGCTTTAATATTTTTAATATTCCCTCCGCCTTGATGCTCACTCCATTTTATTTAAAATGTTTCCTGTTTCTTCATCCCCAAACGTATCATATTTATGTTGTCTGTTCGTATTGTCTGAGCTGTCTCTAAATGTCTTGAAAAATTCGTCATTCAGTGTAAGCATTACATACTTCATCCTCATTTCATTTAATCTTGACATGTCAATTAACACGAACGTTGGCTGTAAAAATAAGAAAACGAATTTAAATGATAAAAAAAAGCGACAATGCAGCTGGTGCACGAATTGTAGTACAATTATGGACGATGATGTTCACAACAATGAGAGAATGAATGCAGGGGGAAATTTTGTTTGACAAATAAGAAATATTATTTCTACTCATAAGATTGTCTGCCTCCCACATAGGAACGGGGTATGTTTCCCATAATACGTACATTTGGTGCTTACTGGTTTCTCATGCCAGACAGTGAAAGTTTCTTCCTATAATCCCAATACCTCCCTCGACTGCAGAAAAACCATATGAAATCACAGATGTATTCCGTGATGTTCTTACCTCATATATCTCTCTGTGTCTTCGTAATTAACAAGATTTACAAGATAACCCTTTTTATATTTGGAAACTTTAATATTCACATTTTTCTGTTGTTAATTCTGTCTCAACTCCTCCTCCATCTTCATTCCGTAGTCGCAGTCCTTTAAAAGGACATAGCAACTTCCAAGTTTTGTGCTGAGTTGTATCTTGTCTGGATTTGGAAAAGACTGAACTTCCACCTACCTGCGTTACGAATACCAGTAATATCATATGTTAGAGAGTAAGGCACAACTAGGGGCTGAGCTTAAGCTACTACCTTCCTTGTGCCTTTCGGTAAATCCTTTTCCTTTTTTTTATCTCTTTACTCCTTTGAAATGTCATCTTACTTAAGTTGTCAACGACAACAATTTTATTCTTGTAAAAAAATCTTAATGTTGACTTGGATTTGCCGTTCTTTACTCTTTTACTAGTAAATTTTAATTACTCCGAGAAGAGAGAATGAAAAAAAAACAAATCTCTGGCAACAAAATTAAGATGTTGAAAAATGTTTTTTGGCAACAACTCATAGAATACATTTTCCAGATTTGGCCATTAAAGTTATTATTACGAGTAACATCATAAAAATATAAATAAAAATACATTTAAAAGAAGAGGTGCTAAATATTGAAGTGTTAGGGTGTCACAAATGCCTTCCCAAAAAAAGAGAGCCAGCAAATCAAACCCTAACAAAAAGTAGGTACTGTGTCAACTGTCAATAAAAGAGAAATATCAGTGTGTCATGACGTTTGCAGTTGAAATTATGTTAGCATTTCGCATTTTTGGCCAATGACTGTAATTATTTGTTCGTATGTATTGATGTGTATGTGGATGTTTAAACTTGTCTGAACTTTCGTTTTGACCTAGATGAGGATTAGGGTTTATTTTTATAGTTGAGTGACTCTCGCTTTCATTCATCGCTTCAGTGATATTGTAATGAAATCGTTCCGTGCGTCTTGTACAGTGAATAATTGCGTTGTTTGTGTGGTGGAGGGTATTAGTGTATGTAAACCTGGTTTGAGGGTTGTTTGCCTCAATGTGTTCAATGGGCTTACAATATTTTGGCCATAAAATCCTTTTGCACTCTTGTGTGCACTGTTCATTCTTTTGCGTACTTTCCGTACAATTTTTGTATAAATATGTACACTTTTTGTACGCGACGTGTTAAATCAAATAAATACATATTTTCCTTTTTTCAGATCCCATTAAGAGACATGGGAAAGCGAATGCCTTTAATTTGGATACCCAGACTTCCTTGTTTGTAGGAGGACCCGTATCTTTTCCATTCGATCATTCCCCAATTTATTTTTTTGTCTCGCCCTACCAACTACAGTTTAGTCCAATTGACTCTTCTTTAATGCTTTGGAACCAGTTTGGATATCATATCCCCTCTTCACCTATCTCAGGACAAGTACTTTTAGCCAATTGACACCACATTTCCCGTAGGGTAATTACTCGACAGCGTCGCCGTCACTAAGCGAGGTGGCCGTCTTCGGAAAAAATAGATCGAACCCAAATTCTCTTGTGCAAGAATCACACACACTAACCTGCTCACCACCGCGGCGTGATTTTCCCGACTGTATTTCAGTCACAGAAAACGGTGCAGATCAAGATTTCAATATTCTTGCATAAAACTATTTTTAAATTGTAAATCAAAGAAAAATATTGTCTAATTTAAGGATACGATATGATACAAATTGTATGTATGACGGCATCCACAGCCAAGGCAGTGTTAGACTATCAGTGTAAATAGATGAACCTCACAGAAATCGTAGAAATATTGCAAAAACATCTGTTTGCAAACTGGCAACAAAATACAACAGTTGGAAAATAAAAATAAAATAGAGAAAACAGAAAATTCAAATTCAAACACAATGCAACCCTGTTCGCATAATTTTTTTAAACAAGTCAAAAAATGAGAGAAATCCAACAGAGATATCAAATTTTGTATGCAAATCTCTCTCATCAAGTTCATACTATCCCGTCAATTTTTGACATATCAAACTATATCTCTAACGGCCTTTAACAATTGTTTAATCAACGAAATTTGGCTGATTAAACATGTGTTAATTGACTGAAATAATATAAATAGAGTTTAAGTGCAAATTATCTCTCATCAAAAATGTTACCATAACTCACCATTTTTTTTTTGAGGAAAGTCAAAAAATTGGAGAATATTAGGGAAATTAGAAAGATCTGTTTGTCTCCAAATCGTTCTTCTCAAGATTTCACTACCATCTGGTCTCATCAAATGAAAATTTGCCACCGATTTCTCTAATAGTCTAACACAGCCTTAACAGTGTCGCTTTAACTCACTCTCCATTTTCGGAAAATTTCACTAGAGTCCTTAACAGTTCATGAAGCATTATGCATTAAGCTAAAGGAAAAGAGCCCCTCGACACCCAGATTATAGTTCCACTTTTTGTACTGTAACGTATGAATGTTTTTGATTGTCCTCTTTAAAAGTTATGACAAAGTCTATCAAGAAACCATTTCGTCGTGGTTAGTTTTACATCTTAAACAGATGCCAAAGGAGACACGACAAGGAGGCATTTGGAAGTGCCAAACTAGTACAAGCTAACCGACGATTCGATGCGGTGATAGGCATCTCGTACCATAAGTTATATTCAAGAGCACACACAGTGCCACTTGAAATACAACCGTTGCCACCATTATCGTCATAACGACGCGAAACAGCCACTACAACATCATCCAGTACTAAATACAAGGATGCCAACTAGCATATTCGTAGCATATTGAACAACATCATCTTAAGATTTATTTCTTGTCGATTTCCAGGCTCTCTGCTTCGTTTTGATTTAAGGTTTTAACTTTGCAAAAGGATGTTGGAATATAGTTAATATTTGGTACATTTATTGTTCTCATCCATAGTTATTGTTCAAGTGGCAGTTCAAAAAGCAGACGTTAAGGATATTTGGAGTAGTAGACAATGGTGGTAAAGTAGATTCAGTCAAGAAAGGAGGGAAATATGCGCATTCTCGAGTAAAAATCAGTCAAGTGTTAAAGTTATTCCTAAACGAAATGATATGGCCAATAATGGGGACGAGCGGAATATTAAAAGGAGATACACGTTGCATACTTTAGGGCTCAAATAACAGTTAGAAATCGCAGCATACTTTTAGGAATAAATTGGAAGAAACAAATAACACAAAAGAGATTTTCTGTAAACAGTAAAAACATAAATGTATGGTCTTCTAGTATTACTGATTTAATGTTTAAAAGTTTCACAATTGTACTTTACGGTCGACCAAGCCATAGACTAAAATACTACACATCCACCAACTCTCTCTTTTTCTTTTGACTGAAGGGAATCGAACATCTGCAAGTTGGAAATATTTAAAGTCAAGACAAGAATTCTGACGCTGAGGTTTGATAAACCAAGCTTAAATTGTTATGCAAATGTGCAATTTATGTAAATGTATACACTTCGTGAATGCACCACATAAAAAATGAAGAATTTTGCTCGATGTTCGAACAATTGGTTGTAATTAAACAGCAACCCAGCTGACGGATGATGTATTCCGCGCCAAGTGAAAACTCAGGTGAACGACTTGGGTCATCTCGTTTATTTTCATCTTTGGGACATGCCAAGTACATATATAATTTCTCTTACATTTAAGTCCCTTACAAATATCCCACCAAATAAAAATTATTGGTCTTCTCTGTATCACTTAAGGTCCATGTAGTTGAAAATCAGTCTATGATAAAAAGTTTTCGACTATGGCATAATAATAATAAGGAAAAAATATCGACATTTTCTTAGGGACAAAGGATGCAAAAAGAAATTGGATAAGGGTCAAAAGCCAATTTCCATTATGTTAAATCAAAAATATATGTTCGTACTAAAAAGATTTATGGGAAAAAGAGTGAAAACAAGAAACAAATATATTCCTTGAAAGGACAACATCAGGACCAAATATCATACGTACTTTACATACATTTTAATTATACGAGTAAGTGCAGCATCAATACTGAGACAATAAAGTGAAATTGAAATGCATGGAATGAAGGAGAAGGACACAATTGAGTGCAGAAAATCATTTTTCTTTTATTGGTGATCCTTGAGCAGAAGCCAAAGTCTGCAAAGCACCTATCAACAACAATAGAATATATGAACATAAATATCTCCACTTTAATATACAAGGCAACTAACTCATAATTTGTTAAATAATTAATTTGATGTTTCGTATGGAATTATTGATCGGATTACAGATTCGTAGTCTGCGTACCAATCTTAACTAAGAACCGCCACAAGAAAAATTTCATATTTAAATTATTTTCCCAAATTTTAAAAATTACAAAAAAATAAAACTGAAAATATCTGGTTTGATATCAATATCAAAAATGTAAAGACACAGTTCTTCTTATTTTTTCTTACCCTATATCATACTCCGAGAGCATTAACCGCAAAAAAAAAGTGACGACCCCTAATGTTGGTGCTCCAGTCGTAGAAGTAAAGTCACACCTATAAACTTCGAAGAAGAAATTTGACGATAGTTGACAAGCTCTTTCGATTATCACGAAATTTGGTGATGTGGTCCTGGAGACACGCAGTGCTCGACAGGGGTATTCCCAGAAGCCCATTCAGGCTCATTATATTATTGAAAGTCGAGATAGTACAACGGCCTCTATTTTGGAACAAGCGAAGAGAAGGCATCGCTCACCCGACGGGCATCCCCAACGTAATAGGGCTAAGGTGGTCAGCTGAGACTCTTGGCAACGGTTCATAGTGAGGTTGTAAAAGTAAACCTAGAAATTATGGTTACCGATGAGGGAAGGAATATAAATGGAAATATGTTGTGGACACACCGTCCTCAATATTAAGTTCGGATCCGAAACAAGATGTACGGACCTCCTTCACAATGTCGCGACACAGTATAGCTTCAATGCTGGGCTAAGTTAGTGGCATTTGGAAATCAGCTCTGAATAATGCGAAAAAAGAAAACTTCCCATCCAGGGCATATGCTTGGATCCCAGCAAACCCACCTGATGTGTAGACAATTGAGTGCAAGGACAGTAATCCTGAACTTCCACCACACAATTGGAAAAGCCGGCGATGGGAAAAGGTAGATAGTGTTCTTAGACACGCGATGTTCAGTCTTTCTGACGAGAACTTCGGGCGATAAGTTGTCACACTCTTGTCGGATATTTCAGTGATTTACAAAACCCCAAAAAAGAAGAATTCTGAGGTCAAATCGAGCGATCTTGGCGGTCACTACTAACCGCCAAATCGAGACATTAGGCGAGACATTTACTCATGGAGTGGAATGCCAACAACAAAGAAAACGAGTGAAGCGCGTCGTTTCTCTGCTCTCTGTCTTACTCTCTTCGCTGAATATTTCAATACACGAGCAGTTTTCTGATGATGTTATTGTATCTAACTATAGAAATTCCAACCATATTTAAATAAAATTACATAAAGCATGCAAAAAGAATGAAATAATCAAGTTATGACGCGGGTTATATCAGTAGCCTAATCTGTCAAAGTTTGTTTACATATTTCTGTTTGTTTACATTTAGTTTGTTCGTTTGTTTGTTTCGAATAATTAGTAATAAAGTGGATTGATTCATTTACGGAAACAATTTGTTAAATATTAAAGGGATTTATAAAAATCAGCTTGTATCTTCATTATGAGCCATGGTACAAAGAAATGGTAGAAGCACTAGCCCAGCTGATATGAAGTTTTTTCTGGACTGAGCGTGAGTAAGTTTTTCTCTTATGTCAAAGTTTGTTTACATTTGTTTGTCTGCAACCCCCGTTCGCTAGCAACTGCTATTTTTAAAATATTTCTCTGCAAAAATTACATAGAAACGTTTTAATTTTCACACTTAAACACTTTCAATATATCACATAACACTCAATCATTTTCTAAATGGCACTTTTTGCAAATTTGTTTACATTTTCATAATTTTTCTATCAGCTGACTTGACACAACACAGACACTAAGCAAAAACAAAATGCCTGTTGTTTTTGGCTTGTTGTATTTGTTGTCGTACTGCATCTACCATTATATTTCTACCATGTTATGAGCACCACATTTAACACAACTGAAATTAAATAGGAATTTTCGCGTTGTGTTTACATCAGCTGGCTTTGACATATTAGGCACATTAGTCACATCAACAGCTGCTGCGATAACCTGAATGAATAACTACAACAACTTAAAGGTATGTGTTGTTTAAATGTAGGCAACAACAACAGGCATATTGTTTTTGACGCATTCGCTTCAGTTATCTAACTCAACACAAATGTATTCAAAAATACATATTACTTTCGACAGTTGAATCCAAAAAGTATGTAAACAAAATTAAATGAGCTGTTCAAATGTCTTTACCTTTCAGTCATTGTATCCTTAATATGCGCATGCTATAATAATTCAGGTAGTATCAGTAGCATGGTTGAAAGACAAGGTTGTATCGTTAGAACAGCTGATTTGATTTTTTTCATTTGACGCACTTGGGAAATGTCAAATTTGTTTACATTTGTTGGTTATAAGTTGTTTACAGACGCGGAATTAAACAACAGACGCGAATACGAGTTAGAGTTTCACACCGGGAAAAACCAATTCAACTGCAGCATCAAACAATTTCCATTATTAATTTAAATCTTCATCAATTTGGCAAATATTTCTTTCCAATTATATCACAACTGATTCAAAATGCACATTTTGTTTACATTTTTATCAGCTGAGTTTGACAGAAGCCATGTGAGATTTTGCACATGATTACACACATATTTTCTGCTACTACCGTGATTAGTGTGCCCTGATCAGTAGGTAATCAGTCAATAGTTAATCAGTCGGGATCTCGTGTTTGGAGATTTCGTTTTAGCCATGGTAGGTAAACTCGCTAGAACAGCTGTTTTCAATTTGTTCATTGTGGTTGATCGTTTCAGCTGTCAAACTCATATGTACTTTGTTTTTTTACTTTTTTGTATTCCTGTGTTGTTGGTATACTAACGTGTATAGACGTCTACAACAACAACGTCTACTGCTACTACTTGGTTATTTTTCTATGGTTTTAGCAAACATCTGTTATTCAGTACAATACTCAAAATCTCTAAATGAGAGAATCCTTCTGCAGTGTGAATGCAGTATAACTAACCTGACCAACTGATTGTAACCAAAATCAACACACATTGGGTTCAGAAGACCGAATTTTTGAGATTAAACAAAAACATTAAATAAATTTAGTTAAAATAAGACTAAGGGTGGTATTCTGTAAGTCGTGAATCAGTCACTTCGCGTTACTTTTGTAGTTTTGGTAGTTTAACGAACGTTCCAGCTGTTCGGTGACTACCTGCGTTGAGTTACGTTATTTAATGGGTAGTTTATAAAACGCAGCGCAACGTTTTTGTTCACTTCAGCTGTCAAATTGAACACGCCACAGTTCTTCGCGTTAGTTGAAGAAATTACAAATTTAAAGAAAAATGTCGATCGAGGATAGGCAGATGGAAGAATTTTGCATTTCATTGCTTATAAGTAGTTGCCAATTTTGGCTGAAATGCATTCGACGGATAGAGCTCAAACTTTTTTTTTAACTAATTGAAAATTATACTGTTTACGCACTGAAATTTTTATTTACAATAATAAAATTAGAAATGGAACGTTCAAATAAACAATGCGTTGTAAAACTATTATAATTATATTTAAAATAGACATCAGTTGATGTTGACAATAATAAACAAAAGAATCAGTACATTACAATCAATACATACCGCCAGATGGCACGTGTTTTTGAAAAGACAACTAATTTAATACAGATGGGGAAATTTATTGGACATTGAACCCCAAAATAACATAGGTTTTTTACACATTTTATGAGAATATTGTTGGTATTTGCAGTATTATAAATAATAGCAATCTTAAAATTTATTGATCTACTGAAATAGAGCTAATTTGTTTAATCTTTTTCATTCTGAGCATATCACTCAAGATAACTTTTTCTGATCTATAATTGTTTATTTTAGTTTGGCAACTCTATAAACCGTATATGTCAGTGACAGCTTTCGTAAATAAACGCAAGCGCGAAGTGATACATAAACTAGCATTTTTTGACCTTGGCGTTCGCGTTGGCTTTTGAGTTTACGTTCACTTTCGGGACTTCTAGAATACTACCCTAAATCTCCTCTGTGGTAGGTCCAACACCGTTATTTCTTTTTTTTTTAGAAAATACAAATACAACCGTTTTTCTATATTTTAACATTCGATATCTCAATAACTACGCTAGTTATCAAAATAAATTGTTTAACTTTTCTGCTTTGTATTGACATGTTTTATACAAAAAAGTGATGATTCAATAGCTAACGGCGATTCTATAACCATTCATTCATTACCCTCGGCCCGTAATTCCGAAACTATGCATTTGCGGCGATTTTGTTGTTTTAATTTCTTAGCATAGAATAACGAGTTCTACCCTACCCAATAATTTTTTTTTTGGTTTTGAACAACAAACCGTATTGTAGACCAAACAAAATATTGCTGCTTACAACAGCTTCATCACCCACCTTGTCAATACATCTTGGTATGAAATGAAACGTCAGATAAGTAGCTGACATCTCTATAAAAAAAGAAGATAGAAAACAGAAAATGACAGAAAAACAGAAAATGACAGAAAAACAGACGTCTTCTGTTATACACACATATACATTTTCCTTTTTTGCTAAAGACAGTTTTTGGTTGTGCCACAGAATAATTAGAAAATCGATATCGTACCAACAATTTAGGAAATTATAGACGTTCTAGTGTGTAAAGTTTTGGAGCAAGTTGGGCAAAGTGACGCATTGTGAGAAGTTTAAACCGCGTCAACGTTCTAAGGTTTATGATACGTTCATGCTAAGGGCGATTTTAGGGTCGGATTCGACCGATTCGCAGGAGGACGCAGCAGCGGCGGTCGCAACTACCGGTGGTGGAGGCAGCACAAAAGGTTCCTCGGTACACAGTACTGCTGCCTCCAGCAGCAGGGCATCTGCTAGCAGTGGTGTACGTCTCGCAAGTAGCTTCTGTCGCGGTGGTTGCAGCCGTTCGATTTCATCGAGTGCCGTTCTAAACAATTCCCCATTGTCAACCAACTACGATTACGGTACACCCGCAACCGTAGCTCCCTCGACATCTACGGTCCAGTCACCGGGCACCAGTGGCTGTCTAGCATGCGAAGTTGATAAACTGCAGCAGCAGTCACAGCATCATTATCATACGGAGGGAGAACGCAAGAGTCGTCGCAGTTTTGCCACACGAAGTAGTTGCAGCAAAATGTCACATTCCAGCTCGAGTTCAATGCGAGGCAGCTCGCGTGGATGCGTAACCAGCAACTCGAAATCTGTATCACCAGGTAGCTACAGCTGTAACGCCCTCAATGTGGACTTTAGCACGTACACAGCAACACACCAGTGGACAAAGATGTTGGAATGCGCTGAATTTGTGGGAGCGAAGTAAGGACCCATGTTTTTGTGTAAATATTAACTTTGTATAGGAAAACCGACACAATTTTCTAATTTAATTTATTAATTTTTTCTAAGCAAACTTATCTGTGAAAATAATTAAATAAAATGTTCCCCCTAGATAACCATTTTTAAAAAACCCCATTTTCAATTGTCAACTGATTTTCGTTGTCTTTTCAGACGTTCCAAACACACTGTGGTTGCTTACAAGGATGCCATGTATGTCTTTGGCGGTGACAATGGCAAAACAATGCTCAACGATTTGATACGTTTTGGTGTCAAGGATAAGTCATGGGGGCGTGCGTGTGCCACAGGAACACCTCCAGCACCGCGTTATCATCACTCTGCTGTGGTTTTTGGCAATTCAATGTTTATATTTGGCGGTTATACCGGCGACATCCACAGTAATTCAAATCTTACAAATAAAAATGATCTTTTCGAATATGAATTCCAACGAGCCATGTGGGTGGAGTGGAAGTTTTCGGGAAAGTAAGTTCTGATTGTTGGAATAAAGCTCATAACCTTTGTCATGTTTGAAATGCTTTTATTTTAGAATTCCAGTGGCTCGATCGGCTCATGGTGCAGCTGTTTACGATAACAAAATGTGGATATACGCTGGGTACGATGGTAATGCTCGTTTAAATGATATGTGGACACTAAATCTGACGGTAGGTGATGAGAACAAATTATGTTTAGAGTAGATTTCACAATAAAAGCCAACAAGTTTCGGAAATCCGTTTAGAATTTCTCATTTGTCAATTGATACAAATTTAGATAAGGGCTTGATAAGGGAAGATAGAATCCCGCTCAATTATTGAATGACACTGTTGATATCCAATTTATATCACATTACAAGTAACAATCTTTTGCGTAAAACATTTTTTTACTGTGCAGTATCCGAGTATAAAAAGGTTTCAATCGGTTTTTTAAAATCTTAGACCTGGCGGTACAATTTATCGCCGCTTTAAGTAGGGATAATCACATATTTGGAAGTTTGAAATCGTTTATTGTAATCATTATTGTAAACAAATTAATGTTTGTGATTCTACTGGAATTATAACGCGTTAAACTCGATCGTTACTTATCTTCTTTTGCAGGGTGAAAACCATCAATGGGAGGAGATAGAACAAAAGGGAGATCGTCCACCCACATGTTGCAACTTCCCTGTGGCCGTTGCCCGTGATTGCATGTACGTGTTCTCAGGACAAAGTGGCATGCAAATTACAAATTCTCTCTTTGAATTCAATTTTAAAAGCAAAACGTAAGTCAGCTGTTGGTCTTATCCTACGTAACCAGATTACAGCATATTTCATTTAAATCTTAGATGGAGACGGGTTGGCAACGAAAATGTCTTGCGCGGCGTAGCCTCACAACCTCCCTCACGTCGTTACGGCCACACAATGGTCCATCATGATCGTTTCTTGTACGTCTTTGGTGGTTCAGCCGAATCTACATTGCCAAATGATTTGCATTGCTATGATCTGGACTCTCAAGTTTGGTCTATTATCCAACCAGAGCCCAATTCGGATGTTCCTTCGGGTCGGGTATTTCATGCCAGTGCTGTTATCAGTGATGCCATGTACATTTTCGGTGGCACTGTAGACAACAGTGTGCGTCGCGGTGATACTTATCGATTCCAGTTCTCCAGCTACCCAAAATGTACTTTGCGTGAGGATTATGGCAAATTCTTCAACGAAAAGCAATTCTGCGATATTCAGTTTATTGTTGGCCCCGAAGAAATCAAGATAATGTCTCATATTGCCTTTGTTGCAGCTAGATCCAAATATTTAAGGGTGAAGATTTTAGCAGCTCGAGATGCCAGACACCAGCAAATGGAAAAGGTATTCGGCTCCGGGTGTATAGAGGTGAGAACGTGCTCTCAGGGAGCCGATCAGGAGCCTTTGCTAGAAGTGCGTTTACTGAATGCCAACCCGGAGGCATTTGATATCATTCTGAATTATATCTACACGGATCGCATTGACCTGAAGGAGCCTTACTCGAAAAATATCATAATTCTCATTACGGATATTTATCAGTTGGCGGGACTGTTTCTAATGCCTCGGCTGGCTCATGGTTGTATACAGTATTTAGATTTTAAAATCAATAAACAAAATGTCCTAGAGGCTCTCTACAATGCAGATAGGAAAAAGTAAGTATGCGGAAATTGGAAAAGCAAGTGGTGGAAGAGTTTATTACAATTTATTTTCTCTAGAATCCAAATTGTCAAGGATCATTGCATGCAATTTCTGGTGAAGGAAGAAAACTTTGCTGATGTAGTTATGTCCAATGAATTTAGTGATTTGGATAAACCTTTGTTAGTGGAAATTATACGTAAGAAGTTAAATCCCTGTAAGTTAGCGGTGGATCCCAACATGGACAAAAACGTCGGTATGTACAACTTCTTTCCTATATCCACCCAACTATTTCTCTTTCTCTCTTTTTAATATTATATCCCAAACAATAATATTTTTACTATGAATGTTTTATTCAAGGCACCACCTTGGACAGTGATATGGCAGTGTTCTTGGAATCTACCGGCAAAGACTTTTGCGACATTAATTTAGTATTAGACGGCCACGTGATAGCAGCACACAAGTCCATACTATCGGCTCGAACTCAGTATTTCCAGGGAATGTTTAGATCGTTTATGCCACCAGATAATACAGTGAATGTGAGTCTAAATTGCCAATTTTAGCCCATGAAATCAGTATCTAAGTTGGTTAATTTTTCCCCTTGTATTGCAGATTTCGATTGGTGACATTTTACCCTCAGTCGAAGCTTTCCAGTCCCTTCTGCGATACATTTACTATGGCGAAACCAAACTACCCCCTCAAGATGCACTGTATCTATTCCAAGCACCCCATTTCTATGGCCTTTCCAACAATCGTTTACATTCTTTTTGCAAATATTCCCTAGAACATAACATCACATATGAAAATGTTCTCCAAACATTGGAGGCTTCGGATTACACGAAAATTTTCGATATCAAAGAGCATGCTCTCAAACTGATCGTTAAAGATTTCGCCCGAGTGGCGCGGCTACCGAAAATCGCATGTCTCTCGCGTGAATTGCTGTTGGAAATCATACGGGCGGTGGCCGATTCACATGGTGAATTCTTAACACGTATTAGTATTAACACAGATATCTGAAAATTGGTGTTATTACAGCCTGCTTTACGATTCCTATTGGCCTGGCTGCAAAAGGGCAACAATGCTGCCTGACACCATAATCTTGCAACTCGAATGTTATCATCATCGTGCGAATGACCTAGTGTTCTCCAAGAACTACTACCAACAACTACATGCGTATTATGAATATGAAATTAGTTGTATTCGTTCGTATATGATGAATGCCCATGCGTACATTTTATGAATTAAAAATAAAAAGTATGTTTTTCTATTTTATGTGGATCTGTATGGTCTTCTTTAGAATTCATACATATGTATGTACACATGTTGAACTGTATATATGTATGTATTTGTTTCCTTTATTCCTACCAATTTTTTAATGGACTTCTTTTTGGCTTAAAGCATGTTTGTGTCTGCTAGATGTACTAAACTAAGTAGTATAATATGTAATGTATTTATTTAAATAATCTCTTATTATAAGTATAATTAAGTATATAATTTTAAAGATATAAGTTAAAAATAGTATATGATAATAAATAGAAAACAAAAGATATCAAAAGAAACAACTGTTTTATTGATCCAGTCACTGAATTAGATTTTTTAATATATAAAAGGAAGAATATTAAAGCAAAATAAATAGCGACCCGAGCTAAAAAGGAGAAAAGGTAACCACATTTTCTGTTTCCAGATTGTCACACATTTAAGGGGTAAATTAACTTAAAACAAATCCCAAAGAGGCAATGAGAAATTAACAGTTGGCGGTTATACCAGAATAGGACATCAAAAATACTACACAAATCTTGTAGCATAATCTTTGGGGAGGTTGATATTTGAGCCGATTTATCTACATAAAGAGTTAAGTTCATCGCTGATTCACTGAGTCTGTCACACTTTTGTGTCACACTTTTTGAACACTTATAATATTATATACATATATACACACAAAAAAAAAACGAAAAAAAATAAAAACAAAGAAAAAACGAACAAAAAAAAACGAAAAAACATGTTTCAACGGGCGCCATAGGCGCGTTCCAATCCACTAGTTATTTGAATGTGTCAGTTGCCAAATCGATTAACTCCATCAAAAAATACCTGTAGAAACTTAAATGTTCGCTGGGTTTTCAAATTCCACGTTCATTACAAATGCAAACTGACATTATATATTACTTCACTACAGCTGTATCTATTATATAGTTAAATTCAAAATGAACTGGGTACATTAGTTTAACCCACAGACACTAACATACCAAAATTTTGGGAAAGTGGAGTTAATCGATTTGCAACTGACACATTCATATATAACAAACGTTATTCATGCATACATACATCAACTCAGAATCAGTTTCTAAATCGAAAAAGCCATGTCGGCCCGTCCGTCTGCCCAGGTATTATTGTAATCAAAGTATTGGTGAAGTCTGGCCATGTTGTTATAAAGCCCACCTACAAATGTGTGTCCCAAGATGGGTTCTAAAATTCTTCAATGCACTTTTTTTTTGTAGGTATGTATTAAGAAAAATTGGGTACAAGCTTATAAAAAGGCGCGTGAAAAATAAGTAGAAAAACACAAGATCGCATCGTTACACGTTTTTGATATAACCCCACCCCCATACAAATGCCCCAACCAAGCACGATACTCGTATTATAGGCTTCAGTGGTTAGAAATAAATATTAATTGATTTTAATGGGGGCATCACTTAGCGTTACCTGAAATACAGTACGAGACTTGTAGCTTGACTCAAAAGTACAAAAAGTGTATACA
This sequence comes from Phaonia tiefii, assembly GCA_963931995.1. Taxonomy (NCBI): domain Eukaryota; kingdom Metazoa; phylum Arthropoda; class Insecta; order Diptera; family Muscidae; genus Phaonia; species Phaonia tiefii. The sequence continues at coordinate 1,489,652 of OZ008370.1, read as the reverse complement.
AAAGTGCAAAATGTGAACACAAGCATACAAAAGTGTACAGGATTGTATAGAAAAGTACAAAAAAGAGATCGAAAAAATATAATAAACCCATTAGGCATATTGGGGCACATAAACAAACACACAGAAAACCAACGATACTTAGACTAATTACACTCACTGTACAAGACAAACGGCAACAATTTCATTACGATATCAATGAACAAAATGATAGACAAATAAAACCAGAAAAAATAAACCTTCGTCTACGACATTAGAACCCAGCAGCGAATAGAGGTGGTTTGCATGCCTCCTAGAAGGCCTATTAGGTCAGTCAGACCCTACACCCTACAAATGCAATAGTCATTTCAAATTAACATTGGGCGGTATAGGAAGGGGAGGCCTGTATATTTCCCTTCTCTTGACAGGCTTGCTCGCTGGCCTGCAGAGATAAGGCCTTCCCTTTCAGGCCTTCTGGTAAGCCTGCTAATGTAAGATTTTCTAAGAGGACTGCAAAGAAGTATTTTTAGAAAAAATCAGGAAAATATAAAAAAACATATGGGAATTATTTCCTTATATATAATGTTCAGACATTTTTATCTCTCCTAGCTGAAATATGTATATACACTATCTTTGAACATTATAAAGTTTTCTTTAAACCTGCAGCCACAGGATTCCAACATATGAAATCAGCAATTACAGTCGGATGTGAAATCTACTCGGCTACCGTATGTTGTGATTTTATTACGGCGAATTGCGTACTTGTAGAAAGACGAGTTGAAGAGAAGTGTGCATGCCAATGAGCATACATTTTGCCTTCCACTATTTTCCCTGCCAACAGGCCTGCTAAAGGGATAATTTCGAAGGAGCAGAGTAGGCCTCCCGACAGGCCTGCATTCGGAAGGGAAACAAGCATGTCTATCGGATCTTGTGTACCCTTCGATGAGTCATGTTTTCAGGTCTCCTTCAAGAAGTTGGATGTGAATGTGCCCCGAATTTGTTACCAGTGTTACAGAGAAGGCATAGTTGAATGTCAACAAACTGCCCCAAAAGGCATATTTGCAGGCATATTTTGAGAATGTCTCCGCGTTTTCTCTGCTCAGGATTTGGTACAATGTGAATATAAGTTCAATTGTGCAATTTTCAGGTCTACCGCTACACTGATAAGGTGGGTTCAGGTCTGCAGTTATGCTTGTTTCCAAATGATGAAAGGTTTCGTCCACGTTAGTTGGCACTTATATTCAAGCCACATTTTTGTAACCCCTGAATACGGAGCTTTAGGGTCGGATAATATCTGTGGTCACAAGGCATAACAGAATAACTCGAGTTATGCTCAAATTTAATTTTTCGAGAATCGATCTGTATATATAAATTTTTGTGGATAATCCAATGTGTAGTTCCCAAAATATTGGACAAGATTTCATTGAACTTTTAAATCTTGAAATTTGAACTTTTAAATCTTGAAATTTGAACTTTTAAATCTCTCCCCTAAAATTTTGCAAAAATAGACATATGCTGTTGTGCCTTGTGACCACAGATACATATATCACTTAAAAACATTATACAGTGTTCATACGAGCATGACAAACATGAATTAAATTCTTATGGTAGTACTCGTATTATAAGTATGTACACTCTTCAATATGTTGCTCTTCCACGTTTTTCCAAGAGTCTGTGAGATTGATTTTACTTCAGTCATTCGCGCAACATAATCACCATCAACCGGTCAACATTTTACTAGTTATCTATGATATTGTACGAGTATAAGTATATAGAATATTAGGATATTATAAAGCCGTGTTTTATTATTCAAATCGGATATCATCGATCACATCATCTTTCGGCGATACAACACAAATTATGTATATTTATTCTCAAATGGCAATTGGCACATGTACTCTAATCGACTAAAGACTATTTCGAGAAATCAAAGCTACGCCTTAACTACACAACCTGATGTTGTAGATGGAATGATAACCACATTAAATCAGGGGCCTAATCACGTCTGTCGTGATTCATATATTTAGACCAAAATTATGTATTTTTAGATCATGGTAATCGTTATCGAATCAAAAATATGCAACGTGGTAAATATTTGGTTAAGAGTTTTAATGAATAATTTGAAGATTAAATATTCATTAACAAACTAATATTCACGCGATATTAATCTTTTGATCATTTCGGCCAAACAATTGAGCAGAGAAAGAACTGATAGATGTTGCAGGAGTTACATATAAAGGGGTTTTCAACAGAGACGCTACAAAAGTAAATCGATAGGGACAGCAAACGACGCCATATTTTTCCCGCTCTTTTGACATTTCTCTTCAGTAAGGTTTGCCATTTCATCATAGAAAGATATACGAGCCAACAACGAGTCGAAATTATTAAAATTTACTACCGAAATTTGGAGTCAGTGGCCTCAACTTTAAGAGCGCTACGTCCAATTTATGGTCGTTTCTGGCTTCATTTCTGGCTGAATGGCTTCGTCAATAAGCAAAATATGCGTTATTGGTCAGACAGCAATCCACACGTAATCCATGAGTCATCATTGCATCCCGAAAACATTACGGTTTGGTGCGGTTTATGGGCCGGCGGCGTCATTGGGCCGTACTTCTTCCGTGATGATCAAGACCGGCACATTACTGTGAATGCGAATCGCTACCGTTCAATGATAACGGAATATTTTTGGCCCCAATTGGATAATATGGACTTGGAGGACATGTGGTTCCAACAGGACGGCGCCACAAGCCATACAGCGAATGCCACAATAAATTTATTGGAAACCAAGTTTGGTGAACGTGTTATCTCACGAAATGGGCCAGTCGATTGGCCGCCTCGGTCGTGCAATTTGACGCCGTTAGATTATTTCCTGTGGGGCTACGTCAAGTCTATGGTCTATGCCAACAAGCCAACGACGATTGATGAACTTCGTACGAATATCGAACGTGAAATTGCAGCAGTATCGGCCGATTTATGCTTGAAAACTGTCGAAAATTGGGTTCAGCGTCTGGACTTCTGCAAGCGTGCCCGCAAAAGAAATCGAGTTCCAACGTACTTTCACAGGAATAAAGAATTTCATTGGTATCCAAAACCGGTTTTGTTTTATTTAAAAAAACTTTTGTAGCGCTCTTATTGAAAAACCCGATATGTAAAAGCTCCTCTTCTCACTTCGGCGACAATTTATATTTTAAATATTTGTGAGATTTTTCTTAAGATAATCCATTTACATTGTTCGATTGCATCAGAAAGCAAGAAAAAACACATAAAAGGATATGTTCTGTGTAAAAACAAAAGTGTGATCTAAACTAGGTGATTGTAGGAAATTTGAGTCGGTACGATAGTCTAATGCTACTAAAGTTAGTACACCAAAAGAAAAAGTTTAAACACACAAACTAAGTAGCTACTTCAATATATTAAAAATATAATCCCAATCGGAAATCGATACAGAAAAAATAGGATAGGAATTTTTACGATAAAACCTTGTTCATCTTTATTTCGGATGAAATAAATCCCATTATGTCCAAAGTTCTTTGTAGCGATACCTTTGAGAAATTCCTAAGCAGCTCACTATTTCCGACATAACGTTAAGTATCCTCTGGTAATGCCACCAGACCAGTGTCTGTTGGTAGCTAAAGTGAGAAGGCGATTGGCCAAGCTTTGGGTTTAATCATCGCATCCGTTTCGTATCGTAATCGGTATTTTGGAAGTTCAATAAAATGGAAACTTCAATTAAAATTTAAGAAATAGTTGTATCAATCAAGTTAATAGAGGAAGAGCATTTCATCAACATCAGTTACCATAAAATGAGGTTACAATACGAAACGGATGCGATAATTAGGCCCCTGAGTATTATGCGAACACCGATGCGTATTACGTAGTAAGGCAACATCAACACCCAACATAGTTGCTAAAATGCAAATGGTATGCCTGCGTAGAGATCGTTGGCAACCTCAACAGATTGGGTACGGCGGTCTAATGAGCCACTCATCTTAAATCTCAAGCATTACAGAAACGTCGATAAATTCTCGATAACGACATTTTGCTCTAAATAACGGGTTATGATTGATACCTAAAATGTAAGAACTCTCTCTCAAAAATCGATACTCGAGCAGGTTAAACAGGTTATGGAATCCTACAATGTGTGCATCCTTGGTCTGGGCCAAGTACGTTGGATTAATAGTGGCAACACCCAATTACAATCTGGTCACTGTTTCATACGCAACGTATAAAAGGAGTTGGCCTTCTCTGTTACCTAAGGCTATATATGCTCTGATATCGTTATTGCAAGATTCAATTCGAAATTTAGCAGGATTTATAAGGCCCGTGTTACATTTCTAAACCTGCACACAATCTGTCGTAAGAAGATCTCACTAAAGATGAAATTTCGAATACTCGTATTCAACTGCGGTACGAATGAAGTCTGTGCTGTTGGAAAAAAAGGTCCAAACGTTTATCAATTGTTGTCTGAGGCAAATACTCCGCATTTACTGATCTAATACAATTTCTAGTGAAGACCTCTGGTAACGCACAAGTAACAGCTCTTATGAATTTGATACACGTAGAAGAAAATGGACATGGATCGGTCATATACTTAGCCGTTCAACATCAGATATTGCTATAGTGGTGGCACTTGAATGGAACCCTCAGGGGTATCGCAGGCCAAGAATCGCAAAAACACGGAAGTTGTGGCTGAACAAAATAATATAACCAAACTTGACTACCATGGAATCAAATTACATCACTTGCCAGGGACAGAAATCGATGGAGAAAATTCGTTGACGCCCTATGTTCTTCGTGTATCTTTTATTTAAACTTTGTATTGTCATATTTGTATATTTTGTTTAAATAAAATAAATAAACATCATGCAGTTATATAAAGTATAACATGTAAATTTGTCCCTCCTCTTTACATTTTTTCAAAGTCTTCTCCATCAATGTACCACTGTGCTGTTTAAAATAGTATCATCAGTATTTGGAAAAATTCATGACAAGAGCTTAAACTGTCCGTTCTGTTCCAGTTGCTTTTGAGGAAACAAATTAATACAGATCCACATGTATGTACATATTCGATTTAATGGTCATTAAATCGACGAATATACATTTCATAAATTTATATTATCTTCCTTGTAGTAATCGCAGAGTCTTTGTTTGTTTGTATGTTTATTAGTCTCCGCTTTATGATTCAGCTCGGGGTTCATTATTTTCAAAAGTCTACTTAAAAACTGACAAAAAATTTGATTTACAAAATACAAAAACAATCAATGTTAATTCTAATAAAAGTTAGTAGTAACTCGGAAGTTATAAGGCTGACATTACCGCTGTCCAGGAAATGCGATGGACAGGACACGGCTGCACAAGAAACAGAAACTGCGATAAATATTACAGTTGCCATGGGAAACAACATGAATTTGGTTGCGGATTTGTAGTTGGCAAAAGACTGCGACATCTAGTATCTAGGTTCAATCCTGTGAGTGGACGTATAGCCATAATCCGCATAAAAGCGAAATATTTTTATATTTCCCTAATTTGTGTGCATGGCCCGACAGAAGAGAAAGATGATGATGCCAAAGACATATTCTATGAGCACCTAGAGGAAACGTATGACCGCTGCCCTGGCCATGACACTAAAATTGTACTAGGAGATGTTAATGCCAAAGTAGGCAGGGAGAATGTGAATGTGTTTCAGTCTACATGCTGGCAGTTCCGACCATATATTAATACTTATAGTAGATCTACTAGTTCTCCCACCAAATTTATGACATTTGGCCTGGATGATATTTACGTTTGATGTTGAAAAGAATTGCTTTACTAATACCAGATAGAGGCAATGGTTCAAAACAACGAACAAAATAACAACAACGGCATTTCGTTTTGTGTGTTAAAATTATTGTGTTAAATACAACATAAATGTATTCTAACAATAACAGTCAATAAAAAAGTTTAAACCACATTTAAATTTCACAGCTTTTCACCAAAACGACATGAAAAATTAAAGCAAGAAGTTATTGTAATTCCACCTGGTGTATGGCACTTTTCGTCAAACATCTCTCTATCACACGGACCGCATCACGAAGAGTGTGAAAGGAAACGTCAGATGAGACAAATGGCGGCTCTACTATAAATTTACTCTATGGTTCCAACAATGGTATGAGACTGATTGGCTTTTCCGTGACAGAAAACATGGTCATTAGTGGTACAAGATTCATTCAATAAAAACATCCACAAGGCTACTTGGGTATCCCCTGTTCAAAGAACGAACAACCAAATTGATCACGTGGTAATTGATGGAAGGGACTCATCCAGAGTAATGGACGTACGAGTGATCAGAGGAGCTAACATTGATTCCGACCACTACCTGGTAGCAGCAAAGTTTCGCACAAGATTAAGAAGAGCCAGACACAGAGCTGGACATCGGAAAGCTGCAATTACCAGAAGCTCTCGCAACTTTTGGCACAGAACTCACCCCCTCCCGATGACGATCCTGATGCGCAGTGGAAACCCATTTCCGCCTCTATAAAAATCCGCGCTACTGATACCTGAGAGCTCCAATGACGATGAGACAATCAATCACAATATGGACGATGACGTCGATTGCCCCCTCCTAACCAAGACGAGGTCAGAACAGCTATTGCCCGGCTTAAAAACAACATAGCCGCAGGAGCCGATAGATTACTGGTGTAACTGTTTAAGGCTGGCGGCGATGAGCTGATAAAGTGCATGTATCAGCTCATTAGCAAAATTTGGTTAGATGAATGCATGCCCGGCGATTGGAGTCTCAGTGTACTATGTTCCACATTTAAAAAAAGTGACCTGCGTCTCTGTGCCAATTACCGTGGAATACGCCTTTTATCCATAGCATATAAGGTTCTATCAAGTATAAGAAAGAATAAAACCAATTATCGCTGACCTCATTGGACCATACCAGTGTGGCTTTAGGTTTGGAATATCGACAACTGACCAGATTTACACGTTACGCCAAATTCTGGAAAAGACCCACGAAAAACAAATCGATACCTATCACCTATTTGTCGATTATAAGGCGGCCTTCGATAGCCCGATATGGGAGAAACTCTACGAAACAATGTCTGAGCTTGGTATACCTGCAAAACTCATACGCCTTTGCAGGATGACCTTGACGAACACCAAATCCGCAGTGAAAGTTGGTTAGGATCTTACCGAACCTTTCGAAACTAACCGAGGCCTCAGACAAGGCGACACCCTAACGTGCGATCTCTTTAACATCTTAATGGAGATTATTATGAGTAAAGCTGCAGTCAACACGAATATAACCATCAGCAGCAAAAGTCACATGCTGCTCGCGTATGCTGATGATATCGATATCATTGGGCGCACAATTAGAGGAGATACTGCGGTGTTTTCGACAATTTAGAAGGAGTCAGCAAAAATGGGTCTGACAGTAAATGAGGATAAGACAAAATTATTGGTTTCAATGAGCAGGGTCTCCACGCTATTAGACCAAAGCGCGAACGTTGATAACCATTATAATTTCGAGGTGGTGGACGAATTTGTATACCTCGGATCTGCCGTAAACAAAAATAAGAACGTCAACCTTGTGATCAAGCGGAGAATTGTGCTTGTGAGTAGATGTTATTTCGGGCTAAGCAAGCACTTTAGAGATAAAGCCCTCTCTCGAATAACAAAGGTCCAGCTGTACCAGACTCTCATACAACATGTCTTGCTTAATGGCGCAGAATCCTGGGTCTTAGCAGACGAAACATCTGTAGGAGTCTTCGAGAGAAAAATGTATGGCCCTATAGTGCACAACGGCGAGTATCGGAGACGCATTAACCATGAACTTTATGAGTTTTATCCCGACATTGACATAGTTAAGTGGATCAAAATAACGCGATTCAGCCATCCGATCAACACTTTTACCCGAGAAGATTAATTAACTTAAACTGACTAGAATTTTTAATGACGCGTTGGTGAAAAACTGTGAAATTTAATTGTTTTCTATACTTTCTTGTTGACTTTTATTGTTAGCATGCATTTGTGTTGTATTTAACATAACAATATAATTGTTGTTTCTTTGGTGGTTGTTTTCAACTAATCCCTCTATCGGCTTACTGAGAGAAGTAGATACTCTATGTGTATTTACTATATGGTTCAACCCATAGAATAATACCTACCATAGAAGCTTTTATTCGCTCAATAAATTAAACGTCATAGGTACGGTGGAAAGTAAACATTGGATGGTGGAAAATATGGGTTCAATAATACCAGATGGTGGCAATAGTATACAGCGATCAACAAAGGAACAACAACCGAATTTCGTGTTTTTGTGGCAAACTAGTTGTGTTAAATACAATACAAATGTATACCAACGATAAAAGTCAACAAAAAAATGCTAAATATATTTAAATTTTTCAGTTCTACACCAAAACGACATGAAAAAGTTAAGTGAACACATTTTGTAACTCCACCTGGTGTAAGGTAATTTTAAATTTAATTGCTCTCATTTCCACAAACCTACGATGAAGCATAGAATAATACATACGTAGATAAACTTATTCTCTCATCTGACGTTTCATTTCACACTCTTCATCGTAGGTTTGTGGAAATGAGAGCAATTAAATTTAAAATTACCTTAATACCAGATAGAGGCAATAGTGCACAACGTCCAACAAAGCAACAACCGCATTTCGTATTTTTGTGGCAAAATAGCTGTGTTAAATACAATACAAATGTGTACCAACGATAAAAGTCAACAAAAAAGTGTAAAATACATTTACATTTCACAGTTCTATACGAAACGGAAATGAAAAAGTTAGTTAGTTAGTTCTTGTAACTCCACCTGCAGTAAGTTAATTTTCGTCGAATTTCTCTCAAGTTAATTTTCGTCGAATTTCTCTCATTTGCACCAAACTACGACGAAGAGTGTGAAATGGAACGTCAGGTGAGAGAATGAAATACTCTATCCTAAATTCCTCTATGAGTTCCATATCCAAAAAAAAAAAAATACATATATAAAATCGATATACATATATAAATATTACAGAATATTAAGTATAAAAGAATATTAAGTATAATAGAAAATTAAGTATAACAGAATATTAAAACAGAAAAAAATAATACCAATAGTATGAATGTATGCAAGCAAACAATAAACAATAATTATAAATAAATATTAAACAATAATAATATACCAATAATGAAAGAGAAGGAAAAAAACTAAATAAACAAAATAAATACAAAACACCATAGTAATTAAAGAAACAATAAATATATTAATCAAAACTAATAAAAAACAAAAAAAACATAATATGTAAATGAGGAATAGGAAAAAATTTGTTTAATAGATAAACAAAATATACATTAAAAACAATAGTAATAAATAAACTTATAACCATAGTAAACTATAAATATTCAAACAGTCTAGACGAATGTGATGGACAAACTACACAGGAACTGAGAGTCCAAAAAATAGGAACATTGCAGTATTGTGTGTAGGAATTAAACCAACAGATGGTACGAATAAAACAGGAATCAGGAACTACATATGTAATATATGCAGAGAAATATGAGCAGACAGGCGGGAATCAGATATAAAAGACAGTAGGAACAAAACCAGGATCAGGAAACCGTGAAAAGCAGCAAATTGACGCAAGGAAAGAGGAATTAGAAATCATAATTTACAGCAGCAGATAAACGTTAAATATTATCAGGATAACAACCTTTAATCGAGTTTGAATTGAGTCGACAATATACAGGAACCGTGGAACGGCAACTAATAGAAATGATTAGATCAGCATGAAACTAAGAAACAGGCGAATAGCAATAAATACACAATATCAGCAGAGTAAACAGGAACCAGGAACATAATTTATAAGAGCGGATATACGTTAAAGATCACAGGAGAACAATCCATATAGGGTAATGAATTCAAGGGGACCATATGTAGGAACAGACGTTTTTTGCGGTAGAAAGTGCTTTGAAATATTTAACGGGCAACCATATATTTATTTAAAAAATTATAACAATACAAAGTTTAAAAAAATGTTGACGATTAACAGAGGGCGTCAACGAATTATCTCCATCGATTTCCGTGCATAGCAAGTGATTTTGTTTAATCCCATAACAGCCGAGGTGCCTCATATTACTTTCAGGCATCCCTGGACTGGACTGCGATATCCCTATGGACTTCTTTCAGTTGCCGCCCTAGTATTATTATAATACACCGCAGAGATTTTTGTAATTAATCTCAGAGTTAAAGATGGATATTTCTTCTTTGATAGATAGATACTGGTAGTCCTCCAAAGTTCAATGCCGTATGTTTATACTTCTTATTTCAACATTGTTTTGTCTTGAAACTAAGCTTTCTGTCGAAGATCACATCTACATATGGATGTGCCAGTTGCCAAAACGATTAGCTCTATCAAAAAAGCCCTGTAGAAACTGAACTTTCCGGTGTGTTTTAAAATTTCAGTCAATTATAAATGCACAAGATCACTCTAATGATCAACACAATATGGCGATCCTGGTAGCACAATGTTAACGGCACCCTCTTTATTGTCAAATACGAATAAGAGTGTATTCTTTTAGATAACGAGATTTCGTGCAGAGCGATTTCCTCAGACATGTGGGCAGCTGAGACGTACCTCTGAACACTCGTTTTAGAGAACAAAGTCTTGCGATACAAAACAATTTTGAAACCAGAAGTATAAATATTGAACTATGGGGGACTACAAGTATGTATATTAGGGTGGACCTTGTGTCGATATTTTGGTAGATGAGGGCTCTATTCCGTGCCTTTTTGAAAAAAAATGACAATGCCGAAAAAAAAAATTAAAAAAAAAAAACATTAGGGGTTGCGCAAGAAAAAGGTCCACTTTGCCAAAATTAGGGGGGAAATTGCCATAGGTCATCAGGGGTCACCCGTAGGGGGGAAGAATGTATGGCCGACCCCCATTAACTTTTTACCGCCAACATTTTCCCCCAAGACACCCACCCCCTATCTCCTCCCCTTAGGGGGGTCACCATACAAAAATGGAGGTTGCTCAGTATTTTCGAAAAACACCATAGGTCATCAGGGGTCACCCCTAGGGGGGCAAAATATATGACCGACCCCCATTAACTTTTCATCCCCAACATCTTTTCCGAACAAACTTACCCTCTATCTCCACTCCTTGAGGGACTCCCCATACAAAAATACTGAAAATCTATGTATTTACAGTTGCACAATATCGAGATTTTTTTGATTTTTTTACAGAAATTCCACCAATATTCAAGAGTGGTCATTGTTTGGAAAGTCTTGAAAAATTTGAAACGCACACGTGCTGAATCAGGTACATAGGCACCCTTAGCAGATGCCCCCATTCATCAGTACCTGGCAGTAAAATATTGCAAAATACGTAGTAGTTATAAATAGCAGTTCATTCATCGATTGTTGTCATTCAACAAGTGCCGACGACCGCGAAAAGTAAATTGATTTTTCTCCCGTTTTTTAAAAGTTAAGATGACAACACGACTTAGATCGCGCGACGATATTTTTTTGATTGGTTATCCAAGCATGAATATTACGGGGACCAAATTACCGTCGAAGAAGCAAGTGCTAAGAATGCATTTCTTCAACATTCGCAAACGAAACATGTCGAAGAAAAATAGTGCGGTTATAGTCGCGGACGCAGTGATGATTTTTTGGCGCCAAGCAGCTATTCCGACGAAAGCCAGAGGAGATGTTACAAGAAAAATAGCTGCGCTGCACGATGAGTGGGATGCTTTAAGAAAGTCATCTCACAGAAAGACTGAGTCCACTAGAGAAAAAGAGAATACGTTTTCTGATAGCTTGGATAATCTTTTCGACATCGCACACGCCAACGCCCTTGAGAAAATGACAAATACCGAAGACATTGAGATTCTGCTAAAGCAAAGAGAAGATGGCCGGCCAGGAACTATGGGAGGTGTGGACGCTACTGATACTCGAACGAGGAAAAGAAAAGCTGAGCGCGAAGAACAAGAAGAGTTGCGACGCAAACGTGCAACGGAATCTAGTAGAGATCGGTTCGCTAAAGGCTGTAAGCTATTTCGCGCTTTGTGTGTTTGTCCAATGTTTATATTCAAATGAAATTCGTTCAATTGCAGTGGTTAAATTTTCAAGCAGTGATTCAAGTGATGATAATTGGAGACAGGACGAAAACTTCCCGGCAGAAGCTGTCAAATGTTGGTGACAGAAGAGGTTACAAACAATGTTTTACTGAACGAGTCCTATCAGCTTTGGACAAGTGCAAAGTGACTGACCGAGACGCGGTCGGCATTATGATAGCGGCGGCAGAAGCATTTGGACGCGATCCTCAACAATACACAATAAACCGTACGTCGCTTCGGAGATGTCGGCGTTCAAATCGAGAGAACATGCTGAGTTATGTGAAAGACAATCCAGAAGTAAGATCGCATAGATTTATTTGCTCTCATTCAGAATTCTTATTCTTCAACGCGTTTCATTCATCTCCAGCTTGTCGCAGCTAAATCCTTCGTAGTCCATTGGGATGGCAAAATGCTTTTGGATTTTGTGGGTACAAAGAAGGTGGACCGTCTACCGGTAATTGTCTCGTACGGAGAAAAAGAACAACTTCTTGGAGTTCCCAAAGTAGAAGATGGGAAAGGAAAAGGCCGGAGAATAGCACATGCCGTTTATCAACTGTTGGCATCTTGGCATATGACACATCGAATACAAGGACTTTCTTTCGACACGACATCAACGAACAGTGGCCCATTCTCCGGAGCCGCAGTTGCTCTTGAGCGGCTGTTGGAGAGAGAAATCTTATATTTACCTTGCAGACACCACGTATACGAACTGGTGCTAAGGGAAGTTTTTGAGACAAAAATGGGAAAGACCAGTGCACCAGGCGTTCCTTGCTTTGACCGTTTCAAACAGGAATGGGACGCTGTAAAGGTTAAACCATTCCATTCTGGCTTGATAGACGATCAAGTCGTCAGAAAAATTCCTGTGGCAATGCAAGTCGGCATAAAGAAGTTTTGCTTAGATCAATTGAAGGAGAAACACCCTCGCGATGACTACAAAGAAATGCTACAATTAATTCTTTTGTTTCTGGGTGAAAAACTTGAGAATTACCATTTCCGACCTCCAGGACCCGTTTCCCATGCTCGATGGATGGCAAAAGCCATTTACAGCCTCAAGATGTTTTTGTTTCGGAGAACTTTTCACTTATCTGTACGTGAATTGAATGGTATTCGACACGTTTGTATTTTTGTGGTGCGACTTTACGTCAAGGCATGGTTTGGTTCTTCTCGAGCAGCTGAGGCGCCGAATCAAGATTTTTGAAGGACATCGTCGAGTATAAGTCCGTTGACCAGGATTTATCTCGGGTAATGATAAAGAAATTTATCGGTCACCTATGGTATCTCGCCGATGAGCACATAGCCCTTGCCTTTTTCGATGACAAGGTTTCAAATGAGTTGAAGGCCAAAATGGCCCAAGCATTGCTAGAAAATGAGAATGACGAAGGTGAAGAAGATGAAGAAGACGAAAAAGGTGAAGAAGATGAAGAAGACGAAGAAGATGAAGAAGACGAAGAAGGTGAAGAAGATGAAAAAGACGACCCGGTTCCCCCAGCTCCTCGCGTCGTAATCAAAAGCACCAGCGTTAAAAAAATCGAGGTGAAATTCAAAGATGTGAATGAGGAATTCTTGGCTAAAGACTTGAGCAACTTCGTCTCTCATAATACCAAAAATTTATTTGTACGATTTGGAATATCGCAAGATTTCATTCTTGCAAATCCAGCAACCTGGAAATCTCGCGCAGACTATCAAGAAGGTCGTAGAATTGTAAATAACTTGCGCGTTGTGAACGACACTGCCGAAAGAGGAGTAAAAATGATACCAGATTATAATAGAATACTGTGTCAAGGCGAAGAAGAGAAACAGTATTTACTACATGTTATCGATTCTTACCGCAAGAAATACCCATCAGCGAACAAAAATATGTTAATTTGACTATATTATATTAAGAGTGCTTAGTAGTAGTACTCAATTACAGCTTCTTTTATTTTTGTATGGGGAGTCCCTCAAGGAGTGGAGATAGAGGGTAAGTTTGTTCGGAAAAGATGTTGGGGATGAAAAGTTAATGGGGGTCGGTCATATATTTTGCCCCCCTAGGGGTGACCCCTGATGACCTATGGTGTTTTTCGAAAATACTGAGCAACATCCATTTTTGTATGGTGACCCCCCTAAGGGGAGGAGATAGGGGGTGGGTGTCTTGGGGGAAAATGTTGGCGGTAAAAAGTTAATGGGGGTCGGCCATACATTCTTCCCCCCTACGGGTGACCCCTGATGACCTATGGCAATTTCCCCCCTAATTTTGGCAAAGTGGACCTTTTTCTCGGCTCGTGCGCAACCCCTAATGTTTTTTTTTTTTAATTTTTTTTTTCGGCATTGTCATTTTTTTTCAAAAAGGCACGGAATAGAGCCCTCATCTACCAAAATATCGCAAAAATGTCATTTCAAGGTCCACCTTAATGTATATATGTATGTATCAAAGAAGAAATACCCATCTATAACTCTTAGATTAATTACCAAAATCTCCGTGGTGTAGTAGTATTACAAATGTACACAATGGTCTTGATGTTCCTAATCTTAAAAGTGAAATTACTCGATGTAACTGAAATATCTCACTGGATTAAGTAATCCGAATGCCCCGACTGTAACTCTGTTAGGTGATAGTGATAAATTAAGACATTCCCTTTCTGAATTAAATAAAATGTAGTAAAAAGTTAATACAGTATTATATACTTGCTAAGCCCGATGGAGATTAACAAATCTATTATTTTGAAGTACTTGACATTGTATTGTAAATATATTTCAAATAAAGAGTAGTACGAGTATATTTCAAAACACGTATAGCTAAAAATGTCTTCCTTCTGAGTTATCTACATCGTTTGCTTTACTATTAGCATCAGCAGACTTTAAAGAGTCATATAGTTTCATGTTTAATACTTTATGACAAGAGTTTTTTTTTTGTTTTCTTAGACGAAACACCTCATCAGAGTTCTCTTTCTATAATTAAGATGTTAAGTGGCTCAATATTAGCCCCGGAGTAATCTTATTAAATCGTTTTACAATAATAATTATATTACATCAATTATCTTATTTACCTAAACAAGATAATACGATAATTCACCCACATTTGTACGAGTAGAGGACCACACAGCTGACAACTATGAACATTCGAATGAATCGTTTTTCTTTGCTCTTGTCGTCACAATGTGATGTTGCGATTTTGTACTTTGATTTGGCTTTAATTTAACAGTTATAATTCAGACAGTCAGTGGTACACGGCCTGAACGAAATAATAAGAAATAAACGGTAAATTCAAACATTTAAGTTCAAGTTTCGTGCTATTAAGTACAATTTAAAACTGAATTTTAGAATTAATATGTTGTGGGTATAGACACAAGTCAAAGCTTAATACAAAATTTCCAAATTTCCCTAGAATATATATATTTTTTTTAAATAAATTGTGTTCACAAAACCTAGTTCATGAATTATGAACTAGTTCCAGTGCCACTTGGTTCTGAAGTATTTAAAGCCGTTAAAGTATAGAGTAATATATAAAGAGCAGGGTGTTTGGATGGCACTTCTGATCGAGCTCCTAGCTGCAAATTTGATACAGAATAGAATTTCACAACTAATGAGCGATAGGCGAATTGAAAACACTGACTTTAAACTTGATTTTATTGGCACTTGTGACTTTTAAAATAACTTTATATGCAATAAATTAGTTTTGTCATGAAGAACACAAAAATTTTCCTTAATTTTTATTTGTATTACGTCCAAAAGGTGGCAGAAAAAAAACTGGCATAAAAAACCGTATGAAAACTGTTGTTGTTACCATTTACACTCTTTATATCAAGATGTATCTATTACAGGTGGAAGCGTTAGAACAGCTGATTTCAATTTTTTCTTGTCGTTGTGGTACGACGTTGTCAAATGTTGTTTATACTAATTCCAAGATGTATCTAGTACAGGTGGTAGCGTTAAAATAGCAAACTAAATTGTGTCTTGTCCTTGTGGTTGTTGCCGAAAATTACAACAATTCCTCCTAATATAACCTGACATCTTGACAATTTCGATCGACTGAATTTGACAACGTCGGCTCCTGAAATAAAAACAAAACGCCTTCAATTCCTACTGCTTCTACCTTACTTATTTTGCCATGCTTTATATCTTATCTTCAGTTCCACCATTTTCTCGTCGAAAGTCTCTGGACTAATGACAGTTTTGATACAGTTTGTATTTATGCAAGAATTTGAACGTAATACAAATAAAAATTAAAGAAATTTGTTGCGATCGTTTAAATCAAAGCTCATTTATAGCATATAAAGTTATTTTAAAAGTCATAAGTGCCAATAAATTCCTTATCTGTCAAATTGTCTACAAAAAAGTAGAGAAAAGAGAGACACCTAAGCATGAAAAAAGTTCAAGTCAGCTGTTCTAACTAGTATACCTTACTTGTTCTACCATGACTCTATATCTCTGAAACCAATGAAGATAGAAGAATGAGTATCAGCGTGTAGTAAAATTTAAGTGTTTCTCATTCCAAATCAATTTCTAACCCATAAACGTCGATATGGCGTATACGGCAAATCAAGTTTCAGGCTACGAGTTATGCTTTGTATATCAAACCTCAGCGGCAGAGTGATTCTCTTAAATATAAAATTTGCAACTTCCAGACGTTCGATTCCCTTCACTATTAAAATTAAGAGCGAGTTGGAGCATCTCGTACAATATTAATGTATGGCAAAATGACACAAAGGACACAATTTATCACCAACCAATGACTTCGCAATGCTAATTTCCCACAGTTGTTAGTATGGAGCAAGTTCCGAGCTAATATGTTTCCTACTGGTTTTATACTTAATAATATTTCAGAATTTCTTATCAGCAGTTGCTGCTGTGGAGCTGCTAAATAACTTGTAATTTTTCCAGAGAAGTTAATTCATTGTTCAACATATCTCACTTTTGAGCTTCAACTCACGTTCGCTGAACAATAATTGTCTAGTTAATGCGACACTTCAGTCCATACGTCTCAAAGTCATTTAGATAGAGATTTCAATTATCTGCAACAAACTTCATCCCCTAGTAAAGGCTATCAACACCGCGCCTTTAATTAAACAAAAAAACACAGCAGACAGTTGTCCGAGGCCTTCTGCAGGCTGTGTCAGAGACACGGCCATTAAGTTTAACGTAGAATACGTCATCCGATAAGACAGAAAACATATATAACAATAAATGATAAATAACATAAGCAAATGAATTTATTTATTTGATACTTACTTTTGATAATATACATAAGCTTATGGTAGGAAAAATAGGATAAATATGTTTTTAAATTAAAAGAGTAAGGATAAATGATAAATAACAGACGCAAATCAATTTGATTTATATTTTTTATAATTATATATCCATGTTAAATTTAAATTCATATTTAACATTTTGTTTCACTTAACTACATAAGTAAATATACGAAATTTCAATATTTCATCAATCAAAACAACAGCCGAAGGTTTGTGTCCACACTGAAACAGCAGCATAGTTTGTGTTCACGCTACAAACTCAAACACTCAACCAAACACCACACATATGTTTGAGTGTATGTGTTTAAACAATTTTCATTTGAGAAATTTAAATATTAGGAAGATATCAACCAATATGAAATGTATATCAAACGAAAGATAACATCTTCATTTACCTACAAAAAAAATTTATCACGCCGTTTCCTCATAATCAATGAAATAAAGACTACAACAATAACAATCTGACATGACTCCCTATACCGTAAGGTAAGACGTATTCTACGCCAAAATACAGGTTTTTGTTGAAATAATTCAGTACTTAAACGCTTTTGAATTTAGAACTGTTTCAAATGTAAAGTGATTTTACAAGCCAATTAGCACAATGTCGTTAAATAGGCAAATAATTATTTAACTTAAATAATAAACTTAACTTAAATAATAAATAAGAGGTTCATGTGCATATGACAGATCTGTAGCACTGTTGGAAGGGAAGCACTAAAAATAAGTTAAAATTTTATTATAAATCTCTGCCAAGAATATTATGAAAAATTTAAGAGAAATGTTATAACTACAACCGATCCACATGATGCCCACGACGGTCACCTCTCTTTGTGACGGCTACATTATCGACTAATTAGTCATAGCGCTTGGCACGGAGAAATGTGGGTGGTGTGATCCAAAGACGATGCTATGTTACACGGACTAGAGATACAGGCAGTAAATACAAATTGAGAAATAATTTAATTGAATTACACATAAGTTACTGATTGACATAGTCGGAACTTCATACATTTCCAACAAATACAAGAAAATAACCGCTAATAGTATGAGTTTGTGCATGATTTACATAAAAATATACTGCGATTTACTTGTTCCTTGTCCTCTATTCACAGTTTCCAAATTTGTGTCACTTAATGTAATCAATTATAATTGAATATAATTTAAATAAACAAAAATTTAAAAAAAAACTAAATTAAAATTTCTAAAACTTAACTAAATGTATTATAATTCCCATCAAACATTATATGTTTGGGACATACAAATTATATTTTAATTCGAATCAAAGAGAATATGTTCGCTATACTTTTTCCTTTTTCTTAGAAATTATTCTAATCGGATTTTTAAGGTCCTTTAATTCAAATGCAAATACAAAACTTTACTGTTTCATTTGCAATTATAAATATGTTTGTACAGTTTCTCCAAACATATACATATGTGTAACCAGAAAAAAAAGCCAAAGCCATGACAAACTGGCCTAAATTCGAAGCCCGACTCAAAGCCTTCAATGGTTTAATTTCAATGACCATGTAAAAAGCCATACGCACACCGAAACTATTGTTGATGCAAAAGCATAGAGTCAGGTTTTTATTGTTGTAATCTTTATTTCATTGAATTTGAGGAAACGGCTAGATGAATTTTTTAAAATTTTTTTTGTAGGTAAATGAAGATGTTATCTTTCGTTTGATATACATTTCATATTGGTTGATATCTTCCTAATATTTAAATTTCTCAAATGAAAATTGTTTAAACACATACACTCAAACATATGTGTGGTGTTTGGTTGAGTGTTTTTGGTTGCTCAACATTGCTTAGGAACATGGCAACATGTATCTAGTAAAAAGTGAAACAAACAGTAAGCTAACGTAATAAAGCTTTTTTGCGAAAGCTTCAATAAAGCTGTTGTAACATTAATTTTGAATTGTAAAGCGTAAAGCTTTCACACAACGCTCGAATGCTAATGCGAAGACTCGATAAGGTGAACCTTTTTTAATATTAGGGCGGCCCTCTCAACATTCGCAGAACTTATTTCAATAAAAATATTAATTAAAATACATAAATTAAATTAAGTTTAAAAAAATTGAACATAATATTTTTTTTTTAAACGGACTTGAATCAAATGCCGTTGGTAAATATAAAAATTACAGCAGACAGTTGTCCGTGGCCGAAGGCCTCGGACAACTGTCTGCTGTAATTTTTTTATACCAGTTATTTTCTCCCAGAATTTGGGCGTAATACAAATAAAAGTTAAAGAATTAAAGTTATTTTAAAAGTCATAAATTGCAATAAAATCAAATTCTAAGTCAGTTTTTTTAATTCGGTTATCGCTCATTCTCTGTCACATTCTATCCTGTATCAAATTTGCAGCTAGGACGTCGATCATCTGTATCATCAAAACCGCCTGCCCCCTGTGCAGAAGGCATAAGGAATGAAACAATCGATCAAATTATGACACTGCTAATACCAACTCACTTTCCGGCGGCAGAAGCAGGACTCATGGCGGATGAGCGAAAATTTGATGTTACCAACTGTAGAGAAAATACAGTCGATTTTTCTATGGAACAACTGACACTTGTCTGAAACAAAGCCTTTGGATAATGTAAAACGTAACGTGTATGAAAATCATAATTAGAGCATTCGCCTAATATTAATATTTTTGAAAACTTGCAGCCAATTCCGCCATAAACCATTACGAACCCATTACGTTCGCATTGGTTTTCATTCGCTTGGAAACCAAATCGCGTAGCATGTGAACGAAGGCGTTCGTTTAAGCTGGAGGAACCACGCAAAATAAATAATACAATCAATAATATTCAACATCAAAAGTTGATTTAAATCAATACATCAATACTTCCTCAAATACAATAGATTTAACTTATTCGACGAGCTGCCAATTGGAATTTAAACATGATTCAATAAATAAATCTAATTAATTATAAAAAATGTTATCATTAAATAAGCAGGTGATAAGTTCATATGCCGCGTAGGCTACAACACCACGCGATATTCAATAAAGTTAAAATCCATCAACCAAATTGACAATTTATTGACACAAAGTGACAATGCGTTATCATAGAAAAAGAAAATATTGTGAGTTTGATTGATGTTTATATAAAATAGAGTCGAAATTTCAAAAATAAAAACACTTGTTGCACACGATATTTGCCTCTATATACATACATATGTATGTACTTAAATACGACTGTATAGTAGATATATATGTTTAAGTCCCGTTGATCTAATTAGAGATTTCTTGTTTTGGATTATAGTATTTTCTATAACTGAAGTGGGCGGGGGTCTGCATGACATCTACTTCTGACGTATAATTTTTTCAATTCTCATTTGTCTTTGTTTTAAGCTTTTCACATGTTTTTAAATATTAGTATATGTATTAGTATGTATGTATGTACTATGGTATACACATATAATATCTCCTAAAAAGCCAGAGTTTGAAACTGAATTCAAATTATTGTTGGGATCATTCTAAATACAGACGGATATACAAGAAAATATCAAATAAATTCGAGCTCCAAACAAATTCAATGTACAACAAAGAGCAATCCATTGACCTAGAATGGCTTCTTCCAATTTAAAGTGAAATATTAATATGAAACATAAATCCTACGTTGTTGTAATTATTTTTTAAATCGACGCTATGAACGAAATAATTGTTAAAATTTAACTCGGGTGTTAACGGGACGTTACCAAAACTATGTAAACAAAAAGGACTTCATAAACTAGTCTAGTTTTACACATAAATTGTATCCTGGGTCCACTTTGTATTTGTTTGGAGGCAAAAGTTCAGGATGTGCTTCAAATGTCTTCAAACTGGAGTAACTGGGGTGTATATCTACCTATCAACGTTTAAGGATACAAGTAAGAAATTCACAATTGTGGCAAACTCTCCCCTATTCCTTCAAGGGATATAGTGAGAAAATAAGAAGACGAGAAACACATTTACATTTTAAGTATCAGTAAGTATTTAAGTATTTTAAGTATCAGATTGTTCGTTCAAGCGTTGTGTAAGTGAATGTGAACTTCTTTTAAACGTTAAAACTGTCTTACTTTTATGAATGATAACTTTTGACTACAACTGTAACAGACTTGTCGACATTAAAGGCAGTGTTAGACTATCAGTGCAAATACAACTAATAGCGAAGACTATAATGGAATGAATAAATCGTACGATCATTCTGCTTTCAATTTATATTATTAGTTTTGGAGAATGCCAAGACATCTGTCTGCAAAGTGACAAGTAAAGACAGAATAGAGAAAATTGTGAACAAAGATTAAGCATTTGCTGAAAAGGGATAAAATAAAAGTGGTTATTCACTATTTCTTTGTTTTTGTTCGTTTCATTCCATATGCAACTCTGATCGTACCATTTCTTAAGAATAATCAAAAAATTTGAGAAATCTAACAGATTTCTGTAAATCGGCAACATCAAGTTTAAAATTTTGATATATCTAACGATTTCTCTAATAGTCTGACACGGCCTAAGGTGGTAGCGAAACATATGGGCAAATAAATGTTGTATAATATTATACGTCTTGGTCTAAAACTACTGTGTGTGTCAAATTTAAAGAAAATCAGACAACTCCTTGTTGTGGTGCATATTTAGGGCAAAAGTCACAGTTTGTGCAATATCCCAATTAGAGTGCACGATTAAATTTAAATTTCGTTATAGGAACATGATAACGGGGATCTTATGGCCCCAGCTGGACGGTACTGATCTGGATGATGTGTGATTTGAGCGGTACGGTACCACCCTCTATAGCGCGCATAAAACAAACGATTTATTGGAGCAACGATTTCCAGACCAAATCATCTGCCGAAACTTCGATGCCATCGGGCCACCAAGATTGTGCGATTTAACGTAGTGCAGTTTCACTCTTTGGGGTTTTGTGAAATCTGTGGTCAATGCGAATAAACCTCAAACATTTCCTGAGCCTAAAGCCGAGATCCATCGGTGAAAAATGTCAAAATGTCATCAAAAATTTCATGAAACGAGCAAGGGACTGTGATCGATCATATAAGAGGGGACCATTTGCCAGATATTTTATAGAACCATATCTGCTTTACAACGCAATAAAATTATCACCATTTAGTCAAAACAGTTGCATTTCATTTTTAAATTAAATCGTGCACTTTATTGGATACCCTAGATATCGCAACGTAAATTCAAACAAGTCACAACTTAAGTATTGCTAAATTCAAAACTGTATAAAAATTCTCAATGATAGGCATTTTCAGAAGAAAGGGATGAGATAAGGACGGCAGCTTTTAGGAGCCGTTACGCCGGTCCTAAGTTATTGTTTTTTAACAACAAAAAATTGTACAAACATTTTTATAACTGCAACTTGCGAACATATTTTGTTTGGCGTGAATTAAAATATAAACATATTATGTTTGGCGTGAATTATAATATTTTTAGTTAATTTGAAATAGATATTATTTTGGAATTCTGATTATGTTTTCTTTATTTAATATATATAGTCTATCATATTAACATGCAGAGTTTTGAGGATAGCAGGTTCACAAATATGAATATATTATCGCTGCACGTATGAATATGTAAAGTACATCATGCTATTGATCACTTGTCTTGCATTGGTGGCATATCGAAAATGTTTTCCTGCAAAAAGTCGACACAATCAGGAACTTCTGAATTTTTAAAATGTTATTACTTACTTATCTGCCCGTGTAGCATTACCCCATCCACATCCAGCGATCTTCGTTTGCTATTGTATGCGTTCCGTTCACTTTTCCGCGGCTTGGAAACAAGCACTTCTTCTGGAGAAAGTACTTCAGTTTCTTTTGCTATATACTCGAAAATTTTGTGCAAACAAACTGAAAAATATATTTTTGACATATTCATTTTTCTTTGCTTAACTTACACCCCTCACAACCATGAAAAAATTTAATCAATTAAATTAAAAATAAAATTATCGGAAGACAATGTCAAAATGCACTCAATAAATGGTGTATGTATGTACATATATAGTAAGTACTCGTGTAGTAGTATATAAGTAGTTGTAGAGAAGATATATACTTTACATAAGCGCGATGAAGACAATCGATTTGATATGGTGGGTTGATAATTCACAAACATATGTACGTATGTTTAATTGGGCGAACAACATTATAGCTATATCAGGACCTAAATAAAAGGTTTTCCCAATTGTTGTCAAGATCAACTTCTTCCAATTTCGGGCATAAAAAGTTGGTTGTCATCGACCTACATCGCTCTCCATTGACAGTAACGGTGTTACAAACTTCATTTCGAAAAAAGTACGGACCAATGATTCCACCAGACCTAAAACCACACCAAACAGTCTATGTAGGTGAATATAATGGTTGTTCATGAATAATTTGTGGATTTTCTTCGCACCATAATCGACAGTTTTGTGAATTTACCGCACCACTCAGCCGAAAGTGAGCCTCATCGGAGAAGATGATTTTCTTAAAAAAATTCTTTATCGTTTTCAAGTTGTTCCATGACAAAATCAGCACATTCATGACGTTTACGGTAGTCCATGGCTTCTGTTCTTGAGTGATAACAATTTTATACGGATGCAAGCCCAAATATTTTCTCAAAATCCGCCAGACAGTGGCTTGAGACAGTCCCAATTGTTGACAACGTCTTTGAATCAATAAATTGCTGTCTTCAGCAACACTTGCCTGAACGGCAGCAATATTTTCATTACTTCGAGCGGTTCTTTGTCTTGTTCTTTTGCACTTGAACATTATGTAAAGAAAATGTACGCTCGTAATTTGCAACAATTCGACGAATAGCGGGCGCAGGTGGCCGATTATTACGACCATAAAATGGATAAAGCGCACGAAAAGTTGCAATTGGAGAACGATTATTTTGATAAAAAAAATTTAATAATTTGTAAACGTTGTTCTTTCGATGAAATTGTAAACATTACTGAATACAATGAAAAAAATCAGATCATGACATACTACAAATGGCCGAAACGCCACTCAGAAATTATATCACTCAAATTGGAAAACCCTTTATAAGCTTATATTTATTGTATTTTCAATCTGAATATGTATAAATCCCGCGAAGCCACAAAGCTTGTCGGGCCAGACTTAAACATATCTCAAGTAAGATCCAATTATATTTGGCTGAAATGAACTTGGGATCAAATTAGATCTAATTATCCCTGATTAGAAAGTTATCGATAGTTCCGTTCGACTATCATTTGATGCTATTAGATATAACAATTTTTCGGATGCAATTAGACTTTCTTAGATCAGCTAATTCTTCGGATCCAATGAGATCTGAGTAGATCTGCTATGATACAATCATATGTAGTCTTTTTTACACGGGTAGTTATTGTGAGGGTTATTCCAAAAAAGGAAAACAAAGTGTATGATACACTTACATTAGAAATTGTCAGTTTACGTTGATCAGCTGATTAGAAAAACCATAGACCGTCGCTTAAAAACCTCTCCGCAAGAGTAACTCATAACTAACCTGAACAACTGGTTGTGACCAAAAAGCGGGACACAATGGATAAAAAACTAATTTTTTTTGCTTTTAAATAAAAAATTATATTAAACTGCATGTATTTACTTAAAATAAGTTTAAATATATAAAATAAAGCATTTTATTTTGTAAAGTATATAATCATTCCGTTCAAGTCGGGATAAGATACCAAAACGCGGGGCAATCCCGTAAAAAACGAGATAATCCCGCCAAAAGCGGAACGGTTAGTCAGGTTACTCACAACACAATAACTAGAATTGAAAATGTGCAAATAAACCAAGAACCCAACACGTGCTGACGATAAACTTTTATTTTCTATCAATAAACGAAACAAAACAAAATTTCACAGCTTAAACACGTATCATGACGTACACGTATCTTATTGTATCATAACACAGACTATACCATGGGAAAATGACTTAAGAGATAGACGCATTAGAACAGATTTTATATATTGCTTTGAGTTACTTGGCTCCTTTTGCAGAATTCAAATGTTTTGATTTTGTACTTATTTTGTTTAGACTTATTCTTGGTATATGTGTATGTATTGAATGTGACATGAGGAGAGACCAAACAGAAACGAAATATCTGCTGTAGTTGCCTATAACAACTACCACTACACCTAATGCGACTATCATGTACATTAGGGATGACTTTTTCAATTCTTTTAAAAGACTTAAAAATACATGGCCTTAGGGTATGAGAATATCCACAAACACTACAATATTTCCCGGGAAAAATATCTATAATATTTAATATACTCGGAACCATATTCCAAACATATATACATTAGTGTGGACATACAATATAACTACATACTCGTATGTCTAAACCTATTCCAAAAATTTATTTTATCAGCGTATATATAACACGCTACACTCGCTACATATTAAGGATTTCACGATGAGAGTATAAAAAAGTAGATGACCTCAAAGAAAAATTACAAAGATGTCCTATTGGGGTACTAAATCATAGTTACTGGTATACTAGATGTGTTAAAAACATAGATTATTAGCTGAAATTAGCATTGTACGACCGCTTCCGAAAGTAAAACATATGATACATGAAGAAGAAGCTAATTGATCTAACTCCACAAATCAAAAAGTGATGAAAATTGAAAATTAAATGTATTCGAATACAAAATTAATGCGGGACTCAAAAATAATTCATCTTACTCTTTCATATTGATGATAATAACAAGGAATATTTAAATATGACAAAATTAAGATGCTTCAGCATTGAAATCTCAATAACTTTCAAATGTGGACTTAGATCAATTGGAATCTAAGGAGCTCATATGCTGGCATACATAACGGGAGAGTATCATAAGTAAAAGTCATTTGCTTGCACATATATCAAGTAGCAAATAGCCATACTCAACTGAGATTTACTTAACTGAGAATCGAGTTCTGTCTCCCAGCGTGAATTGCCCAATCGCTCCCTTTTGTATTCGATCAAACTGATGCTGCTCTTTTGGGTGTCTTGTATACAGCATTTCACATTGGTGAATCTATCGCTGCCTTTACATTAATTTGCGACCAACTGATGAATATTTGCTGCCTTTGTATGCAGCACATTGGAATTCATATTTATAGCGATAAAGTGGTGAGGCTGTTCACATCTGGTTCAACAGTAATGCACGATTCACATACATATATTCAAGAGCTCGAAATGTGAACTGTAAGCACTCGTGCATACCCACCACAATACCGATTACTTTCTTATTAAAGAAAGCGAGTTTGTGTGAGCAGTGATCCATACTAACGTCATGCCCATATAAAAGTAATCTACGTTTTGATCAGAATTTACCTATGCGTGGAAGCGTTTCCCAATTCAAATTAAAGGACACGGAAGAGCCTAACTCATCTCGACATTTCCCGCTTGGCTTCTTCTGTATACAGGTGAGTGACAGTATCAAGTTCATTTGCAGTGTTGCCGGAAGCTGTCAAAAAAAATGTGCTAAAAAGTTAAATTCACAATTCATGCAAAATCTATAAAAACAATTAAAATTTTCCTATACTGTACGTTTTCGAAGTCTAAGTGCAGTATTGTCGAAAAATATAATAATTTGTATGGGAGGGGAGAAAAAGGATCAATCAACTCAACGACGTGACAGAGAATTTTGCTTTCATTTGACAACTCGATAAACCAAAGACTAGTGGACTATTCAACGACGTAGTAGGTTTCCCAAGTCGAAAGCCACACTGATTAGGTCCGCTCAGGTCTGCAACAGGTCATTACCCAATTCATACCAACTACCCGACAGTCAGGGGAACATGTTACATGTTTTACAATCAAAAACTCTATAATTCTAGTCATTTTATAATTTTCAATTGAAAGTAATTTTTTATTTACAGTTACACTCCATATTAAACCATAAAAACAACTACATATCCCAAAACATATTCAACTTTCCGACCAAAAATTATACAAATTAGGGAGAAGTAAAACAATTTCCAAAAAAGTGCAAAATAAAAATAGCATAATTTAAAAAAAGAGTGCATATGTCTAAAAATTATAAAAATGAGATAAATATGCTAAACTGGCAACGCTGGAAATGTTTTAGTGACAATTGTTTCTCTCCATCACTCGCATAGTGGCACTTTATTTTCAAATGTTTGTTGTATTAGCACCTTTTGCATATGGATGATTTCGCACACTCTCCTCCTTTTTCTGAGCCGAAGTTTTCATTCATCAAACACATAAATGCACAAACGTCCACACATACATATCTGCGTATAATAGTTTCTATTTATGCCGCCTTTTCAATTATGCCTATTTAGCATGTGTGGACAGAGAACAAAAAACGGCAAATACAAAAAAGTGAGTCAAAGCTACCTACCACCGGCTCTGATTCTCTCTCCAGACACACCACCATTAGAAAGAGAATCTCGGAAAAAGGCACTTGAAAAGTCAATAAACGAAATGGAATGAAATGAAACGCGCTGAGGTGCAAATCAAGATGATTATCGAGTTTGAAGAAAAACAAAAAAAAAACAATAATAAAGATCGAAAAGGAAGATTTCAGTTACTTGTCATTAAAAGAAAATTTAAACCAAAATCATAATTATCATTTATTGTTTTGATTTTAATTGATTTACCACAAAGATTAACATCTAAACGAATGTTTGCAACCCTGTTATACCATACGACGTTTTCATACAACTAGATTATCGGTATTACCGGTGGTTTTCAATGGCATTTGACATTTTTAAACCTCCTAATGGTCTAATCTCCGATTGTCTAAACGCTGGATTATACGGCGTTCGCATACAACTAGATTTTCGCATTATTGTGTTTACCCGTGTTTTTTTTTTCTTACGGCATTTGACATTTGTAAACATCCTAATGCTCGAATCTTCGTTTGTGTAAACGCCGCATTATTTTGCAACAATGATCAATTGCATTTCCGCTTTTCATTGGCAACACTTGAAATTTCTTGGTATCTATGCATTATTTGCTTCTAGGTTGTTTAACATTTCTTAATTCTTTTTAAATCAATTAAATTCTACCCATTCAAAAAGGATTAATTGGCATTATTGTAAATGATCTGTCATGACTACGGTGACAAATAACAATCACAGAAATATGTACGAGGAATTAGAGAACAATACAAATTGTTTGTAATTGAAACCGTATCACATTTACCCAGTGTAATCCCACATGTGGGTGTTTACACAGCTTTAAGGTGACCAGCGTAGTAAAAGGTGATAAGAATATCAATTTGTTTTAATGTCATCGGGAAGAACTTTATGTTGTTTGTTTAAAATACATAGACTTATTGATCAATAGCAGCAGCGTTACATTGGTTTCAAATTGTAGAACTGCTGAATGTGTCAAAAGCCATGTTTACAAATAACGTGATTGTCCCAATACCGGCGACAAATTTTTGTGGGTGCTGGCATTTGTGACAACGGTATCCGTTTAATTTTCACATGTGTTGTCAGGACATTTAACCTTATTTATGCTGACACTAAGTCTAGATTATCTCAATATTAGTTTTGTTGATATCTAGATTTCGAGTGAAGCATAACTGAAGGGTCTTATCACATAACGCTGAGTGAGTAAATCGAACGTACGGAAGTGATAAATGATATCGTATAAGTCACTCTGCGTTTAAGTTTGAATTTTTGTTTACAGACGCTCATCAATAGGCTCGTTTTATGTATAGTAGCAAACAGGGATGAATAATATGTCCTTTGGTCACGTGTTATAGTGCCAACATTTGTAAACAAAACACACTCGCAATGAATACATGAATACACAATCTTTACATCATCTGTTCGATCTGGAGTAAGTTTGGAGGTGGTTCCCCATAGACCAAATATACATACATATATCGCCATCTGTATGCGTATTGCCAGAATGGCACTTTATGTACTTTTTTGACATCTTTTTTGTCCTCGGAACTTTTTTTGAGAATGTGTGCTTTTTAGCACATCTTTGAATCCTTTTTTTAAAAAATAAATTTCATATTTGGCACTAACATCACCCGAATTTTGGGGCATAATGCGAAATTCTGGAAGAAAAAAATGTTTTTTTTAGCTTTGAAATATTTTTGCTTCCATTTTTTGATCATTCAGCACCCTTTTTCGACAACTTCTGGCAACACTGCCCGCATGTCCCCATTATTTCGTCGGGTTTGACCGATGTGCTGTAGTTGTGAATCAATAAAACATAAATTTATAAGTTCCTACACATGTCGGTAAACCGTGCACTCAACACTAAACGTGCTAAGAAATATTTATATACGATTAATTATTTATAAATTGTAATAAACATCACACTTACGTTCACATCAAATTTTCCAGCTTAGAATTGACACTTCATGTGACGATTTAGTCACGGTAGTATTATATGTCATACAGTCAGTCATCCAAACGGAAGTGCGTTGCTCAACATATGTGACCGTTTCTGCGTTGTACTTATGTGATTCAAAGACTGGAAAATGAAGTGAATGTGATGTGATGCGTCTTATGTGATAAGACCCCAAGAAAATGTGATACATTTAGTAATAAAAGCAAATTCTATTGAGTGGAATGTACACCCAGCTATGAAAACTTGCAGTGATAGCGAAACATTGATCACAAGTTGCATTACACTAACAAACACAGTCGCACGCACGACAGTCATATTCGTACACTACCGTTATGTGTTACTCGGAGAATTCACCTTTTGTTAAAAATCAGATAATTTGTTTCAGCGAAAATTTTGCATTAGTATTTGTAACAGAATAACGATCGCTACTCGTATTCGAAGTGAGAACCAACTGCTAGTATAAAAAGTAAACATGGTATAGTTACACTCAAAGTAAAATGCCAGTTTAAGTACATATGTATGTATGTATATCGGTCAGCTGAGAATTATTTAGGCCTAAACGCCATTTTTAGGGAAATAGTGTTAGGTATTGATTATATATAATTTAAGTATGATCTTTCTGATTCCGAAATCCGTGTTTCGATATATCTCACCAATTCTGGGATATTCTGTATCGACTTTGTTCTACATCCACATTTTTAACGTTTCATAATCATTACTCTGGTCCATATGCCGTTGTTTGGCGTATGCGTCAAATTTTGCATTCAAAACTTACAAAAAATACTTTAGATTTGTTTTGGTCCACGAAACATAGTATACCAAAGCAACCACGGGCCGTATTAGTTGACGTCTACATAATATACATGTATTTGGGTCCACGTCTAACAAAAAGACCAACTTTAAAGAAAAGGTGCCTATGGGCCACAAAACCAAAAAATTTTACTTCAGTAAAAGCTTAATAACTTTTGAGATATTGCATGTAATTGAAAGAGAATTTACATTTGTGTTCAAAACATATGCCACAATAAGTATTAAGTATAAAATAAAATATTTTTCGGCTAGAATTTGAGAAAAATTAGTACAAAACTTCTTTCTCGAAACATACTTTTCGGTAAGTAAATAAATAAATAAATGGTTTCCAGTTACATCCCACGAGGGGATTAGGGAGAGCTTCTCACAACCAGCGAGCTGTGCGCTTTCTAGTTTTACACTCACTGGTTGGGACCTACAGTTTTACACCGGTTCCGAACGGTATTTTGAGAAGCTTTTTCATGGCTAAATACTCGATAGTGTCGCCGTCACTAAGCGAGGTGACCGCCGTCGAAAGAAATTTAAGGTGGTCAGAGTAGGGATTGAACCCCCGTCCTCATGCACAAGAGCCGCGCACACTACCATTGCACCACCGACGGCCACTTTTCGGTAAGTGCGCCAAACTAATTCTCAGCTGACGATATGTTGATCAGAAATTTTTGTTTTGGTTTTAACGAAGGCACCACACTGCAGGGAAAGTTAGCCTGATTTTAATGGCGAAAATTGTCTATAAAACAAAAGTAGATAAATTGAAACCAATTATGTGATTGACAAATTTCAAAAAACTAAAGATAATACATAATGGTTGATTAATTTATAAAAATATACATTTTATCTGGTAAACTTTATCCATTATTTTTGAAAAGTTATTTATTTCTGTGGTTACATGTTGGATTCGAATTCCTCAATCATAGCCGGCTTATCCATGTATAGTATAGCCCCAACGGCCTGGTTCGAAGCGTGAAATTAACTATGGTTTATCGGGATGTGTGACAAGTAGTTCCGTCTTGTGAGAAACAAATGTCAAGATCATGGGTTCAATTGCAAGCAGCAAATGGTCCGTAATCAAGGCATGATAACTGGCTACGTTGACAGTACTCGTATATGACACAGCATAAATATGGCTGGGGTTTTTGCTTTTGATTAGATAACCTAAGTTTAGTTCAAGTTGTATGAAGATGCTGATTTATATTTGTAGAATTTGCTTATAAGGAAAAAAGAGAATTTCGAAATCTGGATTTATGCAACGTTTAGAGGTATACAAGGATTTCATAGTTTGCGCCTTACAAAAATCAGCTGATTATGGAATTGAAATCACGGTATAGCTAAATGTCGCTTTAGTGTCAGCATAAACAGCATAACAATGATATTCGTATGGACAGTCGAGGATAAAAGTGAACCAACATATTTTATATTCTTGATAGAAAATTTGAATGAATAAACATCAGATGAAACCCTTGTGTAGCTAAAACACACGAACTTTTCGCTTTGGGTGTTAATTGTATATTATATTTTCTTTCTTTAAACGCTTTAAAGTAAAGCTTCCATTTAATTTTTTCCACGATCTGTTTTCGAAAATAAACAAAATGTTGTTACTTATATATTTTCGAATTTCGAGTGTGAAATCTCAACAACAACTGTGATAGTCTAGTGGCAGAAGAGGCAGCAACAATAAACAAACAAATCACAACAACTCATAACAACATCAATAACAACGACAGCAATAAAAACAACAACATTGCCGACGATCAGCAAAAAAAAGCATACGAAATGGAATGAAATGAAGTGACTGAAAAAAATCAAATGAAGACATAGAATGAACTGAATGTGAAAATCATTTAATGCTCGTAGAATTCGCCCGTTTAACGCCAGTCAGATGACGGACTTCATAACGGTTGCACACTCTCTCACTACTCTGCCCTAGTGAGTAGCTAGAGCAACCCGATCAATACACTTAGCGGGAGTAAAAGGAACCAAACGGTTATTCTTTACGGAAATAAAAAAAAAAAGATACAAACGGAAGCGATATATTAAATAAACGAATTTCCGAAAAAAATATAAGTGAATATTTAAATCCAAACAAAAATACGAGTATCAAAATTTGAGCAAAACCAAAGTAAAATTGTAAGAAAATTTTGTGAACTGCCCAAAAAAGGATAAGTGAGGAAAAGCGTTTGACATGTAAGCTCAGAGTGTGGAGGAAATGAAAAAAAAACATTCGAAATCAATTTCTAAAACTACAGTCTGTAATGGCGTAAAGTGTTCAATCGTACTATTGAGAGAATATTTTTCTGTAAAAGAATTTACTAACAATACCAAGTTGCGAAGTATGCGAAGATTGACAGGTATTGTACAAGTTCAGTTATCGGATTTAGAGAGAAATAGGATTTTTAAAATAGCGCTGCATATCAACGAAACTTTTCATGTACAATCAGTGACTACTTACTAATAGGGATTCCTCAATACTAGCGACAACTAAATATGAAAATCGATAAACCATAATATAATTCCAATGCCTCCTCTGGTAAATCCCCAAAGCTTGCTGCTGAAGATTGATACCACAAATACTCTACAAACGGAAGAATATTTATTTACTAGGTCATTTACATTTTACTTGAAGATAATACATCTCAAAATTTATGTATTTTGAGGCCTACCAATCCATATAAAGCGACCTGTGCTCAATGCATCTATACGTAAACATTTTAAACAGTCTGTTCGTGGAAAAGCTGTTAAATTTAGTTTATTTTCCTACTGTTTACCCATTAAATGGTTGGTGTAAAATCCTTAATTGTAGAGAAACATATGCCCTTAATAAATTAAGTTATAATAAATTACAAAATACAAAGCTTAAGAATACAAACTTTGTTTAAAAACGACAAGGGTACTGTCCACTAAAATGTACCTACACCAGATTAAATTTACATTTCCTACACCCACAGAAAAAATAACAGAATTAGCCGTAAACGAATTTAGAGGTTTGCAGAACCGCATTAGATGTCATCACAACCGAATTAGAGGTTCCTCCAACAGAATTTCGTTTGTGGAGACTAAATGCAATCGTAACAACGTCAACTCTGCAATTCGATTACAACTGCAATTCGGTAGCAACAGACGAATTTACGATTGGTTCAACCTCTTTACAAAAAATTAGTTCTGTGAGTGTAAACTCGGGTCTGTATTTATAAGAGATTTACATAACAAACTGGACTAATGTCAACTGATTTATGGTTTACCCATTTTGTTGGTAACTTGTGACTTCGCGTTACACAAAAGTACGAAAAGTGTACGCAAAACTATAAGGTGGTGATTCACTTATAGGTAGTTTTGTCGAAACTAATTTAAAAAATTCAGCTGTATCGTGTAATCTCTTTTCTCATACAAAATAACCATTCATGACAATTATTTTTCAAGATTATTTCTTTCAAATGTTGGCCGTAACTCCAGCTAACATGGTCTATGCTGAGTTTCCAATTTTCGGTAACGCGTTTGAGCATTTCAAGAGGTATTTAGCGAATGACACGAGTAATGTTTGCTTTCTCAATCGTAGTCGACATATCCATGCAAAGTTAGGACTCTATGTAGTCTCACGTAAACCAATCTAGAGGTGTGATGCCACATGATTTAATTAACCGGTCCGGAGAGTGAAATTAAATGTCCGTCGAATTTTTCTTGCAATAATGACATTGTTTCAAGGGATGTGTTGCAAGTAGTCCGTTAGCGGTCGAAATTCACAGTTACGTTGCGACCTGCCCCATTTTTGAAAAATTATGGTGCGATAATTCCAACAGACCATAAACCACGCCAAACCCTTGTTTTTCTGTATGCATTGGCACCGTGTGGCCGTTCGTGGTGCAATGATTAGCGTGCGCGACTTTTGTGCATGAAAACGTGGGTTCGATGCCTGCTCTGATCACCTTACATTTCTTTCGACAAGGGTCACATCGCTTAGTGACGGCCTGATCAGAGCAGGGATCGAACCCACGTTCTCATGTACAAGAGCCGCGCACACTAACCACCACCGACGTCCAACAAATAATACTCGTATCATTGAAAAACATACATTTTTCAGAGTTGAAGTATTCAGCTAACATTGGAAAGCACAATAAAGTTATCTTTTTTGTAGCAAACCGCTGAAAGCTTACGAATATAAATGCACAAATCGATTTTGGGGGTTATGTCTGCCAATCATCACGGATATAATCCCCATATTCCATTGCGGGTTATGTTCGCGATGCTGAACGGACATAATCCCCAAAGAAGAAAACGGCCATAAGCCCCAAAAATTGTTTCAAATAATAGTCTCAAAATAACTGAATTTGACAATATTATTTTCGTCAATAGTTGGTCAAGTCTAAGTTCTTGTGGACTCACAACGAAAGTCCATATTGCCATAATTTCCCTTACCTTGTCGTCCATGGTCATACAGGCGAATGTGTGCCCATAAAGTCGTCAATGACGCGACAAGCGAGTGAGTCGCTCATCTGGACACTTGTGTGAAAACGTCGTCGACTATTTGAATGGCCTGTCACCGATAAGTCGTCAACGATTTACTATGGTCGGTCACCAGTCGTTTAAGATGTCTTGAAAAAGTGGCCAACTGAGTTCTTCTGTGTGTCTGTATGACACACTGATTTTTTCAATTAATGAACTATTTGAAACAGTTGTAAACACTCACATTGTCTGGCGGACGATCGTTTCGAAGTTTATGAAACTTCATCTTCAGTGACTTTGGTTCTAGACTACTTATCGATTGTCTGTTCAAATGACCCACAAATTTAATTTTGTGTTCGTGTGAATGGATTTTTTTGTCATTACTAACACTTTTACTTCCCTGCTTAAATGACATAATGCCACAAGAACATAATTCCTATATTTGTTAGTCCTCTGTTTTTTTGCCGGGCTCTACCACATGATTTTTCATTTTGTGTAGTTTTCGATCTGAATAGTTTTTTATTCCAGAGAATTTTATAAAAAACCAAAACAAATATATATTTAATTGGTGAGCATCAGAGTTATAAATCTTCAAGATCAGACTTTCAAATCTCGCCAATCTATGGGAATCCGCTAACCAAATGTCTAATGTATGTAATAAATTTATTAGGCTTACTAATTAAATATCGTGCAAAAATCATAAATATGCCTGGTATTTTATAGAGCCAATAAATTATATTTGTATAACATACAGAGGTGATAATTTCTTATAAACAATAAAAATAAAAAACACAAGATCAAACAATGATTTAATCAAACGATGACTGCACGACTCTTTAAGTCTCGCCCTCACTAAACAAGAAGTCGAATTTAAATTTAAACATGTGTTAATAACGAATTTTAGTAACAGAGTTGTGATAAAATTATTATTGCGTTATTATTTTGTTAATACAACATGTGTAGCACTCGTATTACCAACCTATTAGGTCACATGGGTACTTTGACGCCTTCCGATAAAAGCAACAAAGACGACGACTTAAATACAATGGTGTAAGTCAGTAAGACAATGTACAATAATTAAACTGACAGACGACGAACACGGAGTTAAACCAATTGTCATATTAGTTACAACAAGACAAACAATGGCGCTAATAATTAATCGGCTGATATCTCCAGTCCATTCATCATTGCAGCAACATGAAAGATGACACCGATGTCTGTGTCAATAGCGAATGATTGCATAAGGAATCATTGGAATGAATGAATGAATTCCTTTAACAGACAATAATGTTAATAAAACAAAAGCATTTACATTTGCAAATCGCTTAATATTGAAACCACAGCTTAACGGTATTTTTTGTAACACTTGTAAAGTTAGAGTTGACATTCCGATGATATTCCGCTGACATTCCGTTGGCATTCCGATGTAGGCGCTAATATGTTATGTTAGGCATTTGCAGCTGTCATAATGTTCGATCCACCTTCAGATCCTTTAGGTCCAGTAACCTTGAGCAAGCTTAGACCCCAACTAAGTGCCCAGTGATTCTCCAACTGATTCTCAAATTTTAAACAGTAGCGTAACTATACTCGTAGATGGAGAAAATTGAGTTCAGTATCTTATCTCCTTTAGTATAAAATACACCTCCCTCCGGGCAACAGAAGAAACTAAAATGATGAAAGATTTAAGAAAAAACAATCAAATTCTCGTAGGCGTGCACCACTCACCAGCTTTGGAAGTTCTTTGAAAATTTATGTTTCCTGGAACAGCAACACAGGATTTTGCTTGCAAGTGGTCCTCAGTGGTGTAATGTTTATCGACCGCTACTCTAGTACATGAAAACGTGTCACCTTTAATTTTTTCGGCGACGGTCACTTCGCTTAGTGACAGCGACACTCTCGTTTAATTATCCATGAAGAAGCATAATCGCTCGTATTCGGTGTAAAACTATAGATCCCTATCGCTGAGTACACAAACTAGAAAGCTCACAGGGATTGTAAAAAGCTTTCCAGTATCCCTTCAAGGAATGTAAAGCGATCCTAAGTTTTTTTAGAATGCAAATATGTCCATCTCCACCATGTGACGTGTTTTATATGAAAATAGAGGGAGTGGTAAAGTGTTGATGATGATGACAAAACGACAGCGTTACAGCTGACAGTTCAAGGGGTTCAAGGATATTAAAAATGGAACTCTAAATGAAAGAACTGTTCGTTTTCATTGTTGGGAAATATTTTAAAAATAATGAAGAGTTTCCGAAAAAATCATATTCAGCGATGAGGTTCATTCATTTCGATAATTATCAAAATTTTCGCATTGTTCAAAAAATACACGAACAACAAATGCATAAACAACGTGTCACTGTATGGAGTAGATTTTGGGCTGGGGACATGAGCGGACCATATCTAATCTAGTCTTGTTGCTCCTAAATTGTATGATATTGATGTGGACGACATGTGGTTCAACAAGGTGGTGTCGAATGTCATATATCCTAGAAACACCACAATTAAAATGAAATCATGCGTGAATTTGGGACACACTTTACAAAGTTATACAAAGTATATAAACAGAACAAAATGAAGATCCGCCGCTTAAGAGGATGCCTCAACATTACGACATTCTCCTTATATGTGTGCCACGTCGCAGAGGCTAACCTGGCAACTGCAAAGAGAAAATGCTAGCGAAACTGGGGACTATCTTACAGGTTCCACAGGAATTGGAGCGTGTTTGGCGTGCTCTTAACGATTTGAAGATTATACGCTCATATGTGTTGAATGCAGGAAAGTTCGACGAAAGGAACAGAGTGCACGCATCAGGCAAATCTGCCAGACATTGGATAGGAGGAGGTCTCTCACCTTTCTGTCTCTATCTCGGCCCAAGGCCTTAATGCAGACATGGGGCGACAGTGAAGGTCATGGCAAATGACTTTTGCAGCAGCTGTAGTGGTAGGGAATAATCTACTCAATATCTTCCCTGCACGTGTCGAGCACTAGCCAGCAGGAGAATGTATACTATGGGACTTTTTTAGGGAACTGGTGGAATTCTCAATTATATTAACAAGTTGACGCTTTGCTATATCCGCAATGTTTTTATGTTTTTAGCCTTTTAGGGTTGCCAATTAAACAAAAAAAACAGCAGACAGTTGTCCGAGGCCATTAAGTTTAACGTAGAATACGCCATCCGATAAGACAGAAAACATATATATCAATAAATAACATAAGCAAATGAATTTATTTATTTGATAGTTACTTTTGATAATATACATAAGCTTATGGTAGGAAAAATAGGATAAATATGTTTTGTTTTGTTGTTGTTGTCGTATTACCTATACCTATTTACTTATACCTACTTACTTATACCTACTTACTTATACCTACTTACTTATACCTATTTACTTATACCTATTTACTTATACCTATTTACTATTACCTATACCTATTTACTTAAATCGACTATTTGTTGTTGTTGCGGTTGTAGGAACTGTAAATTAAATCCATTATTAGGAATTTATACATTACATTAATATATACATATGTACATATGTATATGTATGGAGGTGTAAAACTTACCTATTTGATTGATATTGGGTGCTGCCGCTGCTGTTGCGATTTGTTGCATATTTGTTGTTGATGTTGCGCCTACAAATTAATTAACATTTTTAATAAAAATATATATAAACAAGGGAACACAAAACTTACCTGAGTATTTATTTCTCTGCATAACAACCACTCGTTGCTTTCTTGTATTTCGTGTAGGTGACATTTTGATTAGTAGTTTTTATTTTAATTTACTAAACGTCAACTGTCAGCTGCTGTCAAACAGCATTGTTATTTTGCTTACTTGGCAGCACTTTCATTTAACATAAAAATGTATGAATTAATTTTTTCATATATTTTTTATAATTATATATCCATGTTAAATTCAAATTCATATTTAACATTTTGTTTCACTTAAATACATAAGTAAATATACGATATTTCAATATTTCATCAATCAAAACAACAGCCGAAGGTTTGTGTCCACACTGAAACAGCATCATAGTTTGTGTCCACGCTACAAACTCAACACTCAACCAAATACCACACATATGTTTGAGTGTATGTGTTTAAACAATTTTCATTTGAGAAATTTAAATATTAGGAAGATATCAACCAATATGAAATGTATATCAAACGAAAGATAACACCTTCATTTACCTATAAAAAATTTTTAAAAAATGTTATCTCGCCGTTTCCTCATAATCAATGAAATAAAGATTACAACAATAACAATCTGACATGACTCCCTATACCGTAAGGTAAGACGTATTCTACGTCAAAAAATGATAAATGAGCTTTCTTAAAAACAAACAAAATCAGTTTTGATATAAAACATTATAAATGCAATATCTAAAAGTTTTGCATTATCATCACCATTTTGCCTTATATTAAAAATTACTGACATCCGTTTATTATAGTTATGGTAACTTTGTGTACCCACTTCTGTTTCACACTGTTACGATTATGTTAATTCACCATACATATGTTGCTAACATCATCTACATCTAGCCGCCAATTTGATTTGAAAATATTGCATTCCCCACAATCTTTATACATACACAAGTATAATAATGAAATATTAAGTGTGTGTTTTTACCCCGCTAAAGTTAATTATAGCTAAGAGATATTTTATTAAGCGTCATTTCAATTCCCCACTTAAATACCGACTTGAACAATGACAATATTGCCACATTGTCTGTTGTACCACGTATTTGCTGGCAATGGCTACAAACGTGTTGCCGTATTGCATATTTCTTTTCATCCATTACAGCAAATGTTTTCACACTTCGTAGTATTAAATGTGGATCGTTTTTTATTTAAAGTCATAAGCGCCAAAGGTCGTCATGGAATAAAAAACAGCCCTATTGTCTTGATTGCCAACATTTCCCCAAACGGGACTGGAACGCAGGCATATTGATTGTCAATGCATTGAACTTTCAAACACATTGGGTTCGGAATAGAGTGACCCAAAACACGGCGTTTTATAAAAACCGCGTTTCGGTTTTTCATGAAACCTGTTTTCGGTTTTTAAATTTGACAAAACCCGATTAATTGAATTACACAATAAATTTATTTGCCGTGCGTACAATAAATTTGTTTGCCGTGCGTTTTGTGTTTTATTCGTGTATTAAATTTGACAATCACGTTTAAGTTTTAAATTAAAATTATATCCCAATTTGTAATTTGTGTTTAATAGAAAATTTAAAACTTTTATTCAAGTTCACATTAAACTTATGTCCGTACTTAAATTTGAAAATCATATTCCAATTTGAAATATATTTTCAACTATCAAAATCTTATTGAGTTTAAAAGATTAATTTATATAAGTATACTCATACACATTTTGAAATTAGAAAATTCCGATTCGGTTTGTTCGAAAACTGCATTTTTTAAATTTCGGTTTCGCAATTCAACAATCTAGCTCAAAAGAATTCTTCTGCCACATTATTTGTGACCACCCAAACACATAATGTCACACATTAATAATCACAAATCAAAAAATTTTCCAATTAGAATCAAATTTATGTCAAATTTACAATCAAATTTATGATTTCCTTATCACAAACGCTACAAATTCAATTTGATTTAAAATAACAAGAGAGCATTAACTGGCTAAACTAATAAAAAAAAATCACAGCCAGTGATAAATAATT
Organism: Phaonia tiefii; assembly: GCA_963931995.1. Lineage (NCBI taxonomy): Eukaryota > Metazoa > Arthropoda > Insecta > Diptera > Muscidae > Phaonia > Phaonia tiefii. Next base: position 1,449,099 of record OZ008370.1, on the reverse strand, counting down.
GGGATGGGTAACAACACAAAAGGCTGCAGTTTGAATTCTGAAAACAAAAATAAACTAAAATTAAATTTAGTTTAGTTTCAAGTCACACATATTTCCCTCTAGAGAAAACTTGTAGTTACATTCTTCAGATATGAAGCTGAGATGGACACTTATACTTGTAGTAGTTGAAAATATTTAACAATGTTATTCTTATTGTTTTTGCTGTTATGTATTTTGCTTCTACTTTTAAACTTAAGTAACACCAAAATAAAAGTGATAAAAATGATAACAAACAATTGTTGTTGCTGGCGATTCGTGAAGTGTGAATTAACCTTAAACCATATCAACAAGATCGACCCGCCGATCGTCGTCACTTCGTTAGCGCTGCTCATTTACTCACTCTCATCACTTCATTTGGGCTGCGGCGAGTTGTTCTCTGATCGTCGTTCCATGTTTGTTTTGGACATTGTTGCACATTGTTGTGGAATCAGCAAATTTTGCAGTGGTTATACTACGGTTACGTTTAGATTAAGCGACTTTGTCTTTTGCTATTATAGTTGATGTGTTTGTTGTGTACAATCAGCACTAGAAGACTAGAGAGTGAACACGACGATTAACAACATGTATTCATTATCACTATCAGGGCCCCCATTCAAAAGAGGAGATATTTATTTTAAAAATAACTGTCGATAGGAAATGAAATTTGAGTGCGGAATTAATCTGTGATATCTTTTAAAAAAACAATGTAGATTTTTGGGGTTTTTTTAAATTCTACAAAAAGAAGGCAACCTTGGGTTGTGGGACAAGGGATGTGGAACAAGTGAATTTAAAATACTAATTAATTACTTTGGTACATTCATGCTTGATGCAAAAAATTCAGTAAATGGTGTCAAGGTTTTACGAGTGTCAAAACGTCTCATGCATTAGAAGTTTGTGAAATGGGAATCTTTTTTGTTGAAAACTTAAGATTTTAAAGAAATTCCGGAACTCGGAGTCTGTAATATTTGCCTGGTGTCGGAGTTGTATATATATTAATTACTCCGAATCTAGGCAAATATCCCAGGGTTTTCTTTAAAATCTTAAAACAGCATTAGATAAAAGCAATTTGCTTTAGGTCAGCATTCTATACGATTTTGTATTTGCCGTGGGTTAAATGTAAGATTTTTTAAATTGAAACATCGTTACTAAGATTACACTTTGTAGTGTAAAAACGCTACTAGAGTCGGACTTGTACAATTTTGGCCACACTCCACAGCCCTGTGATTTAGTTATCTCTCTTTATGGTCATTTGTATCCTGTGTGGGTGAGAGACCCTATGTGCACAAACAAAATGGTCAGTCAGAGTTCCTTCACCTCAGGCCCTGTCGAGGCCCACGCGCAGTATTGATGTTCACGACAGAAACATCGTTGTGTTCATTTTATATTTGAGCTGCGGTCTTACTTTATGTTTGGTTAAATTTATCTTTTATTTAATTAATGTTTTCTTCATCATCGGCGGACATCTTCAGGAATTTGGAAAAAAAAACAAATTCAACCAAATTGGCGTTGTCGTCCATCTGTAGTTGCAACTATTTTGATTGTTTTGTAGATTGATTAGTTGTTATTTTGCAATTTTCAAAGATGTTCGTTGATGATGGACGAAATATTGATTAATTAAAACCCAAACTACAATAAAAAAAATTACAGCAGACAGTTGTCCGAGGCCTTCGGCCACGGACTGTCCCTGCAGGCTGTGTCAGAGACACGGCCATTAAGTTTAACGTAGAATACGCCATCCGATAAGACAGAAAACATATATAACAATAAATTCATTTGCTTATATTATTTATCATTTATTGTTATATATGTTTTCTGTCTTATCGGATGGCGTATTCTATGTTAAACTTAATGGCCGTGTCTCTGACACAGCCTGCAGGGACAGTCCGTGGCCGAAGGCCTCGGACAACTGTCTACTGTAATTTTTATATTTACCAACGGCATTTGACGTTTTAAAAAAAAAATATTATGTTCAATTTTTTTAAACTTAATTTAATTTATGTATTTTAATTAATATTTTTATTGAAATAAGTTCTGCGAATGTTGAGAGGGCCGCCCTAATATTAAAAAAGGTTTACCTTATCGAGTCTTCGCATTAGCATTCGAGCGTTGTGTGAAAGCTTTTCGCTTTACAATTCAAAATTAATGTTACAACAGCTTTATTGAAGCTTTCGCAAAAAAGCTTTATTACGTTAGCTTACTGTTTGTTTCACTTTTTACTAGATACATGTTGCCAAGCAACATTAGCTTGCTGTTCGTTTCACTTTTTACTAGATACATGTTCCTAAGCAATGTTGAGCAACCAAAAACACTCAACCAAACACCACACATATGTTTGAGTGTATGTGTTTAAACAATTTTCATTTGAGAAATTAAAATACTAGAAATATATCAACCAATATGAATATCAAACGAAAGATAACATCTTCATTTACCTACAAAAAAAATTTTAAAAAAATTCATCTAGCCGTTTCCTCAAATTCAATGAAATAAAGATTAGAACAATAAAAACCTGACATGACTCCTCATACCGTAAGGTAAGACGTATTCTACGTCAAAATAAACTAAGAGCTCGTACTCAATTATAAAATAATACAGGATATCATTGTTATACGTGGGTATTTACACAGGTTTTGAGAAAAACAAGTATCATCAAATAAATATCATCCAAAACACTTTTGCATGCATTTGGATCAATTTTCGAAACACTTTTTCCTCTCCGCACGAGGTAGCTCAAAACATGCGTTTTATTCAGGCGTCGAACAAGGTTGAAGTCGCAATTTATTTTTGATGTAGGGCAATAAAACTAAGTCATCAGGGGTGTAAGAAAAACAGCTCACACCTGTGTCAGCTCGCATTATTTTTCCCATGAGGGTATATGGGAGAGTATCTCACAACCAGTGAGCTGAGCGCTTTCTACTTTTATCCTCACTGATTGGAACCTTCAGTTTTACAGCGATTCGGAACGATATTTGGAGAAGCGTATCATGACAGTGTCGCCATCACTTAGCGAGGTGACCGTCGTCGAATGATATGTAAGGTGGTCAAAGGAGGGATTGAACCAAAATTTTCATGTACAAGAGTCGCGCACTCTCACCACACTTGGCCCCAGTTAGGGGGTTGCTTCTCCTTTTTTCCCGAGACTTCTGGCAAGCTAGTGGTCGTGATCTATTCCAACTTGGCCGTTCTACCTTGCTCTAATGGCACTATGGCACATATTCGGTTTTTCGAACAACTTTTGTTGCATTTGGCTCATCTTAAAAGACCCACAGGCGACAACAGTTGGCCACGAGATGTTTTTGAGAGGCTAACGAGAAATCAACTGATTTTGGGCACACAAAATTATTTCTCTGCAAACAAATAGTTGCCCCATGTGATCACACGAGAACAAATGTGTATACATACTTCAAAGCCTTATTATTACATTAAACTCCATCCAGTTCCATATCTCGGAAACGGAGCAATTGATAAAATAAGACAATGTTTTTATTAAAGTGGTCCAGGTAATGTAACATAAATTTTTCTTTCAAAAATTCGTCAAATTAAGAAGATCGCTGAAATAGAAATATGTCTATAATTCTGAAACGATACGGTCAATCGCAAAAATATCGTGATTCACAGGAGGCTGGAATCGTGGATCGCGGCAAAGAAATATTTGACGTTTTTCGTCAAATATTTGCCCAGTGTGACAATACCTGAAGTCATGTACATACTCTTTACTTAGTGCTAATCCACGTCGATAATCATAAACATCATTCACGGATTAATTAAATGTTTTGGTCGAGCTGCAGTTTTCAAGTATCTGTAAAAAAAAAACGTAAATAGCACTGGTATGACAAAACAAAACGTCAAATTTAAATCTTAAACTTTACAATATGCTGATGTAAGATTTAACGTATCTCCACTGGTATTACCATATCTCAAAGATTAAGTGGCAGCGCCCTCGTATAACAAAACGGATACTGAGATTTTTGTAGTTCTATTTTAGAGAAGTTTTAAACTCAATCTTTAAAAAATTGTTACGATTGCTGACACTTTATGAATACACTTTTTTAAAATTATTTAGTTTTAATTTTATTTAAAGCTGAATGTTAATAACGATTATTGGCAGAAGAAATTCGACTGCTGGATTCAGGTATCGTATGTAACGAAACCAAAGTCATTACACTTAAAAACAGGTATACGAAAACAAAAACCCTAACAAATTACGGTTTTCAAAAATGGATTCTGAGGTTTAGGTTCTAGATTTGTCATTTAAGGGTCATTATCAGCATGTATGGTTGCACCTAACCAATAGTTATAACTTTCAAAGTCCAAGCAAACTAACAACTGTAACTGTTGGTTGGCTTTAACTGTAGGATAACCGTTTTTGTGTACAATGTTTAAGATAACTGCTACATAACCGACAACCCTCGATTAAACTCAAGTCTTCTGAAAACTTGATAATTTTTATTCATCAGTGTTAAATTATGGCAGTTGATGATAATGTTAGTTGTAATTCTGTTGCGTTTGCTATTGTATTTACGGTTTGAAATCGAACTGATTAGGAAGCTAATTAGTTTTTACAATACCTTATTGGTTTCCTAAAAATAAATATAAACTCGGCGTGTTCAAAGCTAATCGAAAACGAAAACATTGAAAACCACCCGGCAGCCAGTCAGTCAGCCATTCAGTTGTACAATCTTTTGATGTGGTACAATTTAAACTTTGATTTATGACGCTATTTAACCGCCGCTGTTTGTGTGGTCACTCCTGACGACGTCGTCATTCTTCCGAATTATTACGATTGTACTGTTAAATGTTATTAATAGTTAACAACCTTCTTGAACACAATAATGTAGGTTATCATTTGGAAGCGCACCGGAAAGTCGACATAAAAACGTAATTCGTTTATCATTTGGTTGTAGAGTTTTGATCGCGTATGACACGATACGTGAAAAAAACAACTACTTGAGTTGAGTTTTTACTGTAAGGCACTTCTCGACTTTTGGAAAAAGGTACTTTAGGTGATAACTTCAGCCACGAGGAAGATAAAAAAACTTCATCACAATTTTTTAAAGTTGAGTTCACTTTATCCGAAATCTATGTTCGATGATAAACTTATAGCATATACCGTAGTCTTCATGTAAATCAAATATTTTTAAGAGATATCGTCAATTAACTTCGATTAAACAAAAACACAATTAATTCCAAAGACAAATAAACAAATTAACTTCCAATGATTGGACAGGAATATACTCCAAGCTGTCGTGATAGACAGCTGTAGATTGAAATGTTGACATTTTGGATCATGACAATCGTTATCGAATCGAAAATATGAGAGATGACACTATATAAGTGAGCTGTTGTCAAGGAGTCACTTGTACACAGTTTTTCGTTATTTGTTGTTAAAGTAACTAACCACTTTTGAATTTTAATTATTAATAGGTTTGATATAACTAAATAATCTTCTAGCGGAAATAAATTCTTGACAATGACTACCAAACAAACATGCGCAACAAATTCTGTCATCAACATATGAAGTTTTTGTAGGGAAGCAGGAATTATATGGAAAGCTCCTCTTCCGATTCCGACGAGAATGCATAATATCAAACGCTTAACATTTTCAAAATTTTCTAGATATTCTTGACTTTTCTGTTCAGAAAATTCGTTTTCATCGTTAATTCTTTCAAAACACATCAAAGAGGTATGTGCACTAACGGAGGAGCTACACAAACTAGTACAGACATTTCAGTACCAGTTCAGACCGACTTAATCATACCCTCACACTTATTCATCCATTGGGTCCGAGTTCAATTAAAAGAGGTTTATATTGGTCATTCATTTATACAAATGGGCGTGGCAAATGCGCCCATATTCTATAGAAAAGTTACATTGCGCAAAATTTTGCCTAATCCCCACATTAATTATGATCCTAGGTGGTTTTGGGGATTTATCATGACCGCCAGCCAATTGTCCGTCCGCGATTTGTATGGGAGGTAAAAAATGCGCTTGGCGAAGTTGTTCATTTGTAATTAAGCAGTAGTTTTTGACAAAATATTGCCCAGTACCAAATTTTATTAATATCGGTTGAGGTTTACGAGGGACAGCCATCCAATTTTTGTATGGGGGGTACCAAAAAAGGAGTGGCAAACCCATTCATTTTCCATGGAAGAAGTGGCATTTGACTAAATATTATTTAATGCCAAATGCCATTAAGAGTGGTACTGCTGTTTTACGTGTGTTATGTTGTGGAACAACCAGTCGACCACACAACTTTTATATGGGAGGTACCAAAATGTGAGTGATAAAATAATCTTTGTTTTAGTGGTTGACTGGCGTTTAGGAAAACATGATTTTGCACCAAATGTGGGGATTTGTCTGGGAGTTAAAACGCCCATTTTTCAATCCCAAACTAATTTTAATAAAATAACAGTCACTAACAAAATTTCACTGTGATCGGTAAAGATTTACGGCTGTTATCGTATTGACTAGCCAGACAGCCACACAGGCAGACACGGTGCAATTGTCTTAAAAAGTCCTGAAACGAATTCCGTCCAAAGATACCAAGGGTCTGATATGGTTACTTCTTTACCTTACAGTTTTGCCGTATTGACTGATATATACCTCCATGGATGAGGTTTTACACAGGTATGTTCAGTGTACAACTACATGTAAATTTCGTCCCAAAACCGTGATTCAAACAAGTCGATTGAACGAAATATCAGTCGGTACGATTGTGTACTCGGGCACAATTGCCGTGATTAAGTCCCAGATCTCACTCTCTTAGTTAAGCGTATTACATTCGCCAATTATTATTTGACTAACAACACAGGCCAACAAATTTGAAAAAAAAAAGCAAGTCACTGAGACTAAAGTAAACTTTTTTAAAGGGTTGTGGTGCGCTGAAACCGAATCTGACCTCAGAATTTCTCCAACACAACAGGTTTTCGAGATATCTTCACCTAAAATTTAAAACACCGTCGTGTTTTTGTTACTTTTAGAAATCGTCCATTGAAATTCATTGATATGCAACCATTTGTCTTAGGGTTAAAACATTCGTCAACCCGTGTTATGTGGTTCATTTTAATATGTACAACCATCAGCAGGCTTCACTTTAATTACCTTATTTTCCATCTACCTAAACTCTGAGCGTCGCCCAGATTTACTACATCTTAAACCCTTAAAAGTCTCAAATATTTTCAATCTGTTACCAGAATATAATCAGCAACATTTGAAGAAATACGTCACCAAATATTTCAATGTTTATTTAAAAAATTTGAACAAATTTAAAGCGACAAATACTCAAAGAATATCTTTATTCATACACAGAAAAGGCTACGGGGAGCGGGAACCAATTCAAACTCAACTGACGTCGATGATATCGTTATCGACAGTGATGTAGCGAGTTGTTGGAATGCATGCTGGTGCCAAGCCTGAAAGGAAAATTTTCGGTTATACTCGTAATATAATAATTCTGAAGATACTTTAGATAATAATTGACAGACGTTAACAGTTAAACTATTACTAGTGTTAGTTATACTTAATTATTCGTGTGTAAAGTGTTTGACAATCAGAGTTGTTTAAACAAAATGACAAGAAACCGTGACGACAGGGTGTAAACACGTTTAGGGATGATTCAAAAGAGAGCAAGAAATAGAGTGTAGTTAGTAATAAACACACTCATGATTTTTTACGCCATTTTTAAATTTATTATAATTGTATTCTATAAAATATTTGTACATATGTAGATTCAGGTTGTTATACTACTTTACATAACCAGCAAAAAAATTCGTATTGAAAGACTGATTACGGTTTTTTTGCTAGGTTACTTTTGGCCCCCTTCCGGCGGTATTTGGGCATAATAAAAATTGTTTTTATATGGTCAATACAGGCTGAAAAATAACGGCCTCTCTAACATATTCTCCCAAACATATTCTGCAGGAACTATGTATATTTTTGAAACACACTTCAAACATTAATATGTTTGCAAGTCCCAAAATCACTTGTGTTTAAATGTAAACAGCATCATGTTTACTGGCAAACATGCGTTTTCCAGTTTCTTTCCTCAAAATCGTTTCTCACTTTTGTAGCACACATACATATATATACGAAACACATACACAAAATCCAAACTAACGTCACAAACCATTTAAGCGTCCGAGCCTTCGTTTATTCTTTTTTCACTGATCAAGCGCTTTTGATATCCTCTGTCCGATGAACTATTAACGACTCAATACATTCAATACACTAAAACGCAATACATCAGCCAAAATAAGAAATACTGACTTCATCTGCAAAATACAGATACACACTAACAAGATAGAATCTCTCGTTGTCCCTCTTATATTCTCTTGCTCTCGAGAGAGCATAGAAAGTGCATCAAACGCATCTGTATTTGTATCACAAACACATATATATTCTAACATATTAATCATTGTGTCTCAAACATTTAATATTGAGTTGCAAACACAATATGCGTGGACACAAGTATATTATATTTGCGACAAGCTCCAAACACACTTCATATTTGCATCCAAACAACAACAAAAAAAAGACAGAAAAATATGAAATAGAATGCATATCCAGGAAAATATATTTTAGCAATTTTGACTGAGAGTACCTTTTTTAGTCCTGATCGATCAAGCACATTGTTCTGCACATATTTATTCTAAATTCTCTAACATGGAAAAAACATATAAAGGGAATTCCCGATATTTGAACCAATTTAAGACAATATAGGTTAAGTTAGGATATATTTAGGAAACGTTACAAGAAGAGGCAGTCGATGACTGGATGCTTATCACTACACTCAGAAGTCAGTCGACCCACTTGTTGATTACTTCACTACGAGTATTCAAAACCTGCTTGCACCCCATAACCATTTTCGATTTACAGGTGTTCGACCTGATTGTACTGAGTGCCGACATACTATCACCGCTGATATCGAAATCACCGTATGGGTGTATGCTCGAATTTATCATCTCCTCTATCCCCTTTTTAATTCCCAATATTCCAGCCTGGCAGCTGTTATCTTCCAATCTCAGTGATAAACTGATTTGAAGGTAATTGAATTGAAGGATGAGAGGTTGATTGGCAAATAGTCCTTAGGAAAGACATGACTTGGGAATAAAGACCACCAGTGCCTCTTTTCATTTATCCGGTACGAGGGAGAGCCTAACCAAACTAGGTGTGGAGTGACGAGACCATCATCATTTTACATCGTAACCGGTAGAAACCCATGGGTACCTGCAGCCTTAAAGGGATCGATGCTATGAATGGCCCAAATCAGCCTGGTCTCGTCAACCACGTTCTCAATCACCTCCAAGTGTTATATCCGTGTTATTACCTGTCGCAGAACCGATATTTTCACAGTTTGGAAAGTGAGTTTCCATAAGAAGCTCCAGTGTCTCAGCTCCGGAGTTGATCTATGACCCAACAGCTTTTCTAATGTCACCAAGAACCTTCAGGTCTTTGGATAAGACTCGACGAAAACGTGCTGCATCCTTAACCTCTATTATAGATTCACAGAAGCTAATCCATGTGGCTCGTTTACCCTATAATTAATGCCCTTTTCAAACAGGTTTAAACTGTTTTGGTACATGTTTTTATATTTCCCAGCACCAAACATCTAGATTCAAACTGGTGATTTCTTCTTCAACGTTGGCTTTACAAACTTACAAGTTTGTAGTGTGTTGTGGCAAAGCGAGATTTCATATAGCTCCAACGGAAGAATTTTTATGCAGTCAGATTATATCGCAAAAACGGGAGACCACACGCCGGGAAAGTGGTATTTCAAATTCTCCATCGTTGCCCGAGCTGTGTGAGCCCTGCTGGAACCTAAAAAAGCTCAATACCCAATTAGGCCCCTTACGGCAAAAACAACTCGTTCAACACCTGTCAGTATACCGCACCAGTTAGTGTTACGATGGTGCCATCGGCGACCTCAAACCCACTTTCAATGCAAATGCGGCACCAAACAGTAACTTTGTGGAATGAAGTGGCTGTTCCTGCATGACATGTAGTCTCTCCGTGAAAATGTTGTTTACTCACATAACCATTTAAGTGAAAATGTGCTTTTGCGATACGAAATCATCCTCTACGTTTAACCGAGCATGGGAATAGGATAACCAAGCTTGACGATCAGCAGGCAGTATTTGTTGAACGGTTTGCACTTTATAGGGTAACATCTTCATCTCCTTCAACAAAATTTGCCGTAACGAATGTCTGCTGATGTCAAATTGCATGTATCGTTGTCTTGGACGTCCTCGGCCTCAATAAGTGTCGCATTGGTTCTGTTGAACAACCAAAGTGAATACAAAAGGTGCTAATTGATGCAGTTTGGGTGCCCGACGAAATCATAATTTCTTTAAAGATGACGATGGACACCATTACCGTCAATTCCTTTATTTGGGCCAAAAAGCACATGCTAAATATGATCGACATATGGTTTCCACCTAGATTGTGCAAAACTAACGGCTCCAGACTATTTTTGCTGGGGTTACGGAAAGTCACTTGCCTATGCCGTCGTCTACAACGTAGACATGGTCAACGTTTACATGAAATATTCTTTAAAAACAAAATGACAAGCATTGATTTATCGAATCAACTAAAAATTTCTTAAACTTTTGTAATTTTTCTGTGTTTATGCACTAGAGTGCAATCCTCATATTGGACAGATATATTGAACAATATCCCTCGTAGTGCCATGTCCACACTGGATTCGATTACGCTGCAGTCGCTCTCAGTCTTTGAGATCCATGTGAATATTCTTCAAAAAAAATGGGAAAACATACAGCTAGGGTCTTACCACACCATCAGGTCGTACCCTACAGTCTGTACTTATACAATCTACCCATAATCTTGGCTCAAATCCATATGACACATTTCTCGCGCATTTGTGTTCCCCCAAACAATCATGACCTACGTCAAGATGAATAAGTCCAACTAACTTTTTCAAATTAACGTCAACATCCTCAAACTCAGGGTTCATAAAAGAATCACACCGTAAATAGATCCCACACATTTAATAACGCTCCATGGCTCGCCGTTGAATGACGCTATACACACATTTTGGCAAAATGGATGAGTTTTTCGCTATTCCACAGAGATTAGGGTTTCTTGTATTTCACAACAGTTGTTGCCTGTCGCATTTTGCTACTCGACTAATAATTTTTTAATTGGCATTTGTACTTTATTGCCAGATAACTTAATTTCTGATATGATTACAGAATGTGTTTGTTTTACCCCCTAACGGAAAAAACTGCTAAACTTGTCTTGTTCGCCGCCGGCTGTCGAAGAAGTTCAAAACTAAATATCGGGTGGGGGACGAAAAACGCGACACAACACAACAATGAGACATTTTTCTAACTTAATGCTTGTTAAGTGTTTCAGTTTATACCTAGAGTTGGGTTAGAAGAAAACGTGATTTTGCATTGAATTCCGTCAAAATAAAAATTTAAATTCCTCACGTGAAATAGCGTATAAATTGTGCCATTTCAAACGCTCTACCCGCGCGACTCCCTTTTCAATATTATAAACGCTAAAACCAAGCAAATTCGTGCCTAACAATCACCCATCATAATGGTTAATATTTATTTAGCCTTTTCTCACCTAACAGCAGCGGCGAAACCAAAATTGCCGCTCCATAAAGATCTACACTCGGACCAGTGTGCAACCACTACGAAGCCGTATCCTAATGATACGTCACTGAAATATTGCAATCAAGTCGAAACTTCCAACGGCCATACGATGATGTCGCCGAAACGTTGGATTCTACTATTGATATTCTACATATCGTACCTGATGTTTGGCGCCAGTATATACTATCATATTGAGCATGGATTGGAGAAACAGAAACGCTCGGAGAAGCTCAAGGAACGCATAGCGATTAATGGTAAGTTCAAAGAATAGTAACTGAAGGACAGGTAGGATAGCAACTAAAGATTATTAAATAATATGCAATTTTTCGTATTGCATTATCAGTACTGGTGTGAAATTATATTTTCGTAAAAAACTCAGGCTCATAAAACCCTGTTCCTGATAGGTTAGATATTGGTGGCAGTCGATGAACGATTCAGTGAGATCTGTTAGTCCATTGGTATACCACGGGCTAACGAGATTAAGCAATAGTCCCACCAGAGAACCATTTAGTCTGCCCCACATCCTCCTGTTTGCTAGTACTTGGCACATGCAGATGTGATGTTCACCGATTCTTCCGCTTCCTCAACGTTATAGCTTCAGCAAGTCATTTGTGTCATGCCTACCCGTCAGACAATGTACCGTCAGTCAACACTGACACATGCATTGAGATCTTGGGCCTAGATAGACAAAATATTCAAAGTTGCCATGTGCGTACACAATCTGTGTCTCCTGTTCACATTTCCTACATTAACAGCATAACAATACGTTACAATTCTCGTGTAACGTGTAAGGTAGACCCCAGTTTTGACAGCTCATCTGATCTGTGGTTCTCCGGTTCTTAACCAGGATTCCTGGTATTCCTTTCCGGTATGGGGTCTGATATTTCCGAACGAATATAGTCGAACACCTTCCAACACTGTTCTTTGACAGACTCCTATCATTCTCCGCTGTGACAATTGTGGTACCAAGATGGTAGATGTCTGCTTCCCTGTAATGTAACATTTCATTCATTGCCTTAGTGCAGTGGTGGCGGTACCCATGATACACACCATCGCCATTCTGTGAACCCTAGTGAGTCTGTATGTTACGTTGGAGTATGTCTCTTAGGGTACTGGGATACTTTCCCCTTGTTCGTCCACATAAGCCACAATTTTCTCGCGTGCAGTTACGAGAGTGGCCATCATTTCGTTTAGCGCAAGATTACACAAGCCGCCTACTTGAGGTGAACCTCTCGCGTGCAGTTACGAGAGTGGCCATCATTTCGTTTAGCGCAAGATTCCACAAGCCCCCTCCTTGAGGTGAACCTCTGCCAACCAACCTTGTAGACGTCGAGGTGCCCAATTCTGCAGGGTCGATAGTGTTAATTCTATCGCACTGGACGTGATATAATTGAACGCACCTTCAATCTCGTCAAGTACACCTATCGTGTACTCATGAGCAGCAAATGGCATCTCTATGAATTTCTAAAGATCATGCACAGCATGAAGCGCACCACATAGCAATCAAAGTAGCATTAAAAAATGGTGGCCTATAACATCCCATGAAGAAATTGTGGAGGACTTCTTCTAGTTTTACTCACTGATTTGGAGCTCCAAATATACAGCGTTTTCATGGCTAAATCCTCGATAATGTCGCCATCACTAAGCGAGGTAATCGTTGCCGAAAGAAATGTAAGGTCGACCGAGCAGGGATTGAACCCACGTTGTCATGTACAAGAGCCGCGCACACTACCCATTGCCCAACCATTTCAAAGTCTTCTACAGGAACGACAACAAGCTTATAGGTATAAAGTTATAAGGAGCTGTATGTGATTATTTTTCCACATTGGCAATAAATACAACTTTTGTGGCCCCTATCCATTAGCAATGTATCTAAAGTATATTCTCGCGATATATAACTTTATCAGCCAGGGACGTAGTATATCGGACCCAAACTGAAGTTCCGATGTAGATGCAATATCGGGTCCGAGAGGCTTGAAGGTTTTGAAACTACCGATATCCCATTTAATCTTCGATTGAGCGAGTTGCCTGGGTAATGGTTGTTCATAAGGATAATAAACAAATCCCTAGTGGTGTCCAAACGAGTCATTCAGGCACCCGATCGTCATGGTGTATAACGCCAGTATTTCCTCAGTCTTCAGCTCTTAGATATACCTTCGTCTAAAGAAAAGCATCTACGAGTTTCTTTTCACACGTTTGGGCGCATTCTTGTGCCGCCTTATCTCCATTTTGTACCTATCCCAGTCCTTATGTCTATTGAAGGCTTCGCTTTAGTAAATAGTCTTCGGCATGGGTTCCGTAGTGGGAAGTGAATCGTCCAGAAATACACGGGGTTTTCTTAAATTTCCTATTAGTACAAGTATTTGCATTTCTCTTTATTTTGAATTCAGGTGTGCACTAGACGTCATCAGACACAAAAGGAGCGATGAAATGAAATTTGTACCTAAATCTCTCTTTGCGTAATTAATTAGATGATTTATACGCTGTTAATACATTTGATTAACACATATTGTACGAATGTTAAAACTCCATTTTTATAACAAAATTACTACGCGTATAAAACAAATCAAAGCTCAAACAAATTCGAAAAAATATAGAGAATATCTACACAAGTAACGCACGTTTTCAAATAAAAAATGGAGACGAAGAAGGAGCACAAAGTGCATGGGTGTGTGTGTGATTTTATAAATATCACATGTTTATTTTTATAAACTTTTAATTCCCATCAAGCTGGAATTGTACAACATTTATGTTCATGTTAAATACTGCTTGAACGCCATTAAAATTAAGATCGAACCTATAAAAAGTAGAACAAGAAATCTTGCTAATCCATAAACAATACTTGCATAATATGAGGCAATATCTTAAATTAGAATATAATAGTCTGATCAAGTGTTAATACAACTCATGAGTGAGGTTTGTTGCAGTTACAGAGGCAATAATCACCTCACACATGCCCGTAAATATAATTTTTCAAATTCAAAACAACAACTATGTTTCGGTAAAAACAGTGGACCTCAACAAGGTTCAAACCCGATATTTCTTTTCATGTCATCTCGAAAATTAAGGATATTTTTATAATTAAAATTATGTGCGACGATGAAACTACTAAATTTACAATTGAATAACAATGATGTTAATTACTTTGTATATCGTAAAAATTTCCTGATTTTACCTTTAGTTCATTTTCCTGAGCTGCTCCAAACAGGGTATTGTATTATCGGAGAGGTGTTGGGGACCGTCGGTGGTGCAAAAGTTAACTTGTGGAACATTTGTTAACAATAATGCGGGTTTTATGCCCGCAAAAGCCACCTTTCATTTATTTCGACAACGGTCACTTCGCTTAGTGATGGCCATGGTACAAATATCAAGATAGTACCATAAGGTGCTGTTCTAATTGTGAGCAACAACATGTATTTCGTATCTGTTGTGCACTTGGCTTCTGTCAGTATCACCATAAATGTATACCAACAACAAACGTAAAATACAAAGTACAAAAAACAATATACATATGAATTTGACATTTGGCAAGTACCACGCCAAGATAAAAATGTAATCAGCTGTTCTACTAACACCAGGGTTCGTATTTCTTGGGTAATGGGTTACCCTGGGTAATGGGTTATCCGTTACCCACAGGGTAATGGGGAAAATAATCGGTAGTTACCCACGACGATGGGGAATTACCCGTCCCATGTGTAATGGGTAAGCGGCCTTTATCCATTACCCATGGCAATGGGTTACCCCATTTCTGATCGAAAATATGAAAAATTCAGAAAAAAAGTCTATATCTCGGAAACGGAGCGTCGAATCGAAAAAATAAGTAATTTTTGAGTTTCTAAGGGGTTTTCATGAAGTGGTCCAATTCGTATGGAAGTATTTTTTTTAACTCTACAAAATAAGAAAATCGCTGAAATTCAAAAATGGTTATAACTCAGAAACAGTGCGTCCAATCGCAAAAGTAATACCGCGTTATAATAAGTAACCAATGAATGTCGTTAATACGGCATCACTTTTTTTAAATCGCGAACACATATGGGCGTTTTAGGGATTTTTTTATTTTATTTTAAAAAAGCGATGCCATATTGAAGACATCCATTGGTTAAAGCCTCGTATGGAGGTAAAAGAGTCATTATTTTTGCAATTGGACGCACCGTTTCCGAGTTATAGCCAATTTTGTAACCCATTATCATGGGTGGGTAGGTAATTACCATCGCAGTGGGTAAATGGGCCGCTTGCCCATTCCCCATGTGTAATGGATAATCGTGATGGGAATTCCCCATCGTCAAGAGTAGCTACCCAATATTTTCCCCATTACCCTAATGGTAATGGGTAATGGTGATGGTGTTAGTTCCCCATTGTCGTAGGTAACTACCGATTAACTATCCGTTCATTACACATTCCCCACGGTGATGTGTATGGATTACACATGAGAACTCTGGCTAACACAACCTCAACTAACTAAACCATTGTGATGGCGAAACTATTAATTAATTAGACAAGAAAACGTTGCTCAAAACCTGCTCTTAATCTGTAGGTCACAATTAGTGAGGCGCTATGCTGGAATAATCAGACGAATCCGCTATGGTGGAATAGTCAGCCGAAGCCGCTATAGTCAGTGTATTTCCTGGCGTAATTTCAGATCGTCTGCAATGATCTATCGCATCAGAACCTGCAATTGACTGACAATGGGGCTAGTCATACTCATCATTAAGTACTCTCGTTGTCACCACTGATATCATGTTTGATACTGATATGTGCATCTATTCTACACTATCGACAGAGTGTGTGTGTTTACTAGTGAGTACGATTGCTTGTGAGTGAAATTGACTGATTGGAATTAATGGTGGGGTGATGGATGTTGTGATATCGTAGTTAGGGGACGGACAAACCAGCGCGGTATGGGGGTTAGATTAGATTAGGCTGATCGGGTGTGATAAATTATGCACGTGCGGATTGTGATGTTGCAGCATTCCTTGGCTGACTTAGCCTCTGTCTGAAACAAGTGTTATAGTAAGGAAGGCGAAAGTTCTGCTGCTCGGTTCTCTCATCCAGTCTAGATCCGTTAAAACGGCCTACTGCCCTCACTGTGGGATAAGTGTGTAGCAGTTTGCCACCAACATTTTCTTTGGAAATCGGTCGGTTCTCCGTGCCTATGTCGAAAAGCCTTTCAGTTTTTCCATTATGTGTGGTGAAAGGGTCTATAATCCTCTCGGATCCAGTAAAATTATTCGGAATTATTACGGTTTTAGTAAAAAATATTCGGCATTATTACGGTCGTCGCTTTGTGTTGAAGTTGTACGAGTGTTATCGATAAACCCTCGACGACTTCTCAAGATTGTTACGGAATATCAAATTAGAGTCCATGTTATGCCGACCTTGAAACGAAGCGATTTCAACGACGACAACCGTAATAGGGCCGATTATAGCCAAAGCCGCCGTCGCTGGGCTTATCATCCCACTTATTTATCGGAATTGTTTTCTTCTTATAAGTTAACGGATCGAGGTTTTTCCTCCAATTAGTGACAAAAGGAAAATAGTCGGAAGGGGAACTTGAACTCGAATTGGGCAGACGATCGCTTCGAAATTTGTGACTCTTCTCATCAGCGACATAGCGTCCTAGGTCAAATGCGTCGATAATTGAAGAGTTTGTTTTCCGCTGATACTATACATATGCCATGCGCTGAAGTAGTTGAAGATTGCACTTTTTCTCCATTGATACCTTCACCAGGCTACAGATATTTAAGTTAGGATTGGTTTAAATGATGATACTACGTCCGTTATGTTTTTTGTTATTTTCCCGGCAGCGAATTTACCTGTCCGTTATCGTATAACTGGTCTAGTCCATTATTGCATAACATAACGAAAAGTTAGCCACAGGCTATAGTCTGACTAAAGATTTTTAATTCATAACACTTCCACTAAATTATGTCTACCGAGTGGCTACGAAGCGAACGAATACATGCTAGACTTTAACGAACATCTGTAGTTTTACTAATAACAATCACGACAATCAGTGTTGCCTTTAGGTAAAACATATCTGTTCATATTATAGCTAGACAGTCGACAGGAAACCGTTAAGAGTCAACACATGAGTAACCAGTAACCAGTAATTGTACAAACTTTAACCTATGAATACGGGGGGAGCAATGTCTACGCAAAAAGCGAGAGCGCTAGAGTTGTGTAGATTACGAACGAACCAGTTCAATTGAACGATTTACTTTTATGTACTAAATGAAGTAAGTTCACGCTGTTCCGTTCTTTTTTTTTTTTTGAGTAGTTCACTTGATTTACCAGTTTTTGTATTTCAATTGTGCTGCTCTCTGTCATTTTCTAGTTCTTGCTCTCATTTTTTCATTCCGTTTGAACAAAAAAATCGTTTCCCATTATATCCCACGAAGGTATTGGGGAGAGCTTCTCACTACCAGTGAGCTGTGTGCTTTCTAATTTTTCACTCACTGATTGGGACCTACAGTTTTACACCAGTTCCGAATGGTATTTTGAGAAGATTTTACATGGCTAAGTACTCGATAGTGTCGCCATCACTAAGCGACGTGGCCGTTCTCATGCACAAGAGCCGCACACACTAACCATTGCACCACCGGCGGCCACAACTGTTGCATAATGTTGTCCTTTGGGGATTGGAGTTATAAACAAATTACAGAAACCCCAATACCTCGAAAGCGGAAAACGCAATCGCGAAGGGATTTATTACAAGAAGTTTGAACAATGCCCAAAACATCTTAGAAATCTGAAAAAGTGAGACTTTCCCCCGATTATTCGCAATGATTGTATTAAATGGAGTTTCCGTTCACTTGCATTGAACTAAAATGATAAATTGAACTGAAGTGAGGTTTTAGCTCGCAGTTTTTTATGAACTGACGAACTGAAATGTTACAATGAACTAGTGGATGAATGAATGAACTAGTTCATTCCGCTGTGATGAACTAAAAAGACCGCTCACTTGAATGAACTGAAATGACTAAATCTATAGAGCGCTGCCCTTGAATGGCTTATTTAATGTGGTGAACTACCTGGCACAACGCGATTTCCCCCGGCCCAGTTTTCATGTATCTGAGATTTAACCAGGGGCGAATCTCTTACTTTAGATATAATAATTACAATCATACATACATATGTATATATGTATACCCACTGTGCACCGCACTAAACTAATTGAAATTTATTTTCAATGTTCAGAATCATTGCAAAACACATGATTTACAATATCGGAATCAATTAATTTGTAGGCAAAACACACCTAATTTAATGTCAAACAATTAATCGCACACAATGGACTGGTATCACTTGCTGGATCGAACAAAGATCACAGAGACAGATCATCGAATTAATGTAAAAAACCTGACAATTAACTGGATCATAAAAGACCAAGTCAGCTTAAAAACACACAACGTAAAAGGTTCGCCAGTCAATGTCACAAAATTTGCTCTGTGGAAGCGCTACCTACGAGTGGTGGCAAAATCATTGACATTCAAATTCAAACATTCGGGGGTCGTCGGTGGCCGATTGCATTATGTCGACGTATAGTAGTAAGTAGCATTTATTGTTTGTGTGATACAATTTCTTTTGACGTAAAGCTCGACCTGACACAAAGCAGCGGGTGTTTCTGAGTGGATGTAATCGTAAACACTTGTTTAACTTCCGGATTGCTTGCACTTTACAGATGAGATTCAATTCGGCACCGTTAACTGAAAGCGTCTGATTGTCAAGCCGCCAAATACACACGCCCTCACACACATGTGCACATGTTTATCTATTTAATTTAAATCTTTCCAACGTTTTTACGCTCGACGGGGGAAACATTTCGTCGGAAATGTGTAAATGAATTGCCTAATACCCCACCAACAACTACTGAGTAAGAACAAACTCTTGTCACTGTAAGAGTGAATGGTCGAATGTTTTACAACCCTGATGACAATCTTATAAGTTTTATGTAAATTATGAAAAATTGGGACTGCATTAGTTAAATCGTAATCAAACATATGTATCTGTTCTCGTTTGCAGGGCAAATAAATGAAACCATGACATTTGGATGTTATACAAATTAATTGCACTACTCAAATGCCAATTGAACTAATTCCACCTTTTAAGATGTCAATGATATTAAAACTAAAACATCTTAATTTTCTCAAATTTACAACCCCCTAGATTATAATCATCAAAATGATGGAGTGAGCATCAAGTATTTCTGGGCCTCTCACTAGTTTTATATGATAGAGAGAATACAAACTTTTGCAATTTTTTCCACTTTTTGTTTTGTGGAGTTAGATCAATTGGCCCCTGAGAAGCTCATTTATGTATGTGTAAGTAGTATTAAAATTAAGTTAATTATGTTGGCGGTTTGGCTTTGTCAATTAAAACATACGTTACGGAAATTTTCAAAATCTCTAAGAAACGCAAAATTGGTGAGGTTTTATTTAACAACCAAACATAAAAATTCACCACATTCGGTTGCAATAGGTCAAGGTGATATACAAACATTACGCTTTATGCTTTTCCAAATGGTGAATTGAGTAATAATTATTGGGCCAAAATTATGGAACTTCTCACTTCTTTATAACGTAATTCTCTCTATAGCGAAGAAATTCTAAGTACGCAGCAGATTTTCTGATATTACCAAACACTCTGATCCCTCTGTAATGAACTGCTCTATGACGAAGTTCTTCCTGTGACGAATTTTTTCTAAAGCCACAACAAGTGCACTCATGTCAAATGATCTTGTTATACCGAACTTTTTGTTTTAGTGGTTGTTTCACTGAAAGTACCGGTTAAAATTCAAGTGTAGCTTTGTTCAAGGTCTGTCTGCGAATGTTAACTTTAACATAAATTCAAATATCCCTCTACACTTGGTACTCCTTTGTTCAAGTAATCCGTCTCCGGTATGATAGTGTGCTATTTGCGATTGAATATGGGTTCCGCTTTCGTGTAGTTCACAGTCACAGGAATGTTTAAAAAATAATCAAACACTGCTCCATGATCGACTCCGATCATGCCTCATCGTGACAGTTAGATTGACTTGAGGACGAATGTAGAAGCAATTTGCATCCTTATTATATCCATCGGCACCAAATGTAAAATTACATCAGTGGGAGTGGTGCGGTGCGCAAAGCACTTGATCGCCATGATAGTCTGTAGTCAGTTGTGCACAATATGTGGTCTTCCCTAGCACTTGCCAACAATCTACTATCGCTGTATAGATTCAGTAAGCAATGCCCGGAGAAAGTCCAAGTGTACTTATCGAGGGATATTGTCGACTTTTCCAAACTATCATCTTGGTTCGGTCTGAAACTAAGCTTGCTGTTAAAAATAACACACAGGTATTTGGCAAACTTAGCCGGCTTAATGTCAGACCAGTCCCAAGTGAGCCAAGAAAGTCTGGCAATGTGTACTCCTCAGCAGCAAACGATTTGTCTATGCATCCCACTATTGTTGTGAGATATGTAGCAATCTTACTCAGGAGCTCAATAGAACGGTCAGCGCCTGAAGTTTCGCTGGTAGTAGTTGAGTGGCCGTTAGAGTTATTCAGGAACCCTATAGTCGTTTTGGCTGACGGCAGTAATAAAAATGGTAATTAGGTTTAAGAGCAAACAAAATAACCGTCTAATGTGGCAGGTATGGAGAATGTCACTACCACTTAGAAAGCCACTACAATTTTTAGGTAATATTTAATGGATCCCCAAGCGTGGGATCTTTGTGTATCTTCCCCTAATTTTGGGTTTATAGACCGACTCATGCAGTGCATTATATACAAATGCAGTGCATTATATTGGACTAAGTAAATTAGGATAAGAGTAGGCTGTTTGATTTCAACTTGCAGAAATCATAAGAATTAGGGAATACACACTGTTAGCGTCAAGAAAGGATTATTTCTGTAAAGTGTCGTCCGATCTACTGGTCATGTGGATCAAAATCCCCACATACTTGGGGATCGCAGAGTACTATAATTTCCGGCCGATGGAACTGAATGTGAATGTGAACCAAGAACAAATTTGCTCTCAGCCCTCGTATATTACAGAAATTTATCCTAAAATCTATCATCGTTATAATTAGAGTCGAATTTGTTCACTACTTCTCGAAGTCATGCGATTTAAGAGGCAGAACTAACATTTACGAACATGTAGATTATGATTATCACGTCTGGGCACCCTAAACGACCTACTTAAGGCCGTTTTAGACTGTTAGATAAATTGTCAGATATATCAAAATTTTCATTTTATGAGAGCGGATTTTTACACATCTGTTAGATTTCCTTAATTTTTTGATTTTCCTTAACAGGTTATGCGATCAGGGTTGTAGTTTGAATAAATAATAAAACTGCAATAAGAACTTTTGTTTCGTCACTTTTTTCCAATGTTTTGCCTGTATTCACAATTCGATTATTTCTCCATTCTATTTTTATTTTATAACTGTTGTATTCTGTTTGTCACTTTGCAGACAGACATCAACTTCGTTTATTTCACATCAACTTCGATTTTGCCATTAAACTGTCAAATAAGTTGAGGTAAGTAACTTCATTTCTGTCAGATGTCGAAATGAAAGGTGACAGGCGCACTGCGAAAATATCAACACATTTGAAGAAAAGACACTATTTGTATACTCTTTAAATATTTATAAAGAAGTTTATGTTATTTATTTTTATGTTATGTTATTTATTTTGTAGTTTGTTTATTTGCATAATGTTGCTGGATAAGTTGACATCAACTTCAAAAAATCAAAATCGCTTTGATAATTACATCAACTAGTTTGTACAAACCGCCAACTTAACCCTACACCATGGATAAGTTGATGACAACTTGAAGTCGCTGCAACTTATCCATAGGTCTAAGGACCCCTTTACGAACATAATCTTCACGTTCGATATAACGACCATGTTCGTGATTGTTATATACTTCCGGGCACCTTAATTGAACGAGTTTGAGAACTAATGAACAAGTTGGACCCAACTCTATTGGGTTGTGTTATTTGTTGTTTGTTTATTACTAAAGGGTGTCTCAGTAAGATTCCACTTTTTAAATTTAGTGTATTTTTTTGTGTAAGTGGAAACTCTGAAATTTGGCAGATGTCACATATGTTTATTCTGATTATGAACAATGGATTAAAAATAACAAAGCGTTATAATTGTGTAATCTTATTACAAAAATTTTAGAAGTTACGCTGAGACCGCTCGCAAACTTCGAAGAATTTTCAGACGAGAAGACCACCTAATGTGTCCACCATTCGAAGAGTGGTCAAAAAATTTGAAGAAACTGGGTCGGTTATGGACAGCAGGACTCCTGTGCATCCACGTAACGGTCGGTCTCATGAAAACATTGCTGCTGTAAATGCGAGTGTCGGCGAAAACCCGAAAACATCAATTAGGCATCGTTCTCAACAACTTCAAATTTCACGAAGCACTACGCAGCGAATTTTCATTTCATTTATTTACGTCTATGGAAATACATCCTTACAGACTACCAAATTTATAAATATTTAACAATAATTCTTACATGTTAACAAATAAATTACTTATATATATTAATCTAATAAATTAGGTAACATTTTTTGCAACTCATTTTTAGGAAGAGTGATATCCAAGTGATAAAAAAAAACTATTAAAAAGTATCACGGATCTATTTATAGGTTCATTTAAAGCATAATTTGTTAAATGTGTTTCAACATTAAATGTACTAAAATGGCGTAGAGAGCGTGATGAGGCATTAAAACGAATAAGTGAGAGCAACTCCGGACAATCAACAGATCCAGAAATAATTCCATGAAGAAACATAATAGAGGCCATATCTCTTCTGGACACTAATGACTTTAGAGAAATAAGCAAACAACGGCTTTCATAAGAAGGAATAGGGACTGTAAAGTTTAGAGAGACTAAAGCAATCTTCAGGAATGATTTCTGGATTTTCTCAATCCGAGTTGCATGAAGAGCCGCAATTGAGTTCCAAATGAAAGATGCATATTCAAGCTTGGAACGAACAAAGCAGAAAACAGAGCCTTTTTTGTGTATGTATCTGAAAACGCAGAAAATACAACATCGAATATGCTTTTGGGATAATGTAATTAAGATGGCAAGTGAACGTCATCTTAAAATCAAAAAAATGTTGACAAAAGACCTCCATATTCATGCGTACAATATTCAGCTTACGCAGGAGCTCAAACCAGCAGACCATGGAAAGCCCCGGCAATTCGTTCAATGGGTAATGGAGCAAAGTGAAGTCAGTGTCAATTTTGTCTATCGCATTTCTATCTGAATGGCTTCGTGAATACACAAAATTCTCGAATTTGGGGTCAGAAAATCTCCATGCAAGCCATGAGAAACAAATGCACCCACAACGAGCAGCTGTCTGGGGCGGATTTTGGTAAAGTGGCGTGATTGGGCCTTACTTTTTTGAAGATGAGGCCGAAATTGTAGTGACTATGAACGGCATTCGTTACAGGGAACATGATAAAGGAGTTCTTGTGGCCTCAACTGGACGGTATAGATCTGGACGACATGTGGTTTCAGCAAGACGTCGCCACCTGCCACACCGCGCATGAAACAATCGATTTATTGCAGCAACGATTTCCACAACAAATTATCTCAAGAAATTCTGATGTCAACTGGCCACCACCAAGATCATGCGATTTAACGCCGTGCGATTTCTTTCTTTGGGGTTTTGTGACATCTCGGGTTTATGCGAATAAACCAGAAACAATTCCTGAGCTGAATGCGTCATCGGGAGTTACAGCCACATCTCTGTGAAAAATTCATGAAAAATTTCATGAAAAGATTAATGGCCTGGCCTCAGAGCCGTGGGGACCATTTGACGGATATTTTATTCCATACTAAATCGGAACATGTGTTATGTACAATCCAATAAAAAAATCACAACTATCTCAAAACATATGTATTTTTATTTTAAAATGAAAAAGTGCATTCTGACTGAGACACCCTTGAACGTGGTTTTGATCCCTGCTCTTACATTTCACCTCGACGGTCACCTCGCTTAGTGATGGTGACACTATCGAGTACTTAGCCATGGAAAAGCTTCTTAGAATGCAATCAGAACCCATCATGGGATGCAATGGGAAACCACTTTGTATACTATTATTATACTATTATTGTATTAAAATTCTAATATTATTGTACTATTATTGTACTATTATTATTCAATTATTATACTATTTCTATTATTCCAATGTGTTTTTAATTTCCCGTTTTGAATTTATTTTTCTTAGAATATTTGCTCGAACAGTTGGATGACAAAAATTTTACCACACAAAATGAAGTGCTGGATCGCATCAGCGACTACTGTGGGAAACCGGTTACAGATCATCGTACTGATGAATATGAAATACCCTACACATGGACATTTTACCATTCGTTTTTCTTCGCTTTTACTGTCTGTTCCACAGTAGGCTATGGCAATATATCGCCCACCACCACGTTGGGACGAATGATAATGATTGTGTATTCTGTGATAGGAATACCTGTCAATGGTATATTATTTGCAGGATTGGGTGAATATTTTGGAAAAACGGTAAGTAATTGCAAAAGGGCATTTGCAAATTTGACAACTCAATACGAGTATTTCTCTTATCTGTTTCAGTTTCAAGCGATATATCATCGATATAAAAAGTACAAAATGACGAATGATATTCACTACGTGCCACCGCAATTGGGTTTAATCACCACGGTTTTAATAGCCTTGATACCGGGTATAACACTGTTTCTACTGATACCATCCTGGGTCTTTTCGTACTTTGAGGATTGGCCGTATTCGTTGTCCTTCTACTACTCATATGTGACCACGACCACTATTGGCTTCGGTGATTATGTGCCAACGTTTCAACCTCAACAGGTATGTGTGGTGGTTCCTAAAAAGATGTCCTTTATTTGTAGAATTATTTAATTTTATATTTTAAACTGATGCATCCCCCCATTTAGCCTCGAGAATTTGGTGGTTGGTTTGTAGTCTACCAAATATTCGTTATCGTTTGGTTTATATTCTCATTGGGCTATCTCTTGATGATCATGACATTCATTACAAGGTGAGTGAATGCTGCTGAAACTTGTTTAGCTCATGAGGGTAAATTATAATGAGATTTAACTCGGGTTGCCTTAGATACACTTGAGCATAAAGATGCCCTTTAACACAGAATATATTAGCTAATGCACATAAGAAATTATCCACCTTATTATAATACTCGTACTACAATAGTTTAATGTAATGTTTATAGGCTACTTATACTCATGTTTCTTCCTGTATTTGACCAGTACTCAAACTACTTGTGTATATACACAATTTTAACTTTCATAGGGTTACCATTGTATATTTGTTTATGCCTGTAATAACTGTAAATATATTAATAATAACTTATTTAAATTTAAACTCGTATTGAATTAAAATAGTATAAAAACCGAATCGCCATTATAAACCTATGGCTAATTTCCATCTAAATAAATTAATACTTCTTACTCTGATTGATGACTAATCTAACTTTGGGCCCTCAAAATTACACCCTTTCTTTTCCTTTAATCAAATTCGTAAATCATATTTGTTTACATCCAAATTCTTCCCATTATCTATTCACATTTCAGAGGCTTACAAAGTAAGAAACTCTCGCGTCTGGAGCAGCAATTGTCATCGAATATCAAAGCCACTCAAAATCGAATCTGGAGTGGCGTAACGAAAGATGTCGGATATTTAAGGCGGATACTAAACGAATTGTATATATTGAAATTTAAGGTAATTACTGCGTTATTTGGGAAAAAGTTAGTTTTGGGTTTTTTCTTTTTATGGAAAGCACTTTGGTTGTTATTCTTTGGGTGCACCAGATTTTAAATCATATGGTTTATTAACTGTGGGATTCTATATTTTTGGGTTTAAATGTGGTTTCATATTTGCAACAAAAAAACTGATTTAATGTAAATTAAATCTCATTAATTTCCAATTGTTTTTAGTTTTATTACTAGCCAAATCATTGAATCAGGAAATTATAGTGTGAGTATTGCAGTCAAAATGTTCTGAAATTCGCAATTCAGTTCAACTTCAGAGAAATCAAAGAAAAAACCCCTGGGCTTTGTTGAATTCAAAAATGACAACACGACCAGTGGCTTCTCCCCAAATAATTTGCCTCACTGCAAACTGGTTGTTGCCTCGCTTTGAGTTCGTTGCACATGTTTTAAACGTATTTTCTTTTTCCTGTCTTCTCTTTTTCAGCCCGTTTACTCGGAACCGGCGGACTATGAGTATTCTTTGCATCGCTCAATTTCCTGTCCTGATCTCACAATGTATAGAGTAGATCCTGTACCCATACCTAGTCGAAAACGTGCCTTCTCAGAGTGTTACGATGCAATGGAAAGTCGTGCGGAAGGTACACCGTTCAACGCGCACGCTTCCTCGGATACCGAGCTTAATAGAATTGATCGCGAGAAATCATTCGAAACCGCTGAAGCATTCAGGCAGACAACTGGACTTTTGGCCAAAGTTGTTAACGCTTTAGCTACCGTACAGCCGCCTCCCGAAGATGAAGAAACACTGGGAGCACATAATATGTTTGGGGGTTACCACGGCTTTTCCGATTCACAGATTTTGGCTAGTGAGTGGTCGTTCCCTGGAGTCAATGATATACCTAAGCCTAGAGGAAGAGCCTGTTCCGATTTCAATTTGGATCCCAAATGGAAAACGGGTGGTAGACGTTCTACATTGGCCCGCCACAATGAATGGACCTGGAGTGGGGATAACAATCAAATTCAGGAGGCTATTAACGTAAGGTGTCGCCAAATGGATCGTGAGCGTGAAAATATCTACCGCAGTAGTTTAGGTTTGCCAACTTTAGATCATGTGGTTACTGTGGACGAAGAAGAGTTAAATACAAAACAGAACAGAACCAAAAAGTTCTCTATACCCGATGGATTCCGAAAACTTTTCAGGAAGAGATCCTCCCAGGTCGATTGGTCGTGCACGGAGGGTGAGAAACCGGATAAACGAAAATTTTCTGTGGTCAGTGTTCCCGAAGCCATACAGCACCAAGTTCCGTCTTTAGACTACTACAGCACAGTTACAGCCAATGCAAGTCCAACCTACTTCCGTAACGGCAAACCATTGCAAACTTCTAATGGCAGCCTGAATAAACGATTATCGACTTTAGGATTGAACAACATAAATGAGAATCACACGTCAGACAAAAACCAACTTGCCGAACTGAATAATGCGAGCTCCATAACTACTAACACGTCTTATCAACGGAATCCGCAAGGACAACGCAAGCGCAGGGATTCGATATTTGCACAAAACCCCGCGTTGTCAAATCGCAGGAGCAGTATGTTCCCACCAACAAGCGCGGCAGCAGCCCTCAGCCAACGACGTGGTAGCGCCTTTACTACTGAACGACGTGGCAGTAATGTCTCTGGTGCCGGATTTCCTCCACCAACCAGACGCGGCAGTCTATTTCCCCAGGCTGGTAATCAAGGGAGAAGACAAAGTCTTTTCTCGGTCGCTTCGCAGGAAGACATGAATGTTTTGGAAAATACTACATTGGCCGACTTAATAAGAGCCTTGGAAGCGGTACATACTCAAGCAGTATTAGATGAACAAGTAGAAGCATCAAACGTGGCCAACCAATCTGGTGGCAGTAGACTTTCAAACTTATTCCGATCTGATAAAAAGAAACGTAAAGTGGGCTCTGTTGGTATGGATGCCCCAACACTTCCGCCCATACTTTCGCTATTCGGTGGGGATTCTAGAACACTAAGTACAGCTGCAGCCAATCGTTTGTACGCTCGTAGAGCTACGATTGTGGGCACGTTGCCACAGACACAACAACAGCTCAATCAAACAGCCATAGGCCCAGGTGCTGCCGGTAACATTTTAACACGCCGGCGCCAGTCAACAGTTCAAATTAAAGAACCTCCACCTGGCTACACAGAAAGAGACATCAATACGGCTCAACAAACATCATTAGCTGCTGGGGCAACTTCACCAGCTGGATCGGTTCAATCAAAATTTAAAAGACGTTTCAGTGTACGACCTACCGCATTACAAATACCACCAGGCATGGCACCACCAGCCGGAGTTAACATAAGCACCATTGTCCCATCGCCTACAGTGTCAGCAGCTTATACATCCTCTTCTACCACCCAATCACTGGGTTCGCCGTCACAGGCCGTCCTGCAAAGACGTTTGTCTCTTAGACCTTCACCACTGGCTCAGCCATCTACTACCACCACATCCCCGGATGGTTCTACTACCAGTCAACCAGCGGTCGGCAGCAGCACAACACGTTTATTGCCGCTGCCACCACGAACTTCAAACACTAGTACGCATTCGCCACTGTCGCGTATAGTGCAAATATCAGAAGCTCAACGCAAATCCAGTATGCCCGATGGTTACGGTTCTCGTAAAGCAGATAAATAATAAGAAAACTGGAAGAGACTTGTGAATTTCCTTCTATATAATGACAAATGTGGAATTGGAATTTAAAGATTATTAATTATCCAGCTGTTTTTCTTTTAAGATAAACTATACGAAAACATGTATTAACAAGTCTCACAGCTGTCTGTCATGTGTTTGATCATTACAAAGGAGGTTTGATTTTATCTACAGATCCGCCAAAAATGCTCGATTAAGAAGAGCGAAATCCGTAGAAATATGATGTGAACACATGTTTAAAATCAGTTACACTTAATGACATTTCATAATATTCCGACCATTGAGCTCTATGCCAACACATTGACTTAATGGCATTTAAACTATTATATTAATCTAAGGGTCGGTTTTCAAGACGAAGTTTGTGATGTTAACTGACAAAAGCTACATTCCCCAAATACCTTTAAACTTCATACTTAAAATAAAATTTGAAGTCCGATTAGCAGTTGTACGTTCCTGACTTTATAAACCTGATCCTTTTATTTTCAATTAACTATACTAAACATTCGTATTTTCCTGAATATTGCCAACTATTTTTAAAAGACAATTATATTTATTAGTTATAGTTTTTAGTTAGCCTTACATTCATACAAGCAAATATACAAGACATTTATAAAGTATTTATTATAGAAGAGCAGATATGAACAAATTTTTAAATAAATGAAAAAAAAAATGAATCAAAGTTAGAAGTAATTAACAAAATTAGGTCCATAATTTTCCTAATACTTATAAGGGGTTTATTAAAACTACATATTTAGCTTATTAAACGTTTCATAAGTTTTATGAAAACGGTGGGCCTAACACTTTAACTTGTAAACGCAAAGTTTTCTGACAGAATTTCCAAGAAAATTAAGAATCTGGAATAAAGTTGATGGCATATGAATTTAAGGTAAGGTTATCCGAATACGGGGCTTTAGTGCCCTACCTAAAGCCCTGTATGCAGTTCTTGAGAAATTTTCGTAAGACATTTTTTCATTTACCTCCAGGCCCGTCCGCGGGGGGGGGAGGTTTGGGGATTAACCCCTCACGAAAATATTTTTGGAAAATTTTAATTTTTCTATAATTAAACGAGTTTATTATCTATAATTAAACGAATTTTTGCAGTCTCTCCGCAAATCGTTCCAGGTTGATCTGATAATAACATGAAGCATTCACAGGGATTCATACGCCTATAAGTATTTACTACTTCCTTAAATTACGTCTTCAAATATCTTTCGCGCTGGTTCTTCTTTATTCATTCTACTGGTATGTCCTTGACAATCTACTCCCTCTGTTTTCATTTGTTTAACTACGTCGATGTCAGCATACAGGCCAGGGTGATTCGTCTGCTTGGGAGATGACCCAGATGACCCATGACATATATTACTTACTTACTTATCCGATCTCGAACAACCCCAGGAGGTCAGGGACCTTACAAAACGAAAATAACATATTTCGCAGCCAGTTCGATCTTTTGCTTTATTTCTCCAGTAGGCAATACCAAGTGTACACAGGGATTCGTCAACCTGATCCCCCCAGCGGAGTCTTGGTCTTCCTATTTTTTCCTTCCTTCGAGTTAGGTTTCGAAACCCCTTGGTGCTTGTTCGTCTTCATCCATTCTACTGACATGGCCTAGCCAGCTCAATCCCGTTATTTTGATCCGCCTAACTATGTCAATGTCTGGATATAGCTCCTACAGTTTCCGGAGTATTTTCTCTCGAAGACTCCTACGGATGTTCCGTCTGCTTGCGATAAGGCCCAGGATTCTGCGCCATAAAGCCATAAAGCTGGATTTTTGTTACCCGAGAGAGGGCTTTATCTCTTAAGTGCTTGCTTAGCCCAAAATAACATATATTCGCAGGTATATAAAAAAAGGTATATAAATTCGTCCACTACCTCGAAATTATAACGATTATCAACGTTCACGCTTTGGTCTAATCGGGTGGAGGCCCTGCTCGTTGAAACCATTAATTTTGTCTTGTCCTTCTTTACTTTCATACCCTCTTTGGCTAACTCCTTCTCAATTCTCGAAAACACCGCTGTAACATCTCTAATTGTGCGCCCATATCTATATCATCTGCATATAGGCGCGCAGCATGTGACTTTTACGGCTGATGCTTTTATTCATGTTGACTGCAGCTTTTCTCATAATGATCTCCATTAAGATTGTAAAGAGATCGCACGACCGGGTGTCGCCTTGCCTGAGGCCTCGGTTAGTTTCTCCAGTATCGGGCTATCGAAGGCCCCCTTATAGTCAACAAATAGATGATAGGTGTCGATTTGTTTTCGTGGGTCTTCTCCAGGATTTGGCGTATCGTGAAAATCTGGTCAGTTGTCGATTTCCAGGCCTAAAGCCACACTGGTATGGTCCAATCAGGTCAGTGATAATTGATTTTAGTCTTTCGCACATTATACTTGATAGAACCTTATATGCTATGGATAAAAGGCTTATTCCACGGTAGTTGACCCTTTTTAAATATGGGACATATTACACTTAGACTCCAATCGCCGGGCATGCATTCATCTAACCAAATTTTGCTAATGAGCTGATGCATGCACCTTATCAGCTTATCGCCGCCAGCCTTAAACAGTTCCACCAGTAATCCATCGGCTCCTGCGGCTATGTTGTTCTTAAGCCAGGCAATAGCTGTTCTGACCTCGTCTTGGTTAGGAGGGGGGCAATCGACGTCGTCGCCCATATTGTGATCGATTGTACCTTCGTCATTGGATATATCAGGTACCAGTAGCGCGGAGAAATGATCTCTCCATATTCCCAACATGCTCTACACATCTGCGCTGTGATTTCCGTTCTTGCCCTTAACCATGTCCATTATCCCGTTTTTGACTTTTTGGTACAATTTTCGGGCTTCGTTCTTCCTTCTGTATATCTCAATTTTCTCACTCTCGCGCTTTCTCCACTTCCGTTTCTTACGCCTAAAGAAACGATTTACCTCCTTTCTTTGCTCCCTATACCGGCTCAGTTGCAGCTGGCGTTGCAATTGACAGAAGAATTGTCGTGCGTGCACCGCTTTCATCATTTGCAAACCCAAGTACGGTTGTTGCGGCAGTTTTTATAGAGGGGGTCATCGGAAGGGGGTGAGTTCTGTGCCGAAAGTTGCGAGAGCGTCGTTGAGTAGGCTGTGGCTACCTCTGGTAATTGCAGCTTTCCGAAGTCCAGCTTTCTCTGTGTCTGGTTTCGTACGATTTTGCTGCTACCAGGTAATGAGAGGGATTTACCTCTGAAATCCTTGCTTAGCACAAAATAACACCTATTTTCACGTTTGCTTTCCAGGCTGATGTTCTTGTTTCTGTTAACGCCACTTCCGAGGTAAATCAATTCGTTCGCTACCTGGTAGTTACTACGTGTTGCCCCAAGTTTTGAATTCCTTTACTGTCAGACCCACTGGGCGATTTCTTCTGGATCCTTGAAAATAATGCAGTAACTTCTCGTAATGTACGCTTTATGATATCAGTATCACAAGCATAGGCGACCTTGAAGACACTGTTGCTGTAGATGGTTTTATTTGTGTTTTCTGCAGCTTTGCTAAATACGATCTCCATAAACACATCACAACTGCCGCGGATGTCTAAATCAAATTCTGCTCCGATGCATACGCGAAACCTGATATCCATTTATTGACTATTTTACAACCTCATGAGGTCAGACGTCTTACACATATAAATTAAACAAACAAATTTCAACATATTCCTCCAACTGGCTCTATCCTTCGCCTTTTCTCGCCAGTTGGTAATACGATACCAAGGATACGGAGGGATTCTTCTGCCTGGTTTTTCCAGCGGAGTCTTGGTCGTCCTCTCGGGTACGTTATCGAAACCCTTTCGCATTATGATCACTGGACTAGACGTGGAATCTCAGCTCATGATTACTGCAGAAGCTGTGGAGATAAAGAGGAGGACGAGTGCGTCGAACATCTCATATTGTGCTGCTCGGCCTTTTGTATGAGTAGGAGAAAATATCTAGGATCTTACTTTATGTTGGATTTAAAAGACATTCAGTAAGTTAAGCTGATTGAACTTAGGACTTTTCTGCGGAGTACTAATTGGTACGCCTGGGACCAATGTACGTCGTTTCTTTAGCCACATCCTGGAATATCGGGATGAGGCATCATATGGTTTGAACACTCCTTAACCACACCCAGTCATTTTACAGGCTGAACGACGGGGAATTGGAATAAGTGTGTTAATTGTGAGAGCCAAACAAGTGCATTTTTGAGCACAACGCATGTTTCCGGAGTTATTCGGTCATGTGATGGCAATCGCATTTCGCATGACATTTGCGATTAAGATTTCAAATCGCATAATAGGTGTGATCTCGTTCGCGATCGCCAACAATTTGGCGACTTCAAATAATAATGTTAACTACATACATAGGTTCTGTTGCATGTAAACGTTGGATGTTTCAAAGCATGCCTTCAATAATACCTGACAGAGGCAATAGTACACAACCGCTAACAAACCAACAACAACCGCATTTGGTGTTTGTGGGGGAAAATAGTTGTGTTATATGCAATACAAATGTCTACCACTGATAAAAATCAACAAAAAAAAAGTGCAAAATATTTTTAAATTCCATAATTTTTCACCTAACCGACATAAAAAAAGTTAAGTCAACAATTCTTTTAACTCCACCTGGTGTAAGATAATGTTCGTCGAATTGCTCTTATTAGCACAAACCAACGACGACGAGTGTGAAATGAAAAGTCAGATGAGAAATTAAAATACTCCATTCTATTTTGCTCTACGCGTGTAATCTTTAATAGTAAGTGTGTGTAAGTGTGTTTTAAGTTCATTAAAATTATTTTATTTATATCTTTTATATCTCTAAATATGAAGGATAGATTTTTATTTGCGATATGCAAGATTAGAAATAAATTGTTCACGACAACGCGCGGTAAATGTTTACATATTGAACATGGTAAAATTATCTATCGGGTATAGTCAAAAAAAATCATATGTATTTTGTTTTTATACTTTTTGTATTCTTGGTATACTCGTATATTTGTGTAGAGTTTGACAACTGAATCGGATGAAAGAAAATAAAATGTAAGTTGTTGCTGCTTACAACTACAACAACATCTGCTGCTACCATGTATTTTTGGCACTGGCTACAAACGTGTTGCCATATCGCAATTTTTTTCAAGCATTACATCAAATGTTGCCACATTTCGTATTATTAAGTGTAGATCGTTTTATTTGGAAAGTCGTAAGTGGCGATAGCCTAATGGAATAAAAAACAGCCTTAGTTATACATTACGAATGTAATATGATTTTACTTGCAAATTTTTATGTTTTTTGGGAAATTGTATTTTTTACAATTATTATTTTCACGATGTGGTTTCTTCTTATTTTAGCAGACAAAGACGCCCTTTAGATTATGTGTCTCACGCGTGGATATTATATTGGTTGTAAATTTTTCTATTACAAAATTTTTTTCGTCAAAAGAAACATATTATTCATATTCACAATTTTATTCATTCATTTCATTCATTCATTCATTCAACGTGTTAAATGAAACTGAGCAGTCAGTTCTGCGTCAGTCATTTTTCGACAAAAATTTCGGTCTATTTCGGTCGCTCTTTGCTCGCTCCCCAAAATATGTTTGACCAGTGAAGAAAAAGTAGGCAGCACGAGACGGCGTGCAAGCCGAAAAATAAAAAAGTTATTCACGATTCCAATCATGGTAGAATTCTCTACTAGGTAGTTGCATTATAGATTAACCACGCAATCTCTAATGTAACTACCTAATAGATAATTGTCAAAATTAGCTGAATAATAAAGAACACTATGTACGCAAAATGTGACAAAATTATAAAGTTTGTCTTACTTGTTGGAAAGTCTATGCTATACATTGCATATTGATTGGAAATCGTTGAATTTTATTAACGTACGTCTCTGAGACGTATGACAAATAAGCATTTATTTATTTCTTTGATTTTTAAGCGGAATACTGTTCGTCGGTTTTGCAGTTTAAAATTTGAGGGCTTTTCTTTAAATAGCATTTTTTAATAGAGCAAGATTTAATCTTATTAATTCGAAAAGAATTTTATTTTAAAACATTTTGGAACCTTTACTAATTAGACCTCAAACTACCATACGGTTTCAAGACGTATGGTTATCTTTTATGTATAGAAAGCTAAGGTTATCTTTCTAGGGTTAACAAACAAAAAGAAACAAAATCAAATTTGACAGCTTACCCACATAAAAAATTAAAAAACTGACGCGTTTACCTGATGGATAATTTTACCATGAGTCCTATCTTTTAACTCTGATTTCGAGTTATAAAACGAGCGAGTTATTGAATATTTGGCTTACGAGACAAATTTTCTGTACCTTGTAATAGGCATTTAGATGATAAATATTTGTTTGTCCTTCTTGTTTCTACAGCCAACCTATTTCCTGTAACCAATACAATGCACTGAATTTATAGGGGCATCCCGAGTAAAGGTCCAATAATAAGAAATAATAATAATTTCGCTTTTATGTTCCAGAGCATTTGTGAATCATCTTTTGTGAATTTTTTTTTTGTTTTAATAAATAAATTATCACCTTGTACCGATTTCGTTGTATGCAGAGGGTTCGTTGAAACAACGGGATTGTACGTAAAGCGAATTGAAAAAACTGACTTTAAAATGTGTATTACTGGCATTCATGAGTATTAAAACAGCGTTATATGGTATAAATGAGGTTGATATGGACATACATAACAATATTCTTTTATTTCTATTCATATTACTTATGAATTCTGGGCATGAATGCAAAATGTATCAAAACTCTACACCAGCCACTTTCGACGAGAATTTAGTGGAATTAATACACTCAATGACACTCTTTCAACATTTTGCTCTATAGTTGCGTGCAGTGTTGCCAGATAAAGTTGGTAAAAAATCGTCAAATTGGAGGTCCAGAAATCGTCAAAATAATTTTTGGAAATTGTCAAAAAAAAACCCGTCAACATAAAAAACTGCAATTTCTATATCAAATTTGAACATTTTTGTGGAAAGAACAGTAACACAGTAAAATTAAATCAATATTAACAAAAAAAATAGATTTGTTAACATTCAAAAGTAATAATAAATAATTTTCACATTATAAATTCTATAATAATAAATTTTATTGAGGTCGTTTATTTTCTTCTAGAGTTGATTTATTCAACCAGAATTCGACAATAAATCGTCACTTCTGGCAACACTGGTTGCATGCATAAAATGTCTGTTTCCGCCGTGCCACTTCCGTTTCCATTTGGTAAGATAAATTCAAAGACTGTTTGAAAACATTTGCTGATATCATGGTGGTTTGAGTTTCACTATTCAAGGTTTAAAAGTCATTGCTGAACGAAAATCATAAACAAGAACAGCTGGTAACCAAAAACAATACACAGCTGGAAACAAATTGGCTAAAGGGACAACAAATCGAACGGCTTCAAACAACTACCGCTACTTGTTGCTCCACGGGAGTTTTACCTAACATACAACAGAAATTTAACAAAATCTAAAATAGTCCAATGATCTGCTACTAAAAAGTGTGTAAATTAAATTATTCTAATAACAACAAATGCTATTTATTATACGAATTAAAATTTGCCATTGTTCTCTTTCACACCACCAGTCGCCGCCGTTTTTCTGCCAGCTACCGGCTTTGTATTCATTATGATTAAACACCACATTGACCAATTGTTTTTCGTCAGTTTGTGAAATTATTTCTCCACTTCAACTGGTTGTCGCAAAAAAGTGCACAACTTTATCTGTAGTTTATTTACTTCACGCGGAGCACGATGGACGAACTATCACAGCGATTAATAGACGATTGTTTTTTGCGTCCCGTCCAAGATGTCCGGGCAACATCGTAAGAAGCGTGTGTTGTAACGTCACGTCTACGTAATTCTAATTTCTTTATATTTCTAGAAATAAGTCTGTTCAACCTACTACTCCGAAAACGACTTTAAAGACCGAAATGCAAGTCCTTCGCTTAAGCGATGAATCCCAGAAAATGTGCATGGAAACCTTGAGGGCCGTGCATGGTGATGACTTCCGCCTGGACGATCCCTCAAAGTACAAAGATCGCGGAGGCAAAATGAAAAAATCCTATTGGGAGGATCGTGGCACTCTAATTGTTCAGTCTGTGGTAAACTTTTCTTCCACGAAAATCGCAGGATCTGAATCTGCCAACACCCCCGAGGATCCACAACAACGAATGCGACGTTACGCATTATTGAAACTGGAAAACTACGGATTTGCCATACCTCACTGCATAGAAGCATATGATCACTGTGAGAGCGATATCGATAAGGCACTGATATTGCTGTACCGCAAATACATGAAGGTAGCGGAAGATGTGGATGATGTCCCATCTGGCCTTCCTCCTGATATTACTGAATCCGAACTTCTGGACATTCGTAGAGATGAGAAGGAAGCTTTGGAATCTATCTACGACAAAGCTTTTGAGGAAAAGGAAAAAAATCTTGTGTGGAGCTTAAAATTTCAAATCGACCATCTGTTACAACACAGCCCATCAGAAGTACGAAAAGCTCGCGAAGCATTGTCGAAAACAAAGGATGAAGTCAAAACTAAAAATAATGTTAGGAAGCCTAAATCTCCTCCAAGGTGCCGTAATTTCGATAAGGATGGTACTTGCAAATTTGGTCCCAAGTGCCGCTTTGCCCACATAAGGCCAGAAATAGTAAATGAAAACGAGGAAAAGTCTATGTCGAAAAAGAAGATAGACGAGTCAGACGAGAAGTGCTTTTATTTGGAGGTGAGGTTTCCACCCCACACCAAGTACCCATATGAGGCTCCTTTCATATACCTTAAGACAACCTGCCACGATATTCCCAACGATATTAGACTTAGGATAGCTAAGAAACTGTACAGGGAGGCTCTAGAATCCTGCAGCGACGGTATACCCTGCGTTTACAGCATATCAGAACTCTTGCAAGCCGACGAAAGTCTTTCCAGAACCATAGGCAATGACAATTTTCCTAAAGCAGAAAAATCACTATTCCATGTCGAGGATCCTACAGAGAGTGGAGAAATTAGTAGAGAGCTCAAAAATTTACCTACGCACTACAAAAAGGGTTTGACATCGCATGGCGAAGGAGTCAAAAAAGACTCGGCAGCTGTGGAAAAAGAAGATCGCATTCTCCTCAAACGTTTCATGGAGCGTAGAAACGATGATAAATATCAGAAAATGATGAAAACTCGACAAAGTCTGCCGGCATTTTCAAAAATGTTGGATATTTTAAATTTATTAGAAACCTCTCAAGTCCTCGTCATATCCGGTGAAACCGGCTGTGGCAAATCTACTCAGGTCCCTCAATTTATATTGGACAGTTGGTTTTTTGAAACTTTGCAGCAGGATAACGCAGAAAAAATGTCTCATGTCGAAGTGATTTGCACTCAACCGAGAAGACTTTCAGCCATCGGTGTGGCCGAAAGAGTAGCGGACGAGAGAGCCGAAAAAATTGGCCAAACTGTAGGCTATCAAATACGTTTAGAGAACAAAATCTCCTCTTCAACCCGCCTAACATTCTGCACGACCGGAATTCTCTTAAGACGTCTGGCCTCTGAGCCTCTGTTAGACTCAGTCACTCACATTATTGTGGACGAGGTTCACGAGAGAAGCGAAGAGTCTGACTTTTTGCTTATGATTCTAAAACGTATTCTACCTGCAAGACCTGATCTTAAAGTTATTCTAATGTCTGCCACATTAAATGCCAAACTGTTCTCTGATTACTTCAATGGAGTACCTATATTAGATATACCCGGTCGTACATTCCCAGTGGAACAGTTGTTTCTTGAAGATATCTTGGAACGTTCTGATTTTATCATGGAATGTGATTCTCAGTACAGCCGAAAAGTAAATAAGAAAGAAGAGGAGGAACTGATGCGGGAAATGGAATATGCCGACATTAAGGCCGAAAATGTGATGCCACCTCCAAAGCTGAAAGATGAAAAACTTAACTTACCAGCCATGTATGCCAGATATGCTGGTAAACAAGAAACAATTATATTTATCTGTGGAATAGTATTTAAACACCATTTACTTTCCCCGCAGACTATTCTAAGACTACCTGTAAATCTATTTACCTCATGGAACCAATGAAAGTCAACCCTGAATTGGTGGAGTCAGTTCTGAAGTTTATTGCTGACGGTGAACATGAGTGGCCAAGAGAAGGAACGATTTTGATTTTCCTGCCGGGTCTACAGGAAATACAATCAGTTCACGATACTCTCTGTGATAGTGCAATGTTCGGACCGAGGTAAGTGTGAAAAGGACGACACCCCACATAACAATTTTATTCCAATATTTTCCTACTGCAGATCTGGCAAATATGTCCTAGTTCCATTGCATTCAACTCTATCTAGCGAAGAACAAGCTGCCGTATTTCGTCCCGCGCCTAAAGGAAAACGAAAAATTGTTCTCAGCACCAATATAGCAGAAACTTCAGTAACAATCGACGATTGTGTTTTTGTTATTGATTATGGTCTGATGAAAGAGAAACGTTTCGACTCCAATCGTAATATGGAATCACTGGAACTTGTTTATGTCTCACGAGCCAACGCCAATCAACGTAAAGGTCGTGCTGGTCGCGTCATGCCCGGCGTTTGTATACACCTTTATACCCAACATCGTTTCAAACACAACTTCCTAGCCCAACCAATACCGGAAATACACCGAGTACCTTTGGAACAATTAGTACTAAGAATAAAAACTCTACCAAACTTTGATGGCTTAAATGTCGTAGAGGTATTGGGTCAAACTTTAGAACCGCCCACCGAGGAGAATATAATTTCTGCGATCACCCGTCTGCAAGACGTTGGCGCCTTAGACGAGGAGCAACACTTGACGCCACTGGGCCACCACTTATCGGCATTGCCGGTCGATGTGCGGATAGGTAAACTTATGTTATTTGGAGCTATTTTCCAATGTTTGGACAGTATTCTAACGATAGCTGCATGTTTATCTCATAAAACACCATTTGTGAGTCCTTTCAATAAGAGAGCAGAGGCCGAACGACGCAAGAGGCAGTTTGCTTTATGCAATAGCGATCATTTGACATGTTTACTAGCGTATAAGGTGAGAGAATATTTTAAGAACACGACTTAGGAACGATTTTGTAATCCATTTATTGCTCTTTTCAGAAGTGGCTAGAGGTTTCGAAGCGAAACTTTTTCGCAAGCCGTAATTATGCTGACGAACACTTTCTTTCGCTAAAAACATTGCAAACCATATCGGAGGTTAAACATCAATTTTTGGAACTACTTGTTTCCATAGGTTTCGTGCCGGTTAATGTGCCTAGAAAACGAAAGAATGCCAACGACAATATATTAGAACTAACAGGTAATTGAATGAATGTAAACTTTTAAGAACTATTCAGTTTTATCTAACAATATCTTTTAGGAACCGACCTTAATATAAATGGTGACAATAACCGTCTTCTAATTTCCTTGCTATGTGCTTCCCTCTATCCCAATGTTGTTAAAATTCTCACGCCTGAAAAGAGCTACATTCAAACCGCGGGGGGTGCTATGCCCAAACTAGCTACCGCAAGAGATTTGCGCTTCAAGACGCGGGAAGATGGCTTTGTAGCGATACATCCCTCTTCTGTTAACTCTGACGTTGGTACATTTCAGTCACCATTTTTAGTGTTTCAAGAGAAGGTCAAAACATCGCGGATTTTCATAAGAGAGTGCAGTATGTTGCCCTTAGTTCCTTTGGTCTTATTTGCGGGCTCTGATTTAAAAGTTGAATTGCACGGAGGCGATTTCCTATTCCTACTGGAGGACGGCTGGATTATATTAAAGGCCTACAATCATGATACGGCCGAAATGATTCAATGTTTGCGCATAGAACTATTAAAACTTTTAGAAGAGAAGATTCGTGATCCATGTTTGAATTTGTTAAATCATGAAAAT
This sequence comes from Phaonia tiefii, assembly GCA_963931995.1. Taxonomy (NCBI): domain Eukaryota; kingdom Metazoa; phylum Arthropoda; class Insecta; order Diptera; family Muscidae; genus Phaonia; species Phaonia tiefii. The sequence continues at coordinate 1,408,131 of OZ008370.1, read as the reverse complement.
GGCCGAAAAATTATACAAAGTATTGTGTATCTTATCAGTAACAATAATTGAGAGACAATGATTTATTTCTACGACGGATTCGATTCCGAGTGACATTCTAAATCTTTGTTTTCCATAAAATTAACATAAAAATTTATTAATAGCAAATATTTGTGTATGTAAATAAAACGATTGTTTTCCGTGCCTAATCTGAATATTTACATTAGTCTGAATAAATATAAAACATTTAATTTATAATAAATTTAATTACTGTGGATCTCAATTCTGTAGGAGTTTCTTCTGTAAGTTTAAATTTATCAAACCAATACAGTTTTAGCACAAATATCCTGCTAACCAGAAAATATCAAATTCTTCAACATTCAATCAATATAATAATGAACTGTTGTTCCTTTTGTTCTCCTGTTTGCTTCGTTTTGCAATCAAAATACCACCAACAGCACATTTCCGGGTTTGCGACAAAAATATAACAAAAAAAAAATGAAGCATTAACTGATTTATGTGTGAACGTTGTTTCCACCTGAAGGAAGTCATGCCCAAAATTATGCCATGCCTCGCACGATTTGTTGGTAAAGAAAAATGGATGAATACACCGGTAACGTGTATCTTGTTCATAATTTAGCCGGAAGAAAGACGATGATGCTAAAAGTTTTAATGGGTACCTAAATGTTTCGAGGAATATATAACAGTCGCGACCTACGTATGCTATACAGGGCTGTCATAGAAATCAATGTTGTCGCTATTGGTTTTGAAAACGACCAGAACAAATGCGTTGGTGTCATGAAAACCAATGTTATCGGTTTTATATTCGAACTAGAATTTATGTCGGTTTTAGGTGTCACAGAAACCAATGTTATCGGTTTTGATATTGGAAATAAACCAATCAGCTAACAGCTATCAGTTTTCATTTGCGCGCTTTTGGTTTGTTATTTGTTTGCACCGGGATGTCTTTCAAAAATGTAAGTGAATTGATTTATTTTAATAATTGCTTAATTAAAAGATATACTTTTGCATTTTTCTTTTTATTTTTGTTAGGAGAAAGCAAAAAATAAGGTTTATGTCAAGTATACGGCTTACTCTCAAAAAATTAAAAAAATATATTATTTTAAGCAAAAATGTTAAATAACAAAATCGGGGCAAATGTATAGTTTCGGAGTTATGGACCCCCCGTATGGTGAAATTTTGAAAAATTTTCGTTTATTTACTTTTACTTTTCCCAAACATATAAAGCTTTATACCACTAAAATTCTATGCCGAAGCCGGTGTTGTACCTACCCCAGAGGAGAAAATCCCTTAGCCCGGCCACGCAGAAAGAATTATAGCACAAAAATACTATGCCGAAGCCGGTGTTGGACCTACGCTAGAGGAGAAATTTTTCAAAATTCCAACACCCCATAACTCGATAACTAAGCGAGTTATCGAGAAATCCTACCTAATTTTTTGAGTTTATTTTGACTTGTTTTATACCCCATTACCCTCTCAAACATCTGCAATTTCGGGGACCATATTTCCGAAACAATGCATTTGCCCGGATTTTCTTATTTTACTTTTTTTGCTTAGAATAACGTGTTCTGGTCCCCCTCAAAAAATGGTTGTTTTTGGAGTATAAGCCGTAAAATAGGCCTTATCCCAAATATTGTTTATACTGTGCTTCTTCCGAGACTTATACTTGAATCGTTACCGACTGATCTCTGAAAAGAGCTTTCCGTTAAAAATCGCAACGAAATAGCAAGTTGCAAAATCAGAAGTATTTTAGAACGCGACCAGTGCCCTTCAATAGTGTCAACCCAAGTTGGTAGCTGTAATCTCTCAGAATCTTTCTCGTCAACTTGGTGAGCGTTCTTCACCCAATAACAAATATGTTACAACTGCTAATGCAATTGTAATTTATTTATAACGACTTATTCCTTTTTTTATAATTTTCTACTGTAATTCAATTTTATAGATATTTCCATGAAAACTATTGTGTTTTCCATTTTATGCACAAAAGTAAAATAAAATTGCAAACAAATAAACGCAACAGCTGATTCGAACATTTGTTTTATTTACATGCGAAATTGTCAAAACCAACTTGGTTTCATGACACCAAATGAAACCAATATTGGTTTGCAAAAACGACAATTAGTAAAACCAACATGGTTTCTATGACAACCCTGGTAGCGTTGCTAACATTGGCACAACTAACTAGACTTAAGTCCATTTAACAGAGTGAGTTGCTACTTAGGGAACTTCGAACGATACTTATTCGCATATGGGCGTTTCCACAGAAACGCTCACCTCTTATCACATCACCCCCGTTAATTGCTTATATTTTAGGACGAATTAGTTTGATAAAAGAATAGAAAACAATTGAACTACATGGTCCTAAAATATATGCAATTAACAAGAGTGGCGTGATGTGGCATAGGGTGGCACTTTCTGTGGAAATGCCCATATGTAATATGTGTTACAGTAATGTCACCTAGAGCTGCCATCTTCTCATCTCTTCGTGGAGTGGTCGGTGCGATGGAGAGTTATTTGACGTAAATTGACTTACACCAGGGGCTTACAAAAATTGTTGACTTAAATTGTTCTTGTCGTTTTGATGAAAAACTGTAAAATTTAAACGAATTTTGGACACAGACGTTTTAAAGACCTAAACTAAATGACGTTGCCATGTTCTCGTTGGTTGTTTTGGGCCATTGCGTCTATCTGGTATTATTAAAGCAATATTTTCCAACATTTTTGATTGTTCATCCGGTCTCGATCAACCCCTGGGGGTCAGGAAGCTTACAAAACGAAGATAACCTATTTCGCCAACCAGTGCCATCTACTTTCCAACATGCAACGTCCATATGCAACCACACCACACTTCGAAAATTTACTGAGACAAATTGCGACTCTATATGTCATTACTCTATGGTTTTTTATATAAATAGTTATTAAAATGTTTGGCCCGTGTTCATAAAACATATAAAACGTGTAATAGGGGCTTCGATGACACTACAGCTGATCAAATATGAAGTTGGGAATTCGTGGAGAACAAAGAGAGAAAAAACGATAGGTGATTGGAAGAATTTAGAATTGCACTGTATGGTGCAACCGGGCATCGAAGCAGAAGTACAAAACATATCAACTGGGAACATTCTCATTGAAAATTGTGGTAATTAAATCAACGAAAAAATGGATAAGCGAAAACAATCAAACTGTAACGAAATGTTAGAGTAAAACTATTTATATAGATTCCACCCCACATTTTCCAAACCTAAAGTTCTTCGCATTCTCCATGAAACACCAACTATTCCAGTGACTCAAAAGTTTCCGGCTGTAGCACATCAGCAGTCGCAAACTATTATATTACTCTATGGCTGATACTTGGCCACTGATATATTGCGATATGTAATAAAGTACGTGTAATTGTAAGAATTTTTAACTCAATTAAGGAACAAATTTAAACACCAACTGCCTATTTTCATAAAACGAATTTGAACGAACGAATCGGACAAGTCTAAAACTTAAATAAATAGGGTTTCATGGGACAAATAAGGAAACTCTTTTACAAATGTATCAAAGGAACATACATATGACGAATAAGAAGTACCCTAAATAAATAACTTTCCGTTTTTGCCGATTCATTTGTCCATTCAAATTCGTTTTATGAAAACAGGCAGTTAATATTACACTTTTGTTAAAAAATATTATTGGTAAAAAATGTGGCAACTTTTTTTCCTGCATATCCATGTGTTCTGGCAAACAAAATAACAAGTTTTTGATCAACAGAAGTAGAGCCTTGAACGAGAAAAATGTAATTATACCAAGCAGTTGACAAATGTCTAAGATCAAGATTTTAAATACGTTCTTGACTGGGACTCCTGTGGCATTGATCTTTTAATTTGTCTACACAAATTATGAGAAACATTTAATTTCTTGACAATTTGTACATTTGCAGACAAAACATGTGTTGTTTTCCAGTGATTCTAGAAACATAAAAGCTTCACCAGGGTGAAATTTAAGTCTCTAGTGATTGATGGTCTCCCGCTGGTACCGATTCAGTCACAATAGTTAGGTCCCAGGTTTTAGAATAAAACAACTTTTATCTGCTCCGTTGTCCAGCCAACTTTGGCTTGTTTACGTTTGCCTCTGAGCTTCATACAACCTCTAAACACTCGTACCCTGTGGCCCTAGCGAATGTATATTGATTCAAACGAAGACAGTACATACATTAAATTAAAGATTTTAAAAAAAGAGTACTTACATACATTAATGTTGCTGTTTTTCCTCATTGTTGGTATTGCGTTTTGTTGTACTTTTCAATAAAATCTTCCAGTCGTTTGACAAATTGTCCCACGTACTCTGTATGACAGAGCAGTTCCTTGGCACAAAAGGTATACCTCCCATATATTCTACGACGCATGTCATTTTGCATTTGACGCAAGCGTCTACAATGCGTTGCAAGTAGTTTTTATTTGGCCACTGTCATTATACAAAAATATTCGTTGTTTATTGAAACAAAAAAAATCAAAATGGACGACTTACCAGTCCTGTGCCGCCTGAGTTGTAAGCAAAAACAGATCTTATATATTCAAAACTTTGATGCATTTGTAACTAAAAGGGGTAAGTGTTTAGATACATATACAAGTTGTTGCTCGTTCGTTTCGTTTCTTACCCTATGCAAACTATGCAAATAAATTATATTCTGCTGGCAATTGAAGCCGAAAGCCAATTGCACTGAAACCAAGAATAGTTCTCGGACATAACCCACAGCATCAGTCCATGGATATTTCGGAGGCGAGAATGTTCCTCCCTGTGGCGCCTTTAGTTGAATTTGTGTCTTCATTAAATCAAAATTGATACTATTTGTCTTTATATCGGCAATGTCTCGAAGATCACCATACAATTGTGGCAACAAAAACCACACCGTATATTCGGAAAATGTGAGGTATTCGAATAAACAACGTACGTGCTGAAAGATTTGAATGAGATGAGATATGCGCGTTCGGTCCAAAGAATAACGCCCAATTAGAAGGGATGTTGTCAATTGGCACAATGGACTTTCTGTATTTATTTTGCGAGTTGAGTATAATTCACAAAATCTAATAATAAGATTATTCCTGAAAATACCAGCCAAATACCATTTTAGCAGTTAGAAAGTTGCGAATTCAGGTAGGTTATTTCCGTAGAAAATACTCACTCTCCCTTTCCTTTATATATAAAATCAGTAGAGAGAAGATCAAGCCACCGCCCGTGGCAGCAGTCACCATCGATCAAATTGGACAAACGTGGCAAAATAATATCCGTACAGGAGAAAAACCGCTGATTAAATTTAAATATCGTACATTGAAGAAGCGGACCATTGTTTACAGAATATTCCACAACTAAGGGATCTACTTGAAAGTTTCGGCATGCTTTGATCACAAACGTGAGAGCGCGCATTGACGCAGTACGCTTTTGCTTTTGTTCAGCTCGTATTTTGGCCTGCTGTGAAGTGCAAGGAACATCACTATCACTGCTGCAATCGTCGGGGTCAGCTACCTCTCCTGGAGTCAATACAAATGCAATTTCGACTTTGCCGTTCATGATTTCAGACCATATCTCTGAGACCTTTGGCAACGTATCGTACTTGCTACTGCACATCAGTTGAATGGCCACAGTAATGACTTCACATTTCTTCGGCCCATGAATGAGGAAAACTGGGGACGCCACATCTTTCGGTTCGCAGAAATTCAGTTCCGCCTGCCGACATTTGAAAAGGTTACAAATTTTTAACTACAATTGGATTAATTAAAATCGCGGTTAAGTATTAATATTTTTATTATTGTTACCATTATTATTTTCATTCTTGCTTCGCTTGGCGTTGAAAAAAACAGTAAATATTCAAACTTCCCACCGTCAGTTGTTGCTTCGAATAGCATACTGTGAGACATTGTATTCTGTCTCCATCTACATGTACTGGCCATCACCACTAGCAAATGTTAAGCGAAGTTCACATTATCAGTTTTATCCTAGAAAAATGTTATTTAACTGAAATCTGTGTATGTGAACACCTGTCAGCAGATAAATAGTTTGGTTTTCTAAACTGTTTGCAAATTCGATGTTAAAAATACCAAGTCATAGACCAATGCATAAATAGATAATTTTATTCGCTCAATAAATAAATCGTCATAGGTACGGTGGAAAGTAAACATTGGATGGTGGAAAATATGGGTTCAATAATACCTGATAGTGGCAATAGTATACAACGATCAACAAAGAAACAACAACCGAATTTCGGGTTTTTGTGGCAAACTAGTTGTGTTAAATACAATACAAATGTATGCCAACGATAAAAGTCTCTCATTTCCACAAACCTACGATGAAGAGTGTGATGAGAAAATAAATGTATCTATGTATGTATTATTCTATGGACCGCACCACGAATAGTGTGAAGGGAAATAACAGATGAGAATAATGACAGCTCTATACGTCATATCTCTATGGTTTCACTGTTCAAAAAGTACGGGAACAAACCTATTGCTTTGTTTTATGGGTGTTACGGTGATGAAATTGAAAGGTGGGGGTGAAAAATACATTTAAATTTCACAGTTCTATACGAAAAAAGTTAAGTCAATGGTTATTGTAACTCCACCTGACCGTTCTTGCTTTAATTTTTCATGCCATTTCGGTGAAAAACTGTGAAATTTAAATGTGTTTTAAACTTTTTTATTGACTGTTATTGTTAGCATACATTTGTGTTGTATTTAACACATTAATTTTAACACACAAAACGAAATGCCGTTGTTGTTATTTTGTTCGTTGTTTTGAACCATTGCCTCTATCTGGTATTAGTAAAGCAATTCTTTTCAACATCAAACGTATACATCACACGAGGACAAATGTCAGAAATTTGGTGAGTGAAAGATTTTCTCTACCCATATTTACTCTATGACCTAAAGTTGCATGTGTAAACACAGACTATCACAGCCTTTACACGATGCCATTTTTTAACCATGCAATTTGCGTTTGTTGATAAGGGGCGTAGAGGAGCAAGAAGGGAGGAAAAAATGGCACGAAGTGCCTCCGCATCGGGTTTCATGAAATTTTATTGCAATTCTCTTTGTGCTCTTTCCGCATTTGTTATGATTTTTAGATTTGATGTTATTGTTTCTTTCATTCTAGTTTTCGTGTGTTGTGTTACCTTGTTAGAGGTTACGTGAAATAATTTAGCAGAATTTAAAAAAAAGGACATAAAATTTAATTAAAAATAATAAAGACAGATTTCATTTCTTCCTTCGAAAAAACAATTTTTAAACTTATGTAGAACAAAATTTGACCACTTACAAAAATGAACAACACACACAAGAACACTCACTAAAGAGAAATGTTAGAAAAAATGGCAAGCACTAATATCATGAGATGGCAACGTGTAAAGGCACGAAGATTTACGCTGCAATTTCAAAAGAGAATTCATAAAAATGGCAGCTAAAAATGGCATCGTGTAAAGATGGTATATGTATTTGTTTAGGGTTTGACAACTGAATCGAATGAATGGTGCAAAGAAATGGTAGAAGCCCTAGCCCAGCTGATTTGAACTTTTTCTGGAGTGGGAATGAGTGGGGGTTTCTCTTATGTCAAAGTTTGTTTACATTTGTTTGTCTGCAGCCCTCGTTCGCCAGCAGTTGCTCCTTTAGAAGCGTTTTAATTTCCACTGTTAAATACTTTCATAATATCAAATAAAACACAATCATTTGGTAAATGACACTTTTTTCCAATTTTGATTGCTTTTCATTATTTTTAAGCAGCTGACTTGACACAATACAGACACCGAACAAAAAGAAAAAGCCTGTGGTTTTTGGCTTGTTGTATTTATTGTCGTACTGCATCTACCATTATATTTGTACCATGAGCGAATGTAACAAAAACAAAATGCCTGTTGGTGCTGTGCATGGTACAATAATATCTTCATGGTAATAGCAGCGCGTGTTGTAGTTGTTGTAGGCAACAACAACAGGCATTTTGTTTTTGTTCTATTCGCAAATACATACCAACAACACAAGAATGCAAAAGAGTACAAAAACAAAATACATGTGAGTGTGACAGCCGAAGCGAAGAACCTCATGAAAAAAATGAAAACAGCTGTTCTTACGACTTTACCATGCACATATTAGCGGCATTCATGCAAACGTGAAAGCCGAGAACTTTTGCTCAGCGCAAGTTTCCCTCGCACCGAGTAATACCATAGATAAAGGAAATAAGTAGATATCCCACAGGCGTTGTCAAGTACTGCCACTAGATGCTGTGTTGTCGTTTTGTAACTTTCATTGACGTTTCTCATAACATTCACTGTCGTTTATTCAACAGTGTGGGACATTTTCTCAATACAAAAATAAAATCATTTTCCAGGTTGTGCTATTCAAACAACTAATTTAGATTTGTTCATGTCGTTGTGTACCCCACTTCCAAGTTAAAATTTGGTTATTTTGATTGTATCTTTTTGTTTACTGTTATTTTTGGTGTTCGTTTCTGTTGACTTTGAGAGCAACGGACCACAAAAACAAAATCCCTGTTGATGTTGCCTACCACACCTATTGTTAGCACCTGTTCTAAATACATCTTGCAAGGTATATTTTGTTTGGGATCAAACGTTGTATATATTGCATCCAGCTCCATCTAGAAAATATCCCATTGAACAAGAAATTTCCCAAGGCATGTGCGATATCTAGTTAATTCCTTTACGGTGCGTTTACACGGGACAGTTTGAGACAAGATAGTTGAGAATATGTATTAAGCGCCTTGGAGACGTTAAAAAAACAGCATCAATCACGTGCATATGGGTTAGTGTGTGCCTTCGTGTCTTGCACGCAAACGTTCAACAAAATACGGCAATCATCACTTTTTCTTTGTTTTCATTGTGTTCGGTTGCCATGTCATCGTCGGAGGAAGATGATTTGCTTTTAATTATTAATATTAATTTTTAATTATTTATATTTATTATTTATTTTTATTGTTTATTATTATTATTATTTATATATTATTATTTATTATTGTTTATATTTATGTATTTTAATTATTAATATTCATTTTTTTACGTCATCCACAGTCGCATTAGGGTACTGCTAAAACTCTAGGAGTTATCATACTGCTTTCTTTTTTCCTCCCTGTTGCTATAGGCATCCAGTTTTGTGTTCCACAGCGCCTGTAAGCACTCATAGCGTTCAATAAAATTTAATATGAATTTTTTTTCGTCCGCCCACTTGTCCATCTCGCACAATTTTTCTCCAGTAATGAGTCATGATTGACAATCATAAATGGAGACCATCAACAAAAACGCCATCAACAGAAAATATCAAAATTTTTTGATATTTCATCAATCTGGCCGACGTCGTGTACGTGTAGCCGATGAAAGCCGATTACAGGCACACACTCAACCGATTGATGGAATTTGTTGAACGTCTCCAAGGCGCTTTAGTTGTCACAAATAGAAAAATTGTTTGAGAGACGTACGCGTCCAGCCAGTTATAAAGACAGTACAGGTTTAAGCAATCGCCGACAGTGTCGTTTCGTTAAATTTCGTGCTCTGATTTCGTGCTCTGTGATAGAGAGGTGTTTGACGAAAAGTGATATACACCAGGTGGAATTACAATAACTTCTTGCTTTAATTTTTCATGCCATTTCGGTGAAAAACTGTGAAATTTAAATGTGTTTTAAACTTTTTTATTGACTGTTATTGTTAGCATTCATTTGTGTTGTATTTAACACATTAATTTTAACACACAAAACGAAATGCCGTTGTTGTTATCTTGTTCGTTGTTTTGAACCATTGCCTCTATCTGGTATTAGTAAAGCAATTCTTTTCAACATCAAACGTATACATCACACGAGGACAAATGTCAGAAATTTGGTGAGTGAAAGATTTTCTCTACCCATATTTACTCTATGGAGAGAAGTGTAAGTTTGGTAGTAAAAATGTGTGAATGTATTGCTACTGTCGGAGCAAAACTGTGCCGTGTAAACGCCATGTTATCTATGGTAATACTTTGAAGGGGCCCTTGGACCTGTGGATAAGTTGCAGCGACTTCAAGTTGACATCAACTTATCCTTGGTGTAAGGTGAAGTTGGTGGTTTGTACAAACTAGTTGATGTAAAATCAAAGCCATTTTGATTTTTTGAAGTTGATATCAACTTATCCACCAGTGTAAGGGGAAGTTGCATCAACTTTCATACGCATTTCGGTGAGAAACGTTCAGGAGGCAACATTATCGGCAAAATGTAAATAATTGAACCAAAAAATAAATAAATTAAACATTATCGGAAAAATATAAACTAAATAAATATGATTTGTAGTGTTATTTATAAATATTTAAAGAAAATAAAAATGGCGTTTTTTCGTAAAATTTGTGATATTTTCGCAGTGCGCTCACCACCTTTCATTTCGACATCTGACAAGAAAATGAAGTTGCCTCAACTAGTTTGAGAGTGTAAGGGCAAAATCGTAGTTCATGTCTAGTTGTCGAAGTTGATGTCAACTTGAAGTCGAGCAACTTATCCATAGGTCTAAGGGCCTCTTAAGAGTGTGCACTAGTTGATTTTTGTACTAACGAGCTCCGAGACCTACGAGGAAAACATATAGAGAATGAGAGCAATCTTTAATTTTAACAATTTTCGTGTTAATTGGAATCTACACAAATATCTTTACTCTAAAACTTCATTACATTTTGATTTTTTTCACTGAATATCCCTTTTTTTAATCGATTTTGTTGGCAAAATTTACTCCCAGTTGATGTGTTTTGTACTTTTGGCTTGACACTCGGCAGCAGAGGTTTGAAAATCACACCTCGCAACCCAGTCCCTATCAACGATTCTTCTTTGATAGCACATTCTCTATTTGTTCTCCAAGTACTAACTGGATCATGAGGCACCAGGTAAAGTTGCTCAGCGTAGTTGTGCTCAAAACCATATCAGCTGACCAAGATAGCAGTATCAATTGCATGTATTATGTATGTGTACTTTTTCTACTGTTCTAGTGCTATCACCTTATTTATCCATCCTAGTCAGATGACAACGAAATGTCAAAAGTTTACACGTTTCTCCATCCCACGTTGGCGCAGAAAATTTGCCTCGAAAACTTTCCACTTTTGAGCAAGTCGCTTTGTATGGGAAATTTGCTTGTTTTGACGTTTGCTGTGCAAGTTTACGATGTTTTCGAGTTTACGAGGTTCTTTCGAGCTTTCATGAAGACCACTATTATTGTACCATGGTGCTGTGCATGGTAAAATGAGTAAGGTAAACTCGTTAGAACAGCTGATTTTAACATATTTCTCTTATGTCAAATTCACATGCATTTTGTTTGTGTACTTTTTTGTTTACTTTTACAGTAGATACACACATGAAGACAATTTGACAGATTATGGATACCAAACAAAAACAAAATGCCTGTGTTTGTTGTAACAATTCCTAGTGCGTTTACCTTACGCTGCAGCCACACTTTCAAATTTTTGTTTCAAGTTTTGTACACATACTGCTTGTCAAAATTCATGTGAATTGATAGCTGTGACGTAGGTTGCACGCAACTTGCACCCATAAAACTTCATGGCTTCTGTACAGCTTTATGAATCGCAACACATCATTATATTTATTACCTCTACTCCCAAACATTTTTAATTATTTATAATATTTTAATATTTGTAAAAGTAGAAATCAAAAAATTATGACGGCTGAATATTTGTAAGAAGGAAAACGAGAAACTGTTCATAACACATGTAATCAGCTGTTTTCTTGAAAGAAAATTGAAACACGACTTGAAAGAGAAATTGAAAGCAAGTTCCTTTTAATTTTTAAAGTGTAAGTGGATTAGTAAAAAAGTGTGAATGTATTGAAACTTGAATGGCAAAAATTGACCGTGTAACCCCCGTGTTACTTATTTTACCATGGTGCTGTGTATACTCGACGGAACAAAAATTGTTCTCGTGCATACTGGACCTACACCATCTTTACACGATGCCATTTTTAGCTGTCATTTTTATCAATTCTCTTTTGAAATTGCAGCGTAAATCTTCGTGCCTTTACACGTTGCCATCTCATGATATTAGTGCTTGCCATTTTTTCTGACATTTCTCCTTAGTGAGTGTTCCTGTGTGTGTTGTTCACTTTTGTAAGCGGTCAAATTTTGTTCTACATGAGTCTAAAAATTGTTTTTTCGAAGGAAGAAATGAAATTTTTCTTAATTATTTTTAATTAATTTTTATGTTTAACTTTCTTTTTATTTTTTTAAACTTCTGTTAAATTATTACACGTAACTTCTAACAATCTAACACAACACACGAAAAACTAGTATGAAATAATGTCAAAATCATAACAAATGCGGAAAGAGCACAAAGAGAATTGCAATAAAATATCATGAAACCCGGTGCGGTGGCGCTTCGTGCCATTTTTTCCTCCCTTTTTGCTTCTCTACACCCCTTATCAACAAACACAAATTGCATGGTTAACAAATGGCATCGTGTAAAGGCTGTGCTATCGGGTAAACGCGTCAGCCCAGTTGATTTGTGGTTTTTATATTTTCCGTGGGTAAGCTGTCAAATTTGAGTTTGTTTCTTTTTGTTTGTTAATAAAATTCACAGAATTTCCATCAAAATGCAATATATTGCATAGACTTTATATCAAGTAAACTAATCTTATTAAATCTTTTCATTATTCAGCTAATTTTGACATTTTAACCACGGAATTTCTAATGCGACTACCTAAAGCTAGGCATAGACGAACGATAAATCCGACCAATTTGTTGGGTTTGTGGTCGCTTTTTTACGTCTGTGGGGTAAAGCATGAAACACATAGACGACGACAGGCTACATGAACACACGACTACAAATGCCGCTGACTGCAAATGTAGTCGTGTGGCAGCTACTGAATTATTTTCAAGACGGCAACTGCAAAGTAAACAGTTCATCTGTAATGTTGACGTTTGTGTTATTGTGTTATTTGTGATAGAAGAAAATAAAATGTCTGGAGAATATTTAATAAATATTATTACAAACATAACAAAAATTGTGAAAACAGTTGATTATTCTGTCAGTGGTGCCACTTCAGGCATTGACAGCTCTAACCTGTTGATTGTCGCCCACACAAATAGAAATTAGTTTAATTCAACTACAGCTACATAAGTAGCATAGACAACAACCTGCAGTCGTGTCGCCTTGCCGTCGTCAAAATATTTACTTGCATATAAACGCATGTATTTTATTTTTGACAGGTTGTGGTCGGTAGCCTGTCGTCGTCTATGTGTTTCATGCTTAATTTGCGAACAAATCATACGTGTGTGGGCTACTGCGCAAATCTTAAGCCATTTCGCCATTTCAGTTGCTCTTCAAGCATTGTAGCGAAAGGTCGTGTTCAAACACAAAATGAACATGCGAGCGCGTCATAGCATATGTTTACACATCAACGTCGGCCGAATTATGATTTGTTCGAGCGTGTGTGGAGAAACGATATGCAATAAATCGCAGCAATAAATTTACAAATCGCACCAATAAATCGTTCGTCTATGCCTAGCTTTCACGGGGGTTACACGGTCAATTTTTGCCTTTCAATTTTCAATACATTCATACTTTTTTACTAAACACTCACACTTTTAAAAATTGAAAGGAACTTGCTTTCAATTTCTCTTTCAAGTGGAGTGTTTCAATTTTCTTTCAAGAAAACAGCTGATTACATATGTTATGAACAGTTTCTCGTTTTCCTCCTTACAAATATTCTGCCGTCATCATTTTTTGATTTCTACTTTTGCAAATATTAAAATATTATTAAAATTTAAAAATGTTTGTGAGTAGAGGTAATAAATACAATGATATGTTGCGATACAGAAGACATGAAGGTTTATGGAAAATGAATATTGCTTTCAAGTTGCGTGCAGCCTACGTCACAGCTATCAATTTACATGAATTTTGACAAGCAGTATGTGTACAAAACTTGAAACAAAAACTTGAAAGTGTGGCTGCAGCGTTTATGGATATTTCTACCATGACCGTCATAGTATTTCATCTTGATGCATATGTTTATCCAGGCGATGTTATACGAACAGCTAATTTTACGTTTTTAGATTTCGTTCGTGACTTCAACTGTTAGATTCAAATGCTTTTGTACTTTTTTTTTTATAGATATTTGTATTGAAATCGAGATGGAGAATTTGACAGTTCGAGTCAGGCAAGCCAAAACAAAATTCCCTACTGTTATCACCTGCTATAAATACAACTTGTAATAGTGTGTATGTACGCAAGTGTGTGTAATCGAGTAGGTAGGGAAAACAAAGGCATTATTTTACTTCGCAACCCGATAAATGTTTCATTCAAGTTGAAATTGTTGAATTGTTAACACATGTTAATATTTAATATTACAAACCTAAAACGCAATTAAAAAAGTTGGATTTCTGAAACATTGCAAAGTAACAAAAGCAAGCAAAAAGATAAAGAAGAAAACAAAGTTTCTTTACTATACAAGAATATCAATACCCTAAGTAATTACTGAGTCCAATTCTTGCTACTACTATAATTTTAAACGTAACTTAGTATTACACACATACATATTCGTACAACGCCATACACAATGATTGATTTGATTAAGTATTTTTTTTTTTTTCCAAATCGTCATTGACAAATTATATAATTTTCGATGCAAAATCAAAGGGAAATGCGCCCAAAAATCCTGAGGGATGAGGCTGGCCAATGTTGAAGCTTCATATTTCTCATCCAAGGGAAAAATATATTAGCAAATCCTGGTTAATTTCTTTGATTTTTCATACGTTTCGGAAAAAAGTCTTGTGTGTATGTATAAGTAGTATGTGAAATGGCAGGGTGTGTGGGCTCAGCGCCCCAGAAATAAACTGGAGACGACCACAGCGTAGAGTAATAACACGAGCAAGACAGAGATAGACGATGTCGTTTCTAGTCACTTTTTAATTCGATTGAAAGACGGAGCGACCATTCGTCGAAAACGACGACGGTACAAAAAAAGTTGCAAATATTTGCTTGAGAACAGCAGACCCCAGCTCTTATTTTGAGCAAATAGTTAATACGTTCAAGCTGTACCCTGAAAGAAAAACAATTATATTTCAATATCCGTATAGATTTATGTATATGAATCATGAATGTTTCTTTGAGAAACTTGTTACATCGGGGGTCTAATTGTCGTATCTCAAAGTGATGATTATAGATACATATTTGGATCTAAGAAAGTGTTTGGCATCTGTGTTAATTTTGCAGGTAAAAAATCGAAATTTTATAAAATTAGAAAAAAGTAATGACAAATAAATACGTCATGGTTTGTATGTATACCTGAAAACACGCAATTTGCCATTATATGGCGTCTCACTTGCTCTCAATGGCAGCGACTTGTTTACCTTGTCATTTTCTCTCGCTCTCATATTAGTACGTCAGTTTTGTTTTATCTTTCTCAATTCCCTGGCCCGAAAATACATGCAGATGTTTGTACATACGCACGCACACAACATTCACAAGCTGTTAATATGACATGCACGACATACTACATACACACATTCCCTGTCACCGACAGAAAAAAATAAATTGGTTGATAGATAACTCGCAAATTTAGAAATTATTTGCGAACAACTTCAAGTGGAAATCGAGAGGGGTTCGAACATTCCAATAAAATATTGGTTGAGTAGATGCAACAAATGATGGTGATTTGTTTGTCATAAGGCCAGCAGTCCCCCAGAAAGTGTCATATCCAAACAAAGAATTGATCACTTGTAGGTAACTACCTAACTCACTCTTCCGGCTTTCTCAGCGTAAATTGTTTAATAATCTCAGATTCGTTTCGTTGTTTTTTTTCGGTAATACGTGGTTTTGGAGTAAATTTCAAGTTAAAAGTGCTACGCCCCCTTTCCATACAAGTAAAAAAGTGTTTTGTTGAAAAAAAGTGATTTTGTATTGAGAATTGTCTGAAATGTTATACTGTAATTTATTTGCATTGATTTTTGTCATATTTCATTTTGTTTTTGCAGCTACAGCTAGAAACGACAAGCTTACATACGTATGTATGCGGTTCATGTCCAAGCTATGACGAACTGGAAATGTTAATGTTTGTTTTCTCTACCAGATGCATGACAGCTTTTTGTGACAGTAAAACAGTGCTATGGCAACTGTTTGTCCTTTTATGCTCCTTCATAATTTGTTATCCATCTTAATTTGTTATCCAAACATACTTGGCAATGATTATTTTGTTGCAGTTTTGAAAAATTTCTCCCCTATAATATATCGATGACAGTTTTGTGTAAAAGTAATCGTTAAACTTACATCTCCATGCCTTAACGGCTTAATAATTGTGTTTCGTCGACTTTGTACTTCGACACCTTGTGTGTGGTGCTCTCAGAACTTTGAGTAGTCGTATGTGAGTGAGGACAACAGTATTTATTTTATACACATTTCGACGATGGCATATGAAAAAAACGCGTTTTCTGTGGAGACTAAAAAATCGCGAACTTTTTGCAAAGAAAAAAATATTGAGACGTCTATTTTGGAAAATATAACAAATCAACTACACGTTTTGCTAACGTCCTTCCTACTCTAATAGGGCATTAAACGGTGATAAAAAAGGGCGCTGGTCTATATTTTCCGAAATATAGGCCTCCAAACTTGTATGTATAATTGGTCATAAGTCAGCTATTTATTATCCAATCATTACAAAGGTCTTTCTAAACCCTATAAATGTGTGTATAAACATAGTTATTTTAATTTAAAAAAAAACTATTTAACCCACTTTACTGATAAAGATGTATTTTTTCAAAAAAAAAAAAAATATCCTATTATACTTATTTTTTGGTAGGCCATTTTTTAAGGTATAATATTCACCAATATTAAGTTAATATTAAAGTTCATAGTATTTTTGTGTGACCCGGCTTAGGCTTTCTTTGTGTTATAAGGCTTTCTGTGTGGCCGGGCTTTATGATTTTCTCCTTCGGGGTGTGTCCAACACCGGCTTCGGTGTAGTATTTTTGTGTTAAATCTCGCTATTTTTTGAAAATTATGTATATTTTAATTTTGTTCAAAAAATGTCGAACGTAAATGTCACCCGTCTTTGAAGGGGCATTATTGGTGAGTAGTATATCTTAAAAAAGTTAGTCTTTTCTATATTCAGAGTCTACCAAAAAATAAGTATAATGGGACATTTTATTGAAAAATACCCTTTTATCAAAAAAGTGAGCTTTAAAAAAATCGCTTTTTTAATTAGCCTCCAATGGGTTAATAAAAAAGTATGTTTTTATACACATTTATAGCCTAGAAGGACCTTTTTAATGATATCCATTACAACCAGATCAGATTATAGATATGAGCGATTATATACTCAAGCTATAAAGGCCTTATATCAAGAAGTTAGACTGATTGCGGGAAAAACAACTTTTTGGACTCAACGCAGAAACTTTTGTTATGCCAAACTTGTTTTAAATGACGTAGAGCACATTATAAATACTAGATTAGAATGTATTCGGAAGCGTATATTTATCGAGTTATGAACCCCTAAATTCGGGATATGTGGGAGGGTATTTTCTTTAAATAACCATATTAAGCGGGCAAATCTGTTTTTTTTTTGTGTAAAAGAAGTCAAAAAAAAGGAAAACATTTAAAACTTTTTTTTCGATAACTGTTAGTTACATATAAATTGATCTTGGCATATTGTTTTACAACAGATCAGCAGTCACATCATTGCTAAGATTGCCCGTAAAGGTAATAACCTCGCGCATATGCGGACTTTGTTAACCTTTGTTGTTTAGAGAGGCCCTAAACTAGACATAAGCCCAAATCAAGAGGTAGGCGATATCTTTTTATCTGGCTGATGAAATTACGGCTGAAGTTCAGGACCTGGGGCAGGCAAAAAATAAATTTTTAAAAAAAAACCAAAATTAAAGAAATATTAAAGAATGTGAGAAAGTTGAAAACTAGCCGTCGCACGGACCTATGGGTCCACAGGGTCCAAAAAGCTGTCACACCCAGTGCCATTTGGGTATGGATTAATGTGGGTACTTCAACGAAAGGTATTTGTGTCACGAATTCCGTGGTGTCATTCTTTTTTTCGTGGGATGTCTGTAAGTCCATATAAGTCCACTTTTGTGCATACAGTAACCATGAGATTGGTCATGGTAACATCCAGAAAAATAATTTTTTTTTAAAGTATCGAGTGATTATTCCGATTTTGCCACACATCGACTTAAGGTACAGGGGGAATTTGAACCCCCCTGCCTGAGCGACTAAATGCAATATAAATTTAACGATTTTCCAAAAGTTCTACCACACGGTACGAGCAACATAGGTCCCTGCGAGGGCTACTTTTCCATTTTCTCACATTCTTTACCTTTTCTTTAATTTTGGTTTATTTTTAAAAAAAAATTTTTTGCCTGCCCCATGTCCTGAATTTTTGCCGAAATTACTAAAGAGTATAACGAACCACAAGTAGCCGTCGGTGGTGCAATGGTAGTGTGTGCGCCTCTTGTACATCGGACCCTGGGTTCGATCCCTGCTCTGACCATCTTACATTTATTTCGGCGGCGGTCGCACATAAGCTTAAAAAGTACTAAAGAAAAATAAAAATGTAAGACACACAGTGCCCAAAAACTGGTCATCTAGGACAAGTGAGGTTGGTCCTCAAATGAAACCGTGATAGTCGGAAAAGGGGTCCACGTGCAAAACACTAACCTCCACGTGCAAACACATTTCTTTCGACGACAGTCACCTCGCTTACTAACGGTGACACTATCGAGTAATTCGTTTTCAAAAACCCTAAAACCGGTGGTAAAATTTAGGTTCCAATCAATAAGTGTAAAACTAGCAACCACAGACCTCACTGATTGGGAGCTCTCTTCCCCTTTCCATTTGGAAAATCTCTATTTATTTGAAAACAACTCATGCGATTCGAATGCCTTAATTACAGAATTCCCAGGTCGTTTTTTTCTTTTGACAAAAAGTATACCGTCAGCCAAATTTGCTGTGGTAAGACCTATGTGTGAATCCTAGGTTTAAAATAGTTTTTTTTGGTGAGGAAATTTCCTATCATTTGAGTACTTTTACTTATGGCTCCATGCCTAATCTGACCCGCTTTTCCATGTCACATTAAATTGCAATCCCGCTTTTTAGACAAAAATACCGATTGTTGTCTTTAAAAATAGTAAAACTAAATTTGCATTAAAAAATATATTTATTTTGGGCTGTCACAGCCGCTTTTGCTTAATGTAATTTTTTAAACCGTCGCTTGTAATGTTTGAGCTCACTTTAATGGCTAACGTTTTCAGGTTCGGACCGTTAATTCCAATGGCAATAACTGAAATAATTCGACGGAGGTTTCTTGTCAATTTGTCTGCATATTAATTTGGTATTTCTGTTTTTTACCGTCTAATTTAAAAAAAAATATATGTGTCCTCTGTAAATCACTAAACAAATTTGTTTACGTATGTTTTTTTTTATTTTTTGTGAACAAATGAGTAGACGAAATATCGATAACTAAACGAAAAATTAAATAACTATCGAAAAATTTTATTTAGTTTTTTAAAAATATTGAAAATTGAAAAACTATATATACAACTTCAAATTATCGATTTATCGACGAATTTAATTTAATTTAATTTTTTTCGTATTTAAAAACAACCTATCTATTCCTTCCGATATTTTGATATCTAAAATAGATAAAATTAACTTTTTGAAGTAATTTTGTCAACTAAAACCCCCCAAAATGACCACTGTACAAGACCACTAGTACAGAACTATTTTTATACTCTCTAGTATAAAACTAATTCGAAAAGGATGCTTCGGAACCATTTACAGTACTTCAGAACTAGTACTGTTGGACTGGTACACAACTAGTTCAGAAGTGACAGCGTATGACATCACCATTTTGATTTCTGCTGTTGTTTGTATGAGGGAGTACTAGTTGTTCGGTATGGTATGGTACTAGTTGTAAAAATGTTGGTCAGGTTATCATCCATGCCACAATTTTGGTGTTTATTTTCGAATTAATTGATCATTCTAAAGAAGTTTGGATTATGTAAGTGCACTTTCGACTTTTGATGAATAAAATTAAATTTAACACTTTATAACAACCTTAATGGATAGTAAATAAAAATAAATGGTTTCCCATTACATCCCATGAAGGAATTGGGGAGAGCTTCTCACAACCAGTGAGCTGTGCGCTTTCTAGTTTTTGTATACTCACAGATTGGGACCTACAGTTTTTGCACCGATTCGGAACGGTATTTTGATAAGCTTTTTCATGGCTAAATACTCGAGTGTTGCCGTCACTATGCGAGGTGACCGCCTCCGAAAGAAATTGTTAAGGTGGTCAGAGCGGGGATCGAACCCAGAATCTCATGTACAAGAGGTGCGCACACTAACCATTGCACCACGTAAATATTCTTCTATAAGTTACAAACAATAAAATCAAAGAGTTGCGTCGGTCCTGATTATTGCTAACGTACTCCTATAGCTTTAACCTTTTTCGATCCTGCCTAATAGAGATACTAAACTTAGCTGGCAAATCCCATTTAATTTAAACATTTAGTTATTTAAAATTTTCGTTATCGTTTATTTTATTGATCTTTTTAATAGAAAATAATGATTTTGAACTGAATTGTGAGTAAAAAAAACAAATTATCCAAAATTGTATACCCTTTCTTAATTTGTATTTGTCATTCTTTATGAATTATTGTTATTATTGTTAAAAATACTGCAGTATATTGGCCGTCTCATTATACAACTTAAGAGCTGTTTGTATTTAGCCGTATTTTAATAGTAAAAAAATTGAAAAAAATCAATTTTTATTATAAAGCCCCTCAATAAGTAGTATTATGCAGGTGTTTTTATTCATGATAAAATAAGAAATTTTTTGCTTGTGTTATATGTTAATTTAAGTTTTCTTTTACTGCTTGTAAACTAATCAACTCGTATTTGTATGATCGATCTCAGTTTGTTTCCCTAAATGGTGTTGATTCTGATTTGCGATCTGTCAGTTGTGGTGCTCCGCAGGGTTGGGGCCTGTATTTTTTGTCATGTATATCAACGACATTGTGAAGACTATTATGGGTGATAATTGCACTCCTTTCTTATATGGTGACGATATTCACATTTTCTTTCGAGGTAATTCACATTGTGCAATGCAAACAGAAGTTAATTCAACTCTGTCCGCTATTCATGTATGGCTAGAAGACAACTATCTTTCTGTTAATGCATGCAAAACCATAGCACTCTGTCCGCTATTCCTGTATGGCTAGAAGACAACTATCTTTCTGTTAATGCATGCAAAACCAAAGCACTATATTTTGGTTCTCAACAGGATCACAACTCCAGTATATATATTAATGGTAGTGAGGTTCAATTTGTGGATGAAATGAAGTGCCTTGGTGTAATCTTTGATGCCAAACTTGAGTTTTCCAGCCATATTAATTTTGTGTTCTCGAAAGTTTTGTTTACGTTGCGTCGTCTGTACTGTTCAAATCTATATTTACCTCATCACATTAAGAAACGAGTAGCATATACCTTACTATTATCTCATGTTAATTACTGTATTGCAGTTTTATCTGCTACGCCTATAGGTATCTTAAGAAAATTGAACGAATATTCAATTTGATTACTGGGTAGGTTTATGGTTAGCGACGCTATGACCATGTGTCCGAATATGTAAAGAATTTTTTAGGCCTGCCCTTCAAGAATCATGTTGATCTTCGTATTCTCCAATCTTTTTACCGGCTTATAGTATCGAATTCTCCACCACTATTACGAAACAAGTTTGTCTTTGGTACATCTGTAAGAAAGCCACAACTTTTGTTTCCTAATCGTATTGCCACTTGTATTTATGATCGATCATTTCCCGTTAGAGTTACCAGAATTTGGAATAGTCTTCCATTGCAACTGCGAAACTTTTCTTTTTCTATCCACGTCTTTCGGAAAATATTCACAGAATATACGCTATTTAACTTTCCATAAAAGGAGATTCATTGCTAACAGGGTCTATTAATTTAATTGTTATTATTAGTGAATGTATTGTTTTTGGCTGGGGAGCCATTTTTATAGTTTATACTGTTAGACAGATAATTCTAAATTCGATATTTACGATGTATGTAATGCAATAGGCAAATGCTTGTGTGCTATGTAATATAGTTTAAATGGCCTTTGTTGGCTTCTTGTATTACAATCGAATGAATAAATAAATAA
Organism: Phaonia tiefii; assembly: GCA_963931995.1. NCBI lineage: Eukaryota > Metazoa > Arthropoda > Insecta > Diptera > Muscidae > Phaonia > Phaonia tiefii. The sequence goes on along the minus strand of OZ008370.1, from coordinate 1,385,974 downwards.
ATAAAAATAAATATATATGTACGTGGTAATGTATGCTTGTACACACACATGCTAGCCCCAGCAATAGGGTTTCGGTCCAGGGAATTGCCGTGAATTCCAGTATTTTTTCGTTTCCGCTTTCCCGGGAAGTTTCCTCAGGATTCCCGAGAATCATTTTATTAATAAAAAATACACATTGCAATTTTCAAACATAAAAGTCACGATCCGACTCACGATTTTGGATGCATAACACTTCTACTAAGGTTAGGTTTAGGATGCATGATAGGAGGCAACCGATGACTACATTATTATCGCTACACTCGGAGGTCAGTCAACCCATTGTTATTGTCCAAAGATGTTGAAAGAATAGAAAGAAGAAAAAACAGGGGGCATAGGCCCAGCAAAATAGATGTTCTGGGACAAAGATCCCAATATGACGTAATACCCACATACAAGCCCAATAATACAGGTCTACAACTTTTTAAGATTGGTATTTCATTTTATAAAAGACAACCTATTTTAACACCTAAAACGGTATTTCTTCTGCTTCTTATTTAGATTTTTTGAAACAATTTAAATATACATACATACATGTATAGTAAATGGGACTGGGTGTTAGTATAAGGATATCTACTTATATATTTCTAAACCACACCAAAATCTGATTGATGCCTTTTTGAAGCCTCAGTTACAACGTGTTAAATGTCAACAGAAATGTCTGAAACGCAAGCAGAAACGCTCCCAACAGATAATGAGCACGAAGACGCGTGCGCTGTACTTGATGATGCAGATTTAGAAGATGGAGAAATTGATGACAGTGACGAAGAAGTTGGGAAGAACACGCAGACCGAGGACGCCGGTCTAACAAAAGTTTCCTCAGATTCACAACAACAACCAAATCCAAAATCCACTAATTTCGCAGCCACAAATAAAGCTAACAAGGGCATAGACTCAGACACAGTACCCAACTATTCGGCAGCGAACCAACAACAGTCATCGAAGTCCAAAAAATCACAGTCGACCGATGACGATTTTGTCGGTAGCATTGAACATGCTATCGCTAATGCATTAAAGAAAAAAGGCATTGAACCAACGATGCCCAAAATCTTAGAAGAAAAGATGCAACAACAAAATAACGAGAATAGTGATGAATCTGGGGCGCCAGCCCCAGGCCAAGGTCAAAGTAAAAGTAGCCGAAGACGTAAACGTAAAAAACAGCGTGAAGAGAAAGAGAAGGAGAAAGAAAAGGAGCGGTCAGATAAGGTAATGAAAATATCATTTTCCCATTTTCTTTAATTTTAATTTTGAATCTAATAATTATTATGTAGTTGTACTGCAAATTTAGGGTTTAATAAATATATTAAATTAAATTGACATACAAATCTTATTTTATCAGCGCAAACGTTATGATACTAATGACCCATTGGGACCACCACCCTTCGGGGACGAAATGGATATGGACGAATTTGAAATGTTAAATGTACGAGGCGGTAGTCCGCCACCTTTGTCAGCCCTCCCTCCTCCGCATCTAATTCGGATGTACGATGATTACGATTCTCGAGATGATTCAGCATCCTCGTATGACAGCTATGATAGTAACGACGAGAACAGCAATGGCGAGAGACGTAAACGTCGCAGTAAGAAGGAATCACGTAGACGCAAAGAAAAACGTGGTGACGACAAGCGAAGCGATAAACGATCACGACGCGATTCTTTGGACGAGAAACATCGCAATGAACCCCGAAAATTAGAATTATGCAAATTCTATCTAATGGAGTGCTGTGCCAAAAGAGACAAATGCTCCTACATGCACGCAGAGTTCCCATGTAAATATTATTACTTGGGAATGGAGTGCACGGCAAAAGAGGACTGCAAATTCTCTCACGGCGAACCACTTTCGGAGGAGCTGCGTAATATTCTTTTGAAACATTTAGAATCGGCACCAAAGGAGATTCTGGGTAACTTTAAGCGAATGTCCCGAGAAAATGCCTTGAATATGGTAGTGAAACGTCATGAGGAGTTGTGCAGAAAATATAATGCCCAAAATATTTGGGCTCCTGTCACTGCCAGTTCATTGCCCATTTCAAGTAATCGTCGTAACAACAACAACAATAGTAATAATATTAACAATAACCAAAGGAAAGATAATGATTTGCAGCTACAGAATACCAGTATTCCTTCTCTGTTGGATTTGGTCGTAAATCCACCACAAAATATGGAACAATCAACAGCTAATAAGTCAAGCTCCAACGAGACCAAGCGAAAGTCGAGGTGGACAGATCACAGTAACGCCAACAATCCAACAAACGTCGCCAGTTCCAATAGCAGCATACAACCGCCCTCTAAAACGGCACCCAGCTATTTGGATTTGAAAAATCTCACTGGTATTTTAAGTCCCGATCACATTGATAAGCTGTCACAAATGGGTATAGTGAATTTGGAGCAAGTTAATCAATTGACATTCGGACAATTAAATCAAATCGGTTTAACAATTGCGGAAATAACTGAGATTCAATTGAACGCAATTAATATGGCAAAATTGGGAGTGACTGCCGGTGGAGCGACGACAAAATTGCCTCCTTTAAGCCAAAATTTGTTAAATACTTTGGCCACAAAAGGAAACTCCTCAGCGAAAGGCCAAGATGTATGGTAAGTCTATATTAGAAGAACAAGTTCACATAATGCCACTGAGCAAACCTTAAAAAATATTATACCAAAATATTATTCAATGTTTAAAATTATAACGTTACTTGTCACATCTCATCATTGTAGCAAAACTTCATCGAATGGTGACGTGGACATGCGTTTCCTTCCAGCGGTATCAACGACCGCTTCCTCAACGGCCGCAACTGTTACAACTTCTTCAACAACGCTTGATCTTCCTGACAAAGATAACACAAACTCTTCCAATTCAAATAGCAGCAGTGGTGTTGTAATGGTCGATTACTCACAGTACTTAAAAGACTCAAACATCTCCTTTGACAAAGGAGATTTATGTAAGTTATATTAATCAATGGGCAAATCAATACATTTTCTAAATCATCTACAATCTTCAGATGATGACGAAAAGGATGACGAGCAGTTGGTTATAGATGATGGTAACCTCGAAAGCGAAGAACAGCCTCAAAAATCATCCACCACTTATAGTGTTTCAAGCGAAACAGTAGAGGTAAGTTACCGTCAGTTCCCTTTCTTCTCAGGTACTGCCAAAAAATTGTTATATATAAGTAAATTTGTGCAATCGTGTATACAATATCGATGGGTCGTTTTTATTATTCCCTTTACAGAAAATCAATGTACAAACTTTTGACAATGGATTTACCACAAAGCTGTCTCGAAATTTGTCAGATTTATCAAAAACATTTCGAAATCCTTTTAAAACAGCGGGTTTCTATGGTGCCGACACCAAAACGTCAGACGCTCGAGATCCTCGCAGTAGTGGTAGTAGTAGAAAAACTGCAAATTCTTTTGGTGAAGAATCGAATCAGGACTCATATTATCCGAAAAGAAGACATTCGCGGGAGAGTAGATCTCGCTCAAGAACACCCCCCGTGTCACAGTCAAATACTCCCGAAGCCTCACAGTCACCTCAACCGTTTGATAGTTTTGGAGGAGAACCTTCCCCGGTAAAAGATGTTGTATATGAAAGGTCAACAATATACGATTTTACCAGCAGCGACATAGGCAATGACGACAAACGTTCGTCACGCCAGAAGTCTGATAAAGATATGCGTTTCTTACCGGGTCCCTTGATGACCGAGTCAACGTCAGGCGATATCGATTTACGTTTACCTTTCCAACCTATGACTAATTACACTCCGGCGACTGAAATAGATGGCTCCATCACATCGCATTTACCCATAAACTATAAAGTTTATGTGGTTGATGTGCCGCGCCCCAGTTATGCTGAACTGAGGCAGCATTTCAAATCAGACCAATCCACAGATCCAAGACTAAGGAGAATATTAGGTTTATCCGAATTGACGCCTTCAAAAACAGCTCTGAGCAGAAAAGTGCGTAAATCTAGTAGCAACAGTATAGCTTCTCCGTCGGAGACTGAGGACTCCTCTCCGCGTTATTACACCCCACCGTCTTCGGATGACAAACCAAAAGCATCTTCTAGAGGTGACCCCAGAGCAGATCCGCGTGACTCGAGATCGTCTGATCCCAGAGTAGGTGATCCACGGCAGTCGGAATCTAGATCTTCTGACGCTAGACAATCAACAGATCCCCGCCGTACCGATCCCCGCTCAGCTAATACCACCACCGCCAGCAGTACATCCGCCAATCCGTTGTCAACAAATCCCTCAGGAGGCCAAAAGCAAAACATTGAAATAAGGAATCTGTTACAAAAATCCGAATGGTATAAGAACCTGAATTCGAAATTTAAGATAATGGTTAATCAACAATTGGCTTTGGTGTCCACTGAACTCAAGAAATTCCATCAAGATCAGTCCCCGAACAAAATATTCGACATTTCGTTTATCGTCAACAATCAAACGCTTCAGCAAATACTAACCAATCTTGGCATCTTTATAGATGACAACGGTGAGGTGGCGCACATTGACAGCGACGGCGATGATAGTACGGGCGGCTCTTCCCAGCTGCAAGATGTGCCTGGTAACAATAAACCGAACATAACTTTGCCAAATCTATCGCAACCTCCTCCCAATTCTACGGCGAATCAAAGGAATCAAAATAATTCATCCATGGATTTCTTACTGGCACCACCGCCAAACATGGTGCCACAAGGGCCACCGCCAATGGCATTAGGTCCCATGTTTCAAAGACCGTCCATGCAGGTACCGCCATTTACCCGTCCCAGTCTATTAGGACTACCACCTGGTCAGGGCAACCCCATGAATCCGTTCAACAACCCAATGAACAACATGAACGTTAATATGAATCCCAACTTTCTAGCTGGTGCTCCCCCAGGGATATTAGGACCATTTACTGGTGGGCCCAACTTTGGGCCCGGTGGCAATATTTTAATTCAACCGCAACAGCGTAACTTCAACAGCAACAATCAGCGTAACAACAATCGCAATCAAAATAAACGAAGAATATAGCATACGGAGTCATCCAGTTCCTATGATAGTACTACAAATGCTCCAACCACCAATACTACTTTTAGTACGATTACGAAAGAAGCTTCATCTTCTTCCACCAGCACTAATTGAAATTGTTAATGATATTCATTATTTACAAGACTTGTCTTTCTACTTATAATTTGTCTCTCTTTCATAAGATATGATTTCCATTGTAGCGTCGCATATTTAAAACTATTTGGTTTCTGTTGAATTAAAGTTTTAAAAAAAGACTTACGATTTTATAAAAAAAAACAATTGCATCTGCTCGTCTCATTTATAGTTAATTTGTTGTTATAGCGATAAAGGGAGATGATGTCCTTTAAAAGGATCTAAGTTATGGATTTGATGTTTTTGTTTTGCTTGTGTACATATCAAATTTGTAGTTGTAAATATATGTATTTGTGAAGATACAACAGAAAAACTACACTACAAACTGTTTTAAACAGAGGGAACGTTATTAAACTAGTACTACACGTGAAAAATTATTTTCATTCTGTTGAATAAATTCTTTAAAAGGACTTAAAATAGAAAGACATATACTGTCTGAACAACTAAAAAGCGATTTGTGTACAATAATTTCAACGGTACGATACTCTCTCCTGTTGCACACAAATTTTTGGATTTTAGCGAAAGTTACTGACTGTTTGGATCACAAAAAGCCGGTGATATGCAGCTTAAATGACAAAAATATTGTGGTAATTTCAACGTTGCAGTCTTCTGATGGGGAAAAGGCGGAAGAATTAAATACAATTGTATTATCGCTGACAGTTTGTTAGCACTAGCAAATTATTTTTTAGTTTGTTTTGTTTTGTGAAAAAGATCACATGTATTCCTGAGTTTGATTCTAAACAACTTCGCCTATTACTCAATCTAAGCAGCGTTTAAATTGCAGTCCTTAAGGAAATTAGTCCGTGTCCATCGAAAACTACAAAGTATCGATCTAAACAATATATTATTTGACTATATATAGTTTGCAGTTGAAACCCATATTGAAGCTATGTTAAAAGGAGCAACAAGTTAAAATAAGTCACAGTGACTTGAATATGAGTTGAAAGCCACACATTTCTATGCATATATGTTAGTTTAATTAAAGCTTGTTTGAAGTAAATAATAAGATCTTGCTTAGCTTGTAGTTTTAATATTAAGCAACAATGTACATATATAAATTATAAGTAAATGCATAAAAGCTAAAAGTTACTTATCTGACATCAGAAATTCAAAACGCGAGCCCGTCTAGTTTCTAATGTAGATGTTAAGTATTTATAAATTTAAATTGAATAAATAAAACTACATATTCAAAAATAATGTTTTTGTGTAGAGTTCTCTCTCATTCTGTTTTTAATTCACTACAAACAAATAGGAATTTCCCCGGTTATACATATATAAAAATGTATTGTCAAGGTCTACAATAGTTTTAAAGCAAAATGTAAAGCCTAAATACAAAACATCAGTTGCATCCACCACTTATAAAAAACTAGACTTCTGTACTTTAAATTTTGTACGGCTCTTACGAAAATGATTGAAGAATGCATCATCTGGATAAGTCGTTATATCGGGTGATTCAACGTGAGGTTGGATTTTCAATAGGATTTTTTTGACAGATCACGCGCGACTCATATCAAGCTGCTTTGTCATATTTGTTCAGTATCGTTTGGCGAGTCATCGTGAAAAGACACGCCACAACAGCGTCCCAATTTATTCAGCTTACGAAAATCAGCGTTCTGTGAGAAATGGTTTTCGTGCGATTCGAGGAACTGACCGTGCGAATAATCGACCTACCGAAACCACTATTGCCAACAGCATTCGCAAATTTGAGTCCCAGTTTACATTAGTGGATGATACTCCACCGGTTAGATCACATTAAACATAAAACAACGGTATGGGCTGGTGGAATCATTGGTCCATATTTATTAAAAAATTATCCAAATCAGAATGGCGCATGGTCTCGGTGAGCTCTGGTTTCAACAAGACGGCACTACAAGCCATACAACGTGTGAAACTATGGACTTGCTGAGAAATTATGTTGGTGAGGACTTAATTTCACGTTTTGCTACGGAAAATTGGCCGCCTAGATCGTGCGATATCACACCTTTGCACTATTTTCTCTGGGGATATATATGTATAGTCTGAGGTCTTCAGGAATAAGCCAGCAACGATTGACGCTTTGGAAGCCAACATTACTCGTGTTATTCGCGAGATACCAGTCGCTATGCTCGAAAGAAATTGGACCTTCCGAATGGACCACATCAGACGTAGTCGTGGCCAAAATTTACATGATATAATTTTCAAACAGTTAATACCATAAATTGTTCTTTTAATCGATAATGAAAAATTTTAAGTTCAGTTTCAAATTTATGTGTTTTATTTTACATTATAAATCAAACCTCACGATGAATCACTTGTGATTTAATTCGCGACTTTAGTAGTACATCTTCTTATGTTCTTGAATAAACTCATGAACAATAAATTCCTTCTTTTATTCGGTAAACAGCTTTTCCTGCACAATTTGATACCATTGGAGTTGCCATTATTCAATTTGCAAATTCAACACGAAATGATAAATTTTACCGTTATTTATTACAAACAAAATGCACATCAAAAAAGGACCTGCATTACCCGATTGGCAGCGTGTTTGAAATTATTTTGGTATAATAATTTGTTTTCGTTCAATACCATTGTAGAATTTTACCATGTTCAATACCTTTCTACGTTTGTTGATATTAATTTATTCTCCAAAAAACATGGTTATGCAGGGATAAAGTTACCACAATTTACCAATAATATTTTGCCGACAATATACTATTTTATAATCTCCCTGATTACGGTTGCTGTAGTCGTATTTTTTCGATTACGACAAACGTAATAAGGGTGAATATTTGGTGCGGAATTTGTTCCTCAATTAGTTTAACAATTAACAATAACCTTTTCTTATTTAAGTAACTGAGGGATGTACGATTTGTTCTTATAATGTTCTTGTTCTTATAATTTGTACAAAATATGGTTACAAACATAGACACAACCAGCTGACAAAAAAGTACAACACAAATAGTAAAATAAAAGATCATAGTGAAAATTGGAGTTGAGCAGTAGAATGAACTAGTTTGTTAATTTAGTACACTAGTTCATTGTGACATTTCAGTTCGTGTGTAAAGTGAGGTGCTTCCATTTTACTTCCACTGAGTCATAGGCACGTGAAACCGTTACACGATATTTTTCATGAAAGCGGAGTTGGAACATGGTATCGTAAAAGCGTTCCTCTTCCCCTTGGATCTCGTGAAGCGTTCTTCTAACCGTTTTCCTGTTGTCCAGACTTTCGACTTTCTTCTTCATCCACTGTGGTTTATTGTGCGCAATAGATGATTTTGTCTGTTGTTCGTTCGCAGTTAAATTAACAACGAATGTTAGAAACCATACTTTTTATAATAGAAATCCGTATTTAAGTAACAAATGTTTATATTCAAAAATAAGGTCGATTTAAATATTCCACGTGGAATTTAGAACATGGTGCCTTCTCCCATATTGCAAAAACCTTTGTACAACTTATTTTCTTCATGCCGAAAAACCAATATAATTGTTATAATCTCGCGGTGCTCAACGTCAGCTTTAATAGCTTTGTTCCTTTACTTTACCGCGGGATCCCGCGGGAACCCAAATTTACCCAAAAGCGTTCCCGTACGCAAAAATTGGGTAAATGAGAGCGATTTTTTGTTTCGCTTAACGTCAAAATGCGTTTCTCTTTTTACCGGACTTACTTACCCAGACTTTTTTCTTCGGGTAAGTCTTTTTACCGGACTAACCCAGACTTTTTCTTCGGGTAAGTTTGGGCAAAGTGTCAAACAAGCAGCTGTTCGAAACGTCAACGTAAAAACATATATATTATTTGTGAAAAAAATAACACAAGTAAAAAAAATTTACAATTTTATTAACTTGAAAAGTGATTGCTTTGAGAGTGCTTATTTAAAGAAGATGGGAAGTGTGCAAATGAACAGTGAAAATTAACATGATATGCAAGATTTGTTGTCAAGCATATGTTTTGTGTTGTGACATTTGTTTTCGGGTAAGAAAAGTGGTTTTTTGCGTTCCTTTACTTTTGGGTAAATTTGAGTATTTGACAGTGAATTTTGCTTTTACTCTCATTTACCCGAACTTTACCCGAAAAGTAAAGGAACAAAGCTAATGTTTCTCTTGTGGGAGTTTTTTTTATTATTCGATTTGTTTTTGTTTTAATTTTAATGATTTTTTAGAGGTGAAACTGCAAACGAAGAATTTGTTACCTTTTCAATTGTTAACGACATTATTTACTCATTTTATATGCCAGTTCCAGATTCAAGTAGGGATTCAGCCTCACAAATGGATTGCGGTTTACGTCTTCTTTTTAAATTGGATTTCTCGTGCAGTTGCAGTAACATTAAGCTTGTGTTTTTATATTCCGCTAAACTTTGTGTGGAGATCCGCTTAAAATCGCTTAGCTTCCCAGCCCTATTATCTATTTTGGTCAGTGAAGAATCTCTTCAGCTGAATGTCAGCAATGACTTTATTTTTAACCGACTGGTTTAGAACAACCTAAACAACGATAACGTACCCGATGGAAGGAGGAAAAGAGGACGACCAAGACTCCGCTGGAAAGACCAGGCAGAAGAATCGCTCCGTATCCTTGGTGCTACCAACTGGCGAGAAAAGGCGAAGGATAGAGCCAGTTGGAGGAATATGTTGAAATTTGTTTAATTTGTTTGTTTAATTAATACAACAGAACAACCAGTCATGCGGTGCAGCAGAAAAGCTGAATATCTTCAGTGTAGCTACAAAAAAATCAATATAAAAACCAACTCACATTTGTTATTGGCTTTAAAGGCTTGGTTATTGACATTTATACATAAATGAAGTGAAATGTTTCCGCCGTCGCTAAAAATATTAAAAAATACTGGTCGTTTTCAAAAACATTGAAATAATAAAATTTTATTTTCTTGGAATTGTGAATTTGTAATTACATCATACTATGTTTTTAGCCTGACTTCTTTCTGTGTGTGTGTGTATTTTATTGCAAAATACAACCTTAATTGATTTTCAAATTATTCGACAGCAAATTAATGGTCAAAGTCAAAATAAAAAAATAAAAGTATTCTAGGTTTACCTTTCCTGCTTCTTGTTGGGAGCTTACATACACTGGGCCGCCATGTCATCGGCATCAATGCCAAGCATTGCCAAATCATCCAACTCCTCCTGGCGGCGGTTCTTTTCGCTCTCTGTGGGTGAAGGCGGTGGCTGAGGAATGTCGGCAAGGTCGATTTCCGTTACAGTTTCTAAGTTATCCGGTTCATCTTTTTGTGAGAGCTGCAATTCACATGACTCATTAATCTTCATGAGTTGTGGTTCAGATTCCTCTGCTGTGGGTATGGGTATATTCTCCGGTATAATTGACACAGTTTCTTCCGAGGGCTTACTGACTGGTATTGGTATACTTTCCGGCATAGTAGTTATGATAGGCTCTGTATTTGTGTCACTGTGTTCTAATTTGTCCTCAATCTCTTCCATCGACTTCTTGCTGTTTGTGATAAGTGCAGCCGCAGACATTTCTTTATCGGCTTCTGCACATTCTGAAGTAACGCAAGTAGTTGTTTCGGATGGTGGTTTAGTTTGTTCGATGCTAGGTTCCATGGTATTCCGTGAGTTAGAATCTTCTATATCCATGTCTGCGGCTAATAAAAGCGTTGTTGTAGCTGCAGGTCTATTGAATACCAATGGTTCATTCATAGACATTTGTGATGCTTCGTCCAAGCCCAATTGTGATGTCTCCTCCAAAGTGACTAAATGAATACCGTCTTTTGCTAACTCTTCAGGTTCAAACTTGGGATCATCATTTATTATTTGTGTTTCACCTGAAAGAAAAGATTCCAATAAAAAACATGGGCATGTTATTAATTATTCTTGACTAATTATCCAAGCTTAAGGTCGGTCACTTCTGATTTTATAAAACTTGTTGTTTTCCTCTTTTCTCGCTCGATATTTCGATTTCCTTTGGAAATCTTATTCAGGATAGTTTTTAATATTAATAATAACAAACAAACATCAATACAAATTAAAATGTTATTAAATAAAAATGTCTGCCGTTAATACCTTTTGTCGATTTTACTTTGTTCTCGTCATCTCCGGGTTTCTTATCACCAGGGAAAATTATATTCAGGGCATCTTCCAGATCTTTCGGTAACACTCCTTTACCCGGTGGTGGTGGTGGTGGAGCCTCTGTTATTGGTTTGGGCATGAATTCCTCGGATTCTTCTTCATCTATTCCCGGCGGCAACATGTCTTTCTCATCACTGGTTTGCGGTGGTGGCGGCGGTGGTGCCTGGCCCATAATATTTACAAATTGCACCGGATCGGGCATTAAGTCATCGTAGTCCACCATCATACCGGCGTCGGGATGGAATGGTGGCGCATTGCCATAAGCATCTTCCATCATGGCCATTTGTATTTGGGCTGCTGTAGGTGCTGGAGGTCTTTGCTGTGTGGTTGTGTATGCGGAAGCATCCATGGGATACATGTATCCAGCGGCAAGTTGTTGTTCGCCTAGTTGCTTCTCCGCCTCAGTCAATTGGCCACTGGCTTGTTTCTTAAACACCGGCATTTTTCCAATAAATGGCAACTTTTTACCAGAGTTATTGTTTGATGCAGTCGAGCTAGTGGTTGGAGCCTTTAGTTTGGCCTTTTCCTTTTTCTCTTTGTTTTCTGAGGACTTCTTTTCCTTTTCTTTGTCCTTCTCTGGAACACGGGGTCTAAATTCTGGCTGTCGTACTATAGGTTTCTCAACACGTCCACGACTGGGAGAACGAGAGCGCGTACTGCGTCTTCGCCTGTCAATAGAACGGGAACGTCTTCTAAGAGATCTGGAACGAGAACGATCACGCCGTCTACGGCCACGCCATCCTCCACGTGGTGACATACGACCCCTGCTACGTGATCGCGTGCGGCGCATATGGCGCCGATAGTCACGACCACGACTACGACTTCTGGTGGGACTTCTGGAAAGTGTACGACGCCGAGAAGTCCGCGGATCGCGGTTATCGCGATTGTCCCGATTATCCCGACGATCGTAACGTTCTCCTCTCCCACGGGTTTCTTTCTCCACATCATTCTTTCCACTGTTGGCTGTGGCGGCACTACTATTTGATACGTTCGCGATAGATAGTTGATCACTGCTGGATTTGCTTTTAAGTTTACCTTTAAGCTGTTCCAAAAGCTTTTTTTCACTTTCACTTATAACCGGCTGCACGGTATTCCATTCTTGCATAATTCCATCATCTTCGCCATCAGTTGTTTTTTGCTTTACTCCTTCCTGAACAACGGTCCATTTGCCGCTAGATGGTGCTTGATGTATATGTTCGTTCTTACCAGCAGTTTTTAATTGAGGCGGTGGAGGAGCTTGTGGCACTTCCGCATCATCTAGTTTTACGTTCTCCTGCTTACGCATTGACAAGCGAATTGACACTGCCGGATTGGGGTTATCTAAGTCTTTAATTTCGATATTCGCAAACTTTTTCTTCTTCGGCTCGTCAGTGTCTGAGGAAGATGATGAATTACTGGACGATGAACTGCTGGAGTCTGAGTCGCCCTTTTTGCGTTTTTTGTTGGACTTCTTTTTCTTTTTCTTTTGTTTCTTATCACTAACAAAGAAAATGTATCTTAATAAATAATTATAATGATAATGGGGACATAATAATACCTCTTCTTTTTGCGTTTTTTGCTGGCCTTTTCGTCGTCTTTCTTTGACTTTTTACGCTCAGCCGCTGTGGTGGAAACTGAAGTGATTTGTTGCGGCAATGGATTTAACTTTTGATCATTCAAAACCTTCTGGCGGTCAGCCAACCAATTTACCTCATAATGTGGATTTTCTTCCAGGAAGGACTAAATGTATATTTGAGAATTAGTAAATACTATACATGTAAACCTGTTTAGACTCACGTTATATTTATTAGCATGTAACTGCGATTTTAAATGTGTCGAGGCACAGTGTAAATCACCCATCCAAATGTTGCACAGCTTGCAAAACCAAGATGTGGCTGGTACAAAAAATGTGAGACCACGAATTGGTGTTCTCTTTGTCGGAACATTTTCGTAGGTTGGGAATTGCTACAAAATAAAATGAAACGAATATTTCTATTGCTCTTTGCTATGATTTGATGTTGACTTACATCTGATACCATGTCTGCGTGCCATGGTGTTTCAATACTTTCACGGTCCATGTGATCTTTGGAATGCAAATGATTGAGGTAATCTTTGGCTGTTTTTGGAAAGATATTGCAGGTTTGACACCAATGCATTTCCGGATCATAGAAAACGTAATTAAAGCGCTCCTTTTTGGTGGGACTAATAAATAAAGAATACGTAAGGAAGAACGATAAGAAGTGATACTCTAATACAGCGTTCCAGTTGTTTCGTATACATATACAAATTAATCAATTACAGTCCGGCAATATTGTTTACATAACCGTGATCTACATCAATTATTTTGATATGTAGCTAGTCTTACATTTTTACATCTACTGGTTTGTTCCTTGATGTTTCCCTTTCCTTATTTCTCATAGATTCAATAACTTTCTTCTTTAACCGCTCGGGGGAACTATCGTCATCGTTATCTGGCTTATTTGTTGTGGTCTCATTGTCCGACGATGAAGATGAGTCCGACGAAGAAGATGATGAATCCGAAGAACTTTCATCTGATGACGAAGACGAGCTTTGTGTTTTCTTCTCAGGAGGACTGGATGCGCGTTCAGTGATCCGAAGCACAGCTCCCGACGATGTTGTTGACTTTGTTGAAGCAACGTCTTTGGCTGATAGCGCCGCATCGCCATCGTCTGCAGGCTCATCGTCTTTGTCAAGATTATCCTCGCCGATAATGCCAGTCAGCATGTCGATAACATTTTCAATTGTATTGAGTTTCTTTTGTATCTGGCTCTAAAAGTGGAGAGAATAACGAAAAGGAATAGATTAAAACCGATTACGAGCGGAAATATATAATAAAATGTATTTATGCTCTTTTTGCGTTATTGTGAAACATTAGAGTTGCCAGCAATTAAAAGGCCGAGAAGAATCCGATTAGCGGCGTCACCAAGTAGTTGGTTTGGTCGATCCCCAGAGTCCACATCCTCTTCGTGTGTGTTGCGTGCTTCACTTATAACTATGCATATAATGCTTAAAATACTTAATACAACAACAGCCTAACGTACAATGTTTATTTTCTTTTTCTTTTTTGTGTTGTTAATGAATATATAAGAGTAGTATACGTTTTTAGCATTTGTCACGGAAATCCTTTGTACTCTCACAACAAACAGACCGCATGGAGAGGAGGTAGGGTTCTCTTCACTTCACCCCGTGGAATTTGTGATGTTAATGTGTCACACATATAGATTCATATATATGTTAATGCGCATTAATATTTCTACGATGAATGCACTTATAACAACAACAGAGTGGGATCAAAAGGCTAAAGAGAAATTTCATTATTCAGAAAACTAGTTGACATCGAGAATAAAGTGCAAATTGAATGTAATTCAACAAAATGAAGTATAAACAAGCTGTTTAGCTTAATTAAAACAAACGGAAATTTTCATTTAAACAAATCGTATCGAAGTCACCGGAGATTCGCAACAGAACATACCTGCAACTTTTCATTCTCGTCAATGAATCCCTTGGTAGTTGGTGACGCCGGAGCTTTGCCCGAATGAAGATCTTTGCGTTGTTCTTTCAACATTTTCAATTCTTTCTTTAGGACCGTTGTTTTCCTCAGATAACTGGTACGCTGTTTCCTTATCTCATCGCGTTGATTTTCAGCTTCTTGTGCCACAGCTAAAAAAGTTTTGGGGGGAATAAAAATAGAAAAGACAAATGCATTATTTTCATTATTCCTCCTGGAGTCTGTTAAGGCATTTCATTTACGAAGATATTTCTTTGCAAAGTCAAGTGGCAATATTGTCGCTTGATACTATGATCACTCTGCCTATTGCTCACGCATCTGTATCTTTTGGGAACGATTTGGATTCGGGATGCAACACATCTCTTTAGACCTTAAGAGCTTTAACAATAGCTTTTGTTAGTTGTAATCGTTAAACATTTTCAAATTTTGAATTTGAGTCGGATTATAGATATACATATATAATTATTAAAAAAAGTGGTAACAAAGTGTGTTCATGTATCAAATACATAAAATTTGGACTTACCGTCGTGTTGCGGATTAGCCTCAACTGTTCCCGGAGCAGCGTCAGGTAAAACATGCATTGATTTTGTCATGGTTACCGGTGGAGGAACATTTGTACTAACCGTTGGATTGGTTGTAACAGGTGCTACCGCAACTGGTGATGTGGGGGGTTGTGTTTGTTGTGGTGGTGGCATTTGGCGTATTTGACTTGGTGGCGGCATCCATTGTTGTTGTCCATAAGCATCTTATAATAGAAACAAAATTTAAAACTAAAATTATTCTTTCTCTTCCAATCTGTGGGTAAACCCAAGAAATTTCTCTCCCGCGATTTTGTTAGATACGTTTTTTGGTGTGAAAAATTCAAGGTTTTGTTGGAATATCAGTCAATTAATTAAATCACTCTCAGTGGCACTAAAAATTCATTCACAGACGCGCAACAATTCTAGCAAATCAAAATCTAATATTTGCTACTTACCAACACCCCAAGTTCCCGGTGGTGGATAGGCTGCATTAAATCCTGTGGTTGCGTACGCGTCGCTTTGCTGCGTAAAGGCAGGCTGTGGCGGAGGTACACCGTATTGGCTGTAACCCGCAGCTGCTCCGTAAGCATCTCCATACATCTGAGGTGCCATTACACCATATGGTGGTGGTGGAGGTTGATTAGATATTGGTGGCGGCTGTACTAAGCCCGCTGGTTGTGGCGGTGGTGGTGGTGAACTTGGTTTCTTTTTAGGAGACCAGCGGCCACCGCGTCGTGTCGGCGGTGTGGCACTGCGACTTAAAGACCGACTTGAGCTGCGACCTCGGCCCCTATAACGATCACGACCCATTCCACGGGATCCATAACGACGTCGGTCAGGAGAGCGACGACCGTAGCGACGCCTATCCGGCGAATAATCGCGATAACGATTACGTCGCATTGGTGATGGCGAACGACGATTCCTAATGTTGCGGTTGCGTGGCGGTGATGGCGAACGTCTACCACGCGATTTGGATCTACGTTTACGTGGTGGTGGACTACCTGTGGGTGAACGACGTCTACTAGATCGTTCTGCAGAAGTGTTCTCGTTTGCCTTTGTCACCGCGGCTGTCGGAGGGGCACTTTTTAATGCTGCAAATTTAAAATAAAACACGCACAAAACTGATGTATTTCACAATACATCCGTAATGTGAATTATACTTACCAAACTCCTCGGTATCAAATTCAGCACCAGGTGGGCCCGGCGGCAAGGTATTATTATCGCCCAGGCGCCTGTCGGCAGGTTGCTTTAATAACGACTCTTCCTCCATGATTCCCTTGTGTACACCGCTTACGTTGGTACCCAACAAAACTCCGTCTGCCACAAGCCGGCAGATGGAATGTCTGCGTGACTTTCGTATGGGTTATAAAATCCCTTTATATTTTGTACACCTTCGCCTGTTTCAAAGTCGCCACTAGTAAGATTACAGAATGCAATTAAGTTTTAATGAGTATATGACGTCCAATGCTAATAATTTATCGAGCACGAAAAAACTTTGCCAACACCATACGATTATACTCAAAATGATTTTCCAATAACACGAAGTTAGCTGCAGATCGACAAATTAAAAGAGGCTTGATGGTAAAATAAGTAAGGTAAACCAGCATGAATTGTTGTAATTTTGGGCAACAAAAACTGGTATTTTGTTGTGATTTTGACATAAGGGAAACACATATGCAAGAAACATGTTAAAATCAGCTGTTCTACCAAGTGTACCTTACACAGAAAAAAAACCTAGTATAATATCATAGATAACACGGGGGTTACACGGTCAATTTTTGCCTTTCAAGTTTCAATACATTCATACTTTTTTACGAAACACTCACACTTTTAAAAATTGAAAGGAACTTGCTTTCAATTTCTCTTTCAAGTGGAGTGTTTCAATTTTCTTTCAAGAAAACAGCTGATTACATATGTTATTAACAGTTTCTCGTTTTCCTCCTTACAAATATTCTGCCGTCATCATTTTTTTGATTTCTACTTTTACAAATATTAAAATATTGTAAATAATTAAAAATGTTTGTGAGGAGAGGTAATAAATACAATGATATGTTGCGATACAGAAGACATGAAGGTTTATGGCGTTCTTAAAGGCAAAATGAAAAAGTTGATGGAACTTATGAGTTCGATCGCCTATAAGACGTATATCTGAGCTGCTCACTCTACTGCTGTTCACTAATAAAAGATTATATGAGTATTAGATTCATCACAGTTGACTAATCATACTTGATGGATATATCAGTCAAAGATGATGGGTATACTTTTTGTAATAAAATACGATGTTATTAATGATTTTATGGTATATTTTTATATATTTTTAATATACAAAATATACAAAGTACAAACAATGAATGACTAAGAATGATAGAATGAGAATGAATGAATGGGCAAAATAAAATACTTATTTACAATTTGTTTTTAATAAATCTTCTGCTTCATCCTATGGTGGCTTCGTTCGCTCCTTGGAGTTGAAAACATCTAAAATTTAAACAGGAGATATATAAATATATTAATTTACAAATTTATTCAAGCTCAAGACCTTTTTATTTAAAAATATCTTGAGCTTGAATAAATTTGTAAGTTTTAGAAAACAGACCGAATAAAAATTCCCGTAAGGGAAATGATGTAAATATATTAATAATAATAAGTATATATGAATGTATATAAATTAATAATTATTTAATCATTTATAGACAAAAATATGTACAAACCACGCAGTCTTGTTGAACCGCATAAGCTTCCCTATCGCATGCTTTTCCCACCTCCCTTCCCAATTGTATTTATCAAGCAGGTTATCCGTGAAAATTGGGAAGCAGACCCTGCTGACATCCTTTGACGCCTCTTTCTGTATATTTTCTGTGAAGAAGTATGTATAAATATCAAAATATTAAAATATAGAACCATACATTTTAGTTTGTTGAAATTAAATAAAAAAAATAAATGGTTTCCCATTACATCCCATAAAGGGACTGGGGAGAAACTTCTCACAATCACTGAGCTGTGCGCTTTCCAGTTTTCACTCACTGATTGGGACCTACAGTTTTACACCGATTCCGAACGGTAATTTGAGAAGCTTTTTCATGGCTAGATACTCGATAGTGTCGCCGTCACTATGCGAGGTGACCGCCGTCGAAAGAAATTTTTTTTGAAGGTGGTCAGAGCCGGGTTCGAACCCAGGATCTCATGTACAAGAGCCGCGCACACTACCCATTGCACCACCGACGGCTCACAGTTTGTTGAAATTGCTTGAGCAAAATCTGGTGTGCCACATTTCTGCTCTACCTCTTGCACCGCTGTAATGGTCAGGAAAGGGAGCATGCTGCCGACTTCATCAATGATTTTGTCCTTAGTCTGGCCAGTCATGCCACAGACAGAATCTTCCACTACTTTTTGATGGCTTTTAAATGCCTTATTTTTCATAATCATTATATTAATTTTTTTGGATCACATAAATTTATTCATTTCCACTTTTATTCCACGATATTTAACGATAATGCATTTGTAAGGAAACTAAATATTTTGCACTTTTGTTGAGGATTCGCAAATTTTACTTTTTAAACGTCAACAAATTCAAGTTTCCATCAACACTGCCGGTCAAATGACCGAAACTATTCTTGTAGGATTGTTTCACTCTTGCACATGAAACTCAGTATAAAATAGTTGCAAGTGTATCAGTGCAAAAATATTAGTGGTCTTCATGAAAGCTCGAAAGAACCTCGTAAACTCGAAAACATCGTAAACTTGCACAGCAAACGTCAAAACAAACAAATTTCCCATACAAAGCGACTTGCTCAAAAGTGGAAAGTTTTCGGGGCAAATTTGCTGCGCAAACGTGGGATGGAGAAACGTGTAAACTTTTGACATTTCGTTGTCATCTGACTAGGATGGATAAATAAGGTGATAGCACTAGAACAGTAGAAAAAGTACACATACATAATACATGCAATTGCTACTGCTACCACCTTATGTATCCATCTTGGTCAGCTGAAATGGTTTTGAGCACAACTACGCTGAGCAACTTTACTTGGTGCCTCATGCAACGCTGCGAGGGAAACTTGCGCTGAGCAAAAGTTTTCGGCTTTCACGTTTGCATGAATGCCGCTATTGTGTGTGTTAGTTTCCATCATTCATTTCTTGTAGGGAATAGATATAGCGCACCCATTGTCAACTTTGTTAACTAGGTGCTGTCCTATACTACTGTCACTTTCATTGAAGTTTCCCATAATTCTCATTGACGTTTATTCAAAATTGTGTGAAATTTTTGTGGAAGTAATTTAAACAAGGGAAAAATGTGACAAAATTTAAATGATTTTATATAATAGCATTTGTTTCTTATATAAAAAAATATTTCAAAGCCATGAGGCCGGTGTTGGGATATCAATAAGAGAAACCCCGTAAGACCGCCCAAAGATGAACATGCAGGAACGCCTTTTTAATCTAAAAACTTCCCCCGCTCAAAAACTGTAACAACTTCTGTGGTCGCAGATGCCAAAGCCGTTAAGAGTATGTGAGGACTGTCAACAAGAAATGGTAGCTGACCCGGACAAAGAACCAATTTATTAGGACATAGTCGGTGGGGACATTGCTATGCAATTCGATAGCTATCAGATATTCTAATTTAAGTCACGTGTTGTATTCTTGTTTCGAAGTGATATTTTTGCTAAATATAATTTTTTTTTGATATGAAATTTTAGAATTTTAATGTCACATTTTTTGATTTTTTTTTTGGGAACAAAAAAAATCCCATTTATTGCTTTCATCGACATCTAGAAAATTACCCATTACACTAAAATTTTCCCAACACTTGTGCTTCATCTATTAGTTTACTTTATCTATGTATAATATTACCCAAATTCAGGGTCTGATATCAACCAAAGTACTGGGAATTAATCACGCACGGCTCAAGCCCCGTGTTTAGTTCTTCCGAAATTTTCGTAAGAATTTTTTGTCATTTTGTCATTTTGATTTACCTTGTAAATATTTCATTTAAAATTCCTCTACGAACTCCATTTTATTTGTAATGTATATAAAGCAATACACTTCTAAATTTCTAAATTTCCTTTTTTAATTTTTGTTTAAATGCTGTCAATTCACTGTCAAGAAAAAACACATCGTCATCGAAAGGGCTAAATATAAAGACTAATAAATTTAATAAATAGGACGCTTAGAAACTTTTTTTTTTTGGACTGCTATTATTGATGGCTGGCGCCCAGTCAACCGCACAAATTCGCCAAGCTACAATGGTCAAGTAAATCAGCTGCTTCTTCTGTGTTTGTAACTATAATCATTTATACTTCTATATTATACCATAGATAAAGGAAATAACTAGATATCGCACATGCCTTGGGAAATTTCTTGTTCAATGGGATATTTTCAAGATGGAGTTGAAAGCAATAATTATAACATTTTATCCAAATTATATATACCTTGCGAGATGTATTTAGAACAGGTGATAGAAGTAGGTGTTGTAGGCAATATCAATAGGCATTTTGTTTTGTTTAGTTGGCCAATGGTGTACAAGTCAACACAAACGAATACCAACAATAACAGTTCACCAAAAAAGTAAATAACCAAAATGCATTTGAATTAAAATATGGAGAACGCAACGACATGAAAAAACTAAATTAGTTGTTCGAATAGTACAAACGGGAAACTGATTCTATTTTGTATTGAAAATATGTCCCACACTGTTGAATAAACGTCAGTGAATGTTATGAGAAACGTCAATGAAAGCTACAAAACGACAACACAGCACCTAGTGACAGTACTTTACAACGCCTGTGGGGTATCTACTTATTTCCTTTATCTATGGTTATACCATAGACATAGATAAAGAATTAAGTAGATATCGCACAGGCGTTGTCAAGTACTACCACTAGGTGCTGTGTTGTCGTTTTGTAAAGGGGCCCTTAGACCCGTGGATAAGTTGCTCGACTTCAAGTTTACATCAACTTCGATAACTAGACATCAACTTCGATTTTGGCCTTAATTGGATGTCAACTTGAAGTCGAGCAACTTATCCACAGGTCTAAGGGCCCCTTTACACTCTCAAACTAGATGAGGCAACTTAATTTTATTGTCAGATGTCGAAATGAAAGGTGGTGAGCGCACTGCACTGAACCAATTGTCGTAGGTTAAATCAACGAAAAAATTTACTAACTTTTTTTACTAATTTACTTATTAAAATTGTCAATTTCACATTGTCATATTTTGTGTAATTACTAATAAATTTGTTCAAAGTCAGCAATATTAATAAAATGTTTTGCAATAAAATATTAACGTGTACATTTACATATTTTCAGGTATATTGCCCAACAAAAGGAATGGAAAATCAATTTGCGGTTTGTGGTTACAAAATAAGTTATTTTTTTGGGAATATATGTACCTTCTATTTCAATATGTACAAATTTTTTAATTTTATATAATTGTATACTAATTTACATTGTCTCATTATAATATACAAAATCAATATAATTATATTAAGAAAGAAAATATGTGTATAAAAAACATTTTTACGGGGATTTATTGCCGAAAAAATGTAGTTAAATTTAATAACATCATTAGTAAAATGTAATATTTTGTTTTATTCAATTTGACGATATTTCGTCAATTATACTACTCAAGCGAAAACGAAAAATTTTACAAAATTTTAGTCAAATCAACATCTAGTTTTTGTTAGGTCTATAGTGATGAAATTTCGTAAAATTAACCTACATTTCCGTCGATTTCACCACCCCATTTTGTTAAGTGTGGGAAAATATCACAAATTTTACGAAAAAACACTGTTTTTATTTTCTTTAAATATGTATAAATAGCACTACAAATGATATTAATTTTGTTTATATTTTTCCGATAATGTTTAAATTATTTATTTTTTGATTCATTTATTTACATTTTGCCGATAATGTTTCTTCATGAACGTTTCTCATCGAAATGCGTATGAAAGTTGATGCAACTTCCCCTTACACTGATTGATAAGTTGATATCAACTTCGAAAAATAAAAATCGCTTTGATTTTACATCAACTAGTTTGTACAAACCACCAACTTCACCTTACACCATGGATAAGTTGATGTCAACTTAAAGTCGCTGCAACTTATCCAAAGGTTTAAGGGCCCCTTAACTCTCACTGAAGTATCTCATAACTTTCATTGTCGTTTATTCAACACTGTGGGAATTTGATACATACAAAAAAGTATAATTTAACTTAATTTTTTTATGTCGTTTTGAACTTGAAAGTGGGGAACACGACGACATGAAAAAAACTAAATTAGTTGTTTGAATAGCACAAGCTGGAAAATGATTCTATTTTTGTATTGAAAAAATGTCCCACTGTTGAATAAACGTCAGTGAATGTTATGAGAAACGTCAATGAAAGTTACAAAATGACAACACAGCACCTAGTGCCAGTACTTGACAACGCCTGTGCGATATCTACCCTACAAGAAATGAATGATGGAAACTAACACACACAATATTTTTGCACTGATACACTTGCAACTATTTTATACTGAGCTCCATTGGCAAGTGTGAAACAACCCTACAAGAATAGTTTCGGTCATTCGACCGTCAGTGTTGATGGAAACTTGAATTTGTTGACGTTTAAAAAGTAAAATGTGTGAATCCTCAATAAAGTGCAACGACAAAAGTTTCGTTACAATTTCATTATCGTTAAATATCGTGGAATAAAAATAAACAGTGGAAAAGAATAAACTTATGTGATCCAAAAAACAAAGATAATGATTGTGAGAAATAAGGCATTTAAAAGCATTAAAAAAGAAGTGGAAGATTCTGTCTGGCATGCCTGAACAAACTCATGACAAAATCATTAATGAAGTCGGCAGCATGCTCCCTTTCCTGACCATTACAGCGGTGCAAGAGGTAGAGCAGAAATTGGGAACCCCAGATTTTGCTCAAGCAATATCAACAAACTAAAATTTATGGTTCGATATTTTAATATGTTGATATTTATACATACATACTTCTTCACAGAAAATATACTGAAAGAGGCGTCAGAGGATGTCAGCAGTGTCTGCCCCCCAATGTTCACGAATAACCTGCTTGATATATACAATTGGGATGAGAGGTGGGAAAAGCATGCGATAGGGAAGCTTATGTGGTTCAAGAAGACTGCGTGGTTTGTACATATTTTTGTCTATAAATGATTAAATTTATATACATTCATTTATTATACAATTAGATATTAAAAATATATAAAAATAATAAAAATACATATACCATAAAATCATTAATAACATCGTCATCCCATCACCTTTGACTGATATATCCATCAAATTTGATTAGTCAACTGTGATGGGTATATCCATCAAGTATGATTAGTCAACTGTGATGGTTATATCCATGGTACAATAATATCTTCATGGTAATAGCAGCGCGTGTTGTTGTTGTTGTAGGCAGCAACAACAGGCATTTTGTTTTTGTTCTATTCGCTTCAGCTGTCAAACTCTACACAAATCCACACCAACAACACAAGAATGCAAAAGAGTACAAAAACAAAATACATGTGAGTGTGACAGCCGAAGCGAAGAATCTCATGAAAAAAATGAAAACAGCTGTTCTTACGACTTTACCATGAACATATTATTGTACCATAGACTTTACGAATTCATAAGTTCGAGGGAGATACAAAATCACACGTACACAAAAGTTTCCATCAACTTTTTCATTTCGGCTTTAAGAATGTGATAGAAACTTTGATGGATATACCTATCAACAATGACAGTCAATTGACCGGTCAAATGACTGTCACTGTTCTTGTAGGGTACTTATTGCCTTTATCTATAGTATCATCGACGAATACATACATAGACACATTCGCCTGTGAATACGTAGGTGTGTGGAAATGAGAGAAATTAAATTTAAAATTAACTTACACCTGGTGGAGTTACAAAATAGTTACACTTAAATTTTCATGTCGTTTTGGTGTAGATCTGAAAAATTTAAATGTATTTTGCACTTTTTTGTTGACTTTTATCGTTGGTACAACTTGTTTGCCACAAAAACACGAAATTCGGTTGTTGGACGTTGTTTACTATTGCCTCTATCTGGTATTATTGAACCCATGTTTTCCACCATCCAACATTTACTTTCCACCGTACCTATAACGTTTAATTTATTGAGAGAAGGAATGTATCTATGAATGTATTCTTCAATGCTGCTACCACTATGAATACACTTTGACTACCGCCTTCTAAATACATGTTGTTACACCTTCTAAATACATCTTGGTATTGATATTGTTGCGCGACCAATTACACATTTTCATTGAACAATTTCAATTAATTTTTACCGATAGAACTATAATCAAATGTCTATAAATAGTATATTGTCCGTTGCTGTGGTATGTTCATCAAATATGAATCGTTCCATGGAGGCCCACAACTTCCTGGCGAAAAAGGGGTACAATGTACGGTCATTCGGTACGGGCGAACGCGTGAAACTTCCAGGTACAGCCATCGATAAACCAAATATTTACGAGTTTGGAACCCCATATGATTTCATTTATAACGATTTGGTCAACAAGGATAAACAATAGTAAGTGACAATATACATTCTGTAATAACAGTAATCTGATATCTCTTTTCGCGCACTTAAAGCTACACGCAAAATGGACTACTGCATATGTTGGATCGTAATCGACGAATTAAGAAGTTTCCAGAGCGGTTTCAAGACTGCAAAGAACAGTTCGATATTATAGTCACGGTGGAGGAGCGCGTGTACGATCAGGTGTTAGAACACATGGAGTCACGCGACGTCATGGATAATCGTCCGGTGCACATATTCAATGTTGATATTGAAGATAACCATGAAGAAGCTTTAATGGGCGCTTTTCTAATAACGGACATGATAAATATGGTAATGATCAACAATTCTTGCAAAACTTACCCATTGACAATGAGGTTCGCTGATCAGGCTTGTCGTGATGTTTGCGATGAAGATAATGATGAGAATGGCTTTGGTTCAGTTTTAAGGGCATCATACGTTGTTTACATTAATCGTAACGATGGAGAAGATAATTTTTGGAAAAATATAGTAAATGAGAAAACAATTATGATAACTTTATTTGTTTTATGTATCTTCCTAGGTGTTAAACTACCTTTTTTAATAGCACGATTTTTTTACCACATCTTCGCTACTAATTTTGATCAGAAGAGGAATTACCGAACCGGCTGAAATCCAGGGTGTGGGGGAAACCCCCGGAGAGAAACAAATGTGCCACCTGCTGTAGAATGCTAGTAAAAGTGCAGTTTAACCGCAACTCAGATCTTTATAAAAAATTTAAATTCATATTTCTCGTCGCTAAGTCCAAAAATTTTTTTTTCAGGCAAGCCTTAAGTTCCCGAGATATTTGTTTTCCAATTTTGAATATAAAATGTACCTATCGTCTTTTTTAAAATTGGATCGGGTCAATCGTTGTAAAGTTCACATAAAAACCTTTCAAACGACGTATAAATTTCCCGGTGCCATTAACCCATTGAGGGGCGGTCCAAATTTTGTTTTTTTGGTTCTAAATTTTTAGGAAAACGTTCAATCTGTCAGAATAAGACCCATGTTAGGGTATATATTTTATTAACCCCTAAAACGCGGAAGATACATAGATCAACTTTGAAAAATTAAATAAAGAACTGTACAACACAAATGACAATTCCGAAGCCGGTGTTGGACCTTCCCCAGGGGAAAAAATTTCATAAGGCCGGCCACGCGAAAGCTTTATGACACAAAACAAAATCCTCCGAAGCCATTAACCCGGTGTGGGAATTTATACAGAGGAAGAGATTTTTAAATCTTTCGATATCTCGGTAATTACCCAATTATGTTGCCTTATTTTATGTGTTCTACAAAAAAGTCTATCAGATCAAGTGTTTTTGAAAGTCGTACAGCAATGTTTCTGATACAGTTGTATTTTATTTTTTTTAATTGTCGTGTTGAAAGTTAAAGAAACAAAAAGTACTGCAAATTTAAGCATAACGATGACTTAATATAGAAAAAACTTATCTCAATTTGTTTTTACTTTACTGGAGAAGGAAAAAAATGTATAATATCGGAGCCATTTGTCACAATTATTTGCTTTTAAACGTAGTTTTGTAGTAAAATAAATTCTTTATTTGTTAACATTAAAAATATTTGT